>OY982570.1:22342526-22942526 GCA_963859945.1 Euplagia quadripunctaria | reverse complement strand
TAAACCTTCCTCATGAATCACTCTGTCTATTAGTGAAAACCGCAAGAAAATCCGTTGAGTAGTTTTTCAGTTTATCGCGGACAGACAGATAGACGCGGCCGGGAACTTTGTTTTATAATATGTTGATAAACATTCCATCCCTCGTTAATTCTTTAAACGACCACAAATATTTTGTTCTCTTACATGATAGTTTTAAGTAACCGAGTTAAGTAGCATATGTTAAAGGAAGACTTTATTTTCGAAGGCAGGCGGTCTATTGACAATGTCCTAATCTAATTTTATCTCTCTATACCGTCTCGATATTTAGACTATTTGTGACATGTTTATACAAGTAATGGCAATATTTGTACATAATTTTCTTACAAATAGTTTACTTTATATCCACGTTAACGCTGTATTTTTAAATGGATTTGAACCTATGACCTTTAAGTCACTAACCAAAGTCGATATTGACCTATTTTCGCACTGATTACTATCTTCAGATTCTATTGAATTACTTCTACTTCTAATTAACAACAACAATTGTTGTCTTAAAGTAGAGTCCTGTCAAGACTAAACAGGAATGTGACACAAATTTCTTATAGTTAAAGGAGATTGCCCATTTCATTACGAAAATCAGTTTCACACTTTTTTGTGCTGCGTCAAATATGTATTAACTGCATTATTAAGCCTGCATTGAGTATTATCTGAAATATAAACGTATATTGTAACATAACTTGTTGTTATTGAGAAATTAAATACCAATATTAGGTTAAAAAACAGCAACTAGAAAATATTTTGACACTGACGTTAGAGTTTTTTTTTATTATCGTTTGTGGCATCATGTTTTTGACAGGGATACCATGTATGAATTAAGGCAAAACTAACACTGAAGTATACATTCACTACATAAACTACGACTACATACACCAAATAATAAGATTACTAAACTGCAATATATTTTAATGTGACATTACGAATTATTATCTACTATATTACTATTTAACCATTTTATTTTAAAACGATGTTTATTTGAATTCAACCATTAATGGTTTATTTTATATAATAGCAACATTTCACTTCAAATGGAAACGGTCATTGATTCAAGTTTTAGTCCTTGTAAGATTTAATTTCAAACCCCAAGTTCTATAGAAGAGATTTAGGGTCGAAAAGTCACATTAAAATCAATAATTTTTTTTAACATTTGAAATAATGACGCGAACGTCTAAAAGTGAAACCATGAATGGGCATCCTCCTTTGTTGAAGATAAAAAAACACCCAGTTTCTGAAAGAATGATCCAAATATTGTTCAACTAACAGTGTCAAGTTAACAGAGGTATCAAATCAATTCGAGTTTCTGAAACGTTCATCAAATTAATTTCATTGATCATTCAAATAGCATTAAGACAAGATTTTGCGGTAAAATCTTACATTTGACAAGCTCTGTTAAATGATCCGATGATCAAATCAAATTGCGTTATCATTATTTCAGCAATTCAATACGTACTTGACAAGAGATTCGACTTATAATTAGTTAATTTTTGCGTTGATCAGCCTTTCACGAACCGGGTGAAAGCTTTACTTATGAAAAAAGTGCATTATAATATATGTATGTATTTTACTATTATAGTAGATTTCTCAAATAATAATAAAAAAATAATAATAATAACTTGACACATCTCACACACGGCCGTCTGATCCCAAACTAGGCAGAGCTACTACTAGTATGGTAACCAGATTGCTGATAAACATACTTATATATTTCTAAATACATGCAAATTTAATTTACCTTTAAAATTACCTTATGCAGACTTATTTTATATTTAAAGGCAAACTATTAAAATATATGATAGCTTTGACTACACCACTTTCAGTTTTGCGAATATTCTGTAAAATATTGACATAAGTCATAAGTAATTTATTTGCATATACATGATTGATATATTCTATTTATTAATGATAAGTATTTTCGTAAAAATATATCCTAATATATATCGTAGTACTATAAATATCTATTATAAATTACATTTAATATTATAAAACTTTGTCTTTAATAATTAAGTCGCTAATATACTCTCAGTAGCCGTCAGAAAAAATTTGTCAAAATTGAACATCACTAGAGGCTTCCACGATTTGTTTTTAAAAATGGATTCTGGCGGGAATGCAATGGAATCACGTGGTATCATCTAAAATATTGTATCATAAATAATCTATATGTAGTTTTAATTTGTTTAAACTTGGAATGACATTTAGTGCACAATGACTAATGTTTTATCAAAGCTGTTGTTGTTAGAGTTGTATAATTAAAATAGAATAAATTGAGCGTCGTATTTCATTTACTACATATAAGGAGATAGACCACATATCCATTAGAAAAATATTTATTCAAATCTTAACTGTTATATAATATATAATAGGCTTAGAGTGTTAATAATGTTAGGGTTTCTTAGTTTGAAATGTTTCCTTTGTACAATTTCTTTTTTATATTTTTTTTTTAGATATGGAATGCATATTTTATGTAATGTTTATAATTCTTCGAAACCTAATTAGGTTGTTTTAATCTTATGAAAATAACTAATTATAGAATCAAGACCGCTTAATGTCAAAGTCGTTGTCAGAAACACCTTTTTTCAATGATGTCTTAGGAGATGGTGATGATGAATTAGTTGTTGCTTAAATACCAATCCTTCTCCGATGATACTATACTAACTCTGTCGTACATTTGAGGGGGCATTTGATATGTATAATAATGTACCTACTACATAACTAAATGGTTACTAATATAATTTGCTCGTCTAAGACACACTTGTATAAACTAAAGCTATTCAATATTTGGTTAAAGTATTCAAATTAATGTGTTGTAAGTATTATGGATTATTGCTACCTTAGTGGTTTCGCAAAATACAATATCTAGTTTTTTTACATCTCTTTTGATTTATTTTTCTTCTTTCTTTGTTTTTTTTTACTACGCGATAAAGTTAACTAAATTGATTTAAAGTTCTTAATAGTTTAAAAAACTTAGTCAATTAAAATACTTTGCTTCCAAATGTTGATCCAAATACTAGAGCGATAAATTAAACATGCAAAATTAAGCATAACATACGATATGAAAGAGCGCGTTTTGCCGAAATGAGGTTATCCGTATAAGTCTAACACATTTTTTTGTGCAAATAAATTTATCACTATGCCACGACCTTGCTCCCAAGCTATCGCCAAATTTTTGCTAGTCCTAACGTCACATTGATAAACTAGACACTCTAGAAAAACTTACCAGTTTTAATTATGTTGAATATAAAAAAAAATCCTCACAGCACAACACTTTGGTCACATTAAATATAAATAAAATATGAAAATAAAGTTCGTTTGAGGTTGCGGTCCGGTCGAGTGCAGTATGTTGTTAGGTTTCACGGACGGGTTTATGCACATCGCGCGTTCGCCGGCAGGCAGCCGACTGGCCCGGCGCGCACGCACATTGCAGGCTCCCCGCGCCCCCCCCGAAAAAAATACAACCGCGAAAAATATGGCGGGATCCGACACGCAAAAACTGAAGGGGTGCGCTCCGTGTTCTCTCGCTGAGGTTGTATGCTAATCCATCGTGTGCTCGGCCCTTTTTTCCGGGGTGGGGGTGGGGGATGCAATTAAAAAGCCGCGCGTGCGTGTGGGGGCGCGATTAGAAAGGAGACGGCGGACCGAATGAGTCTGTCACCGTTTTTTTTTACTTGTTTTTTTTTCTAGTCTGGCATTTTGTGTATGAATGCCTAGGTAGACTGAATCGATGGACTGTCTGACTAGAATATTGGCCGTGCACTGAACGTAGGTAACATAGATAAATTTATCGTGTGTTATCTAAGAAGTGAGATGATGCGCCATAGTTTTTTATACAATCGATATACATGTATTATATGCATTTGTGTGTTTTGTTTTAATCAATTCTGCGTATCTGTAAGTTATTAAAAAGATATTAAGCGACTGTTCTTATCGTTTTGGTTTATTTTACTTACATTATTTTATTAGTATTTAATAAAATTGATACCTCTGATGTTTGAAGAGTTCATAGGCTACTATGAACATTTACCATCAAGGAAGTCGTATGATTGTTACAGAAATATATATTATTTACTTGAGCAGAAGTTTATATTGAGAGAAACATAAAATAAAATACAAGCTCTAAACATTTTATTCCCCACAAACGGCTAATAAGAGCGAGAAGTTTGACCAACTGCAAAATTAATTAATATTTTCTTCTAACAATGGCGGAGACGTTTGTTGAAAACCTGCTCGAACTAATCTATGGAGTATTCGAATTGACAATAGTGTCTACACCCTGTACCGAGGGGTGTCTGCATGCACCGAGCTCGCTGCGAGATCGGAGCTCGGCTTGCAGATTGTGGGAATACAAGATAACGGAATTTAGATACACTATTGAAACTATCATGGCCGATTTGGGGGAGAATTAGTTTGTTGTTCCATATTTAAAAGTCGTAGTAAATAACAATATATATCGAATGTTTCTATAATAGACTATGACGGATATAATTTTATTTCATTATGCGTGTGTGTGTACAAACAGACTTTTGCGTTGATGTTTTTAATGATTTATTAAATACATTTAAACTTTAAGGATTAATGCAAAATTCTCTTTAATATTAACGTATGTTAAAGATATGAAAAATAAATATATTTTAACTCGAAATAATTATTACGTAAAAATGTACCCTATTTTAGTATACTAGTTATTTTCCGTGTTTGTTCGTCTTCTGAGATCTAGGTAGACCTTAAGTTTTTTTTAATCGGGACTACGTCTATTTCTAGCCAATTATATCTATTTGTAAAAAGTCACGTAGCCCCGTTCCTTAATTGTTCCGTGTAAGACGGGCAAAGACAATTATTAGTTTATTTAAATTTAATAATTTAAATATCTTATCGGTTGTTAGTAAATCAACAAATGTGAATATTATGTATGTAAGTTCTAAAATGTTTTTTATCTCCTATTGTATTCTTTTATTGTAAAATGTTTTGGGGATTAGGTATTTGTATAAGTTTATGTATTTTTTTTCTTTTGCACGATTATAAATTGTTACATTCAGACACAATTGTAATAAATTGTAAATGAATTAAATAAATAAAAAATAATTTTGAATAGCGAGTGCGCGCGTAACTTTTATTATGTTACTTTTTGTCTAGCATTGCCTTCAACTTTATTCGTGACTAGCTGTTGTTCGTTTGCGTTGGAAATTTTGGTGAAATCTGTGCTACCGGAACTGAACATTTTTTCCAGCATAAAAAGTAGAATAATCTGTCTCTGTGCCAAGTTTCATCCAGATCCGTTCAGCCGTTTTTGCATCAAATAGTAACAAACATACATCCATCCTCACAAATTTTCATTTTTACATATTTAATTACCTTTAGAAAGATTTGCACGTTGTACTTTTCTTTGACGATAATACTTAAGAAAAGACTTTCAAGTACTGTTAGTAGCTATTATTAAATTGAATGTCCTACTTCAGAAAATTACAACACATTATATTTATTTTTTAAACTTATATTTTAAGTAAACTTTAATTACCTTTATTAAATATTCAATTATTATTTATAATAAATATATCTACGTACTTATAGAATAATATTTTAAAACAGTATTTATTCAAAAAATCATATTTGTCTAATAGGATTGCGACATACTTAGATAATATATTTTTGCGATAAGATTACTATTCATGAATTATATACGGAAGGTCAATGTATTTCTAGCTCTACTCTACTGTGCTTATTAATATGTTTTATTACCTTTTTAACTTCAATATTAATTAAGATATATAAACAATACATTACGGAAATAACATAATATATACAGTAAAGAATAATTAACTTTTTAAATTATTTAATTTGATAAATTAAAACTGTAGGTATTATTATAATTTAAATTAATCAGAATTATTAATTTAATTTAATTATATGAATACGTTTATTAATAAAACTTAATTAATTCATTTCACATCAAGTTTGGAAAAACTGTTTGAACTGGTGTCGACTTGTTTGTTGAACAATAAAGAGGTCAACGGTAGCTGCTGCAATGGTGTACCAATTTTTAATTACTTATGCAAGATTTGTCTAATACCGAGCTCTGCAAGCACTTTGCAAGTTAGCTAGCCCCTGCATCTCGCTGGACTATATTTACATAATAATACCCCAGTATACAGAGGGTCACACTAATTGTTCAGATATTAAAATCACAAACACCTATTGACCCATCTCTTATAATATGCTAATTTATTACTCTTAAGTAAAAATATTTCTTCAAAAATTTCTACTACTTCCGGTTTCTTAACTTCTCTCGACCAACGTGAGAACTTCTCAAAGAAATTTCTGTGAACAAAGACAGCTGCATACGTCACTTACCTTTTCTAGCTGCCGTTGAGCGCACAAAAATGTAATTCAACAAAAACAATCAACAATACTTCAACAAAGTCACTGTATGAGAAGCGAGCGTCCGGTAACTGAACACGGCTGACAAATAAACAAACGGTACTCGAATGTTGACAAAATATTCCACGAATAAAAGTATCTCAATAGTAAAATAGAAAAGCGATGTGCGAGTTTGAGCGAGTTTGGCGACGCGCGTCAGCGACCGACCGGCCAATCCGTCAGGCGACTAGTTTGTGTCCACACACGCACGTGAGGAAAGTTTGCTCCAAGTTTCGACGGAAAACTTTCAACGCGCGACCGATAGTTCAACTCGCCGCGGCCGGATACCGAACTTCCAAAATATTTTTTCGAAGCCAAATATCCAATTTAAAAATTTTAATTGTGGCTGTTAATTTCCTATCTTTTTTTTATTTTCTAAAAGTTTTTTTTTGCCGAGGCGTCCACCCGTCCGGTCGGGTCCGGCCGGTCTGCAATATTAACACGAACCGCGTCCACCTTTTGTAATGAAACGTTCACACATGCTTCCGCATTACCGTCCCGATGCCATCAATAATGAAGCCAGGCGGGAAAAAACAAAACGGGGCACCTCTCCCGGCGAGGCGCCCGCCGACACTACAGCCTCCTCGTCAAAGATCAGAATTGCATATCTGGGTTGCGTTAATGAGCGGGGGTTGGGGGTCCGTAGGGGGGTCGAAAAAGTGGCACCGCTCGCGCGCGAATATAAATTCATCGCCAAAAAATCATTACGCGGGGGGTGGCATTACGGGCGCTCGCTGCGCGGGTTCGTTCGTATAGTTTTTAAATCGGGCGCTCATTCGAAGCGACGCCGCGGCGCGCGAAGGCCGCGCGGCGACTGCACACTGCGCCCCTGCACCCTGCACTATGCCTCTATTACAGAACTATCACGCATGCACACACGTAGCCTTCCACTTCCAAGTTCAAGACTCTAAAACTTCACGGCGCTCGCCGAACCTACTTACATTATAACATCCGTATTGGATTAAGAAATGTTAAATACTTAAACATATAAATAAGAAAAAAATTAATGGGACGTACCGAGATGGATTGATTTTCCAGTGGAAAGAGAAAAAAAGAGTTCCACGTGTATGCAAATTCCTCTTTTCGACGACGATCGTAATCAATTTGTGCGTAGGAAGGTAGCACACGCACGTACTCACGCACTCTCACACACACAACTTGTGCGACTCAAATTAAATCTAATACAAAATTGCGTTTTATGTTCACGCTAGTGTAGATGTGTGTTGGGGAGCACAATGCGAGCTCGCGGCCTGTACACTCGGCTACGACGATGCGATTAGAAAAAATACTAATTTACATATCTAATTTTTTTGTAACATTAACAATGAAAGTAACATAAAGTTTTGTTTGCAAGTTATACGAGAATAGGTTTCACTCACGCGAATAGGAACGGGCGTTAACAAGTGGTTTTGCATACCGCCTATGTTATACATAAATGCCCGTATGTACATCAATTTAAACGCCCACTACGTTCTTCATATTAGACAACTATTTAACTTAGAACTTAGATATGTGCCCTTCATTAATATCTTCATAATAAGATGTAGTATGCTTCAAGTTAACACGAAATTTGTTTTTGCTTAAGAGAAATTAGTATGTTCTTTCCGAAATGAATTTATTTTAGTTTTACCAGAGATTGCAACTAATTAGAAACAAACTGATGAATTAGTATTGAACACAAATAACGCAAAGAAATTCATTAAATTTTACAAATGGTGTATTTAACTGAAACATTATTTCGATATTGTAGTTCAGTGGTAAAACAATTTTTGTCCCAAGTTCGAGTTTAAGCTCTAGATACATCTTTGACTGTTATCTAGTGCCGTAGTACTTAATTATCACTTCAAACGACAGTGATCATCAGTTAAAACATTTCATAAACTTTCGAGATTTTGAATATTCATAATTTAAGTCGCTACTTAATAGTTTAACACACTAAAGCATAACAACAATCATTTTAACCACAAGGCATGCACATTTTAATTATTTTGCCTGTGCTTTTGTGCGTCTATCAACAACCTATCATCTCCGAGTGACCACTACGTTTCACACTGGCTTGTTTATTAACACACGTAAAAAAAGTGCAAGCCAAAGTACAGACTTGACCTGAACAACTTAATAGTCGTGTCTGCTTCAACCATAAGTCTAATTAAATGACATAAGAGAAAAAATAAATACAAAACCCAGCATCCCAATCAGCATTCCACATTAACTTATTTCCTCGACTGTACTTTAAAACTCACACAGGGATAATGTTAAAAATGAATTACCAACACATAGCCGCGCCTCCCACCCCCCCTTTTATACTCATTTTCATTTCGATGTTTTTGGGTTTTTGCGCAGATGGGGGTGGCAAACACCCCTTCCACCTTCCCCCTTCCAGCGCCCTATGAAAATAGGATATATTTTTATGTTTTATTTGCCCGGAAGCCTGTGTTTAGTTGCATGTTTATTAGAAGTTTTTATTAGTAGAAACTGTACTGGTTTTTTGTCGATTTTTTCTGGGTTAACGGTATGATTTGCGATGACAATTGTATTGGGTGTAGTCACGGAATATTTGTTTTTACATAACTTGAACTGTTTAGGAATATGGGCTGTAATGTACTATTAAGTACAAGATAGATAGATAGATGTACTCTTTATTGTACACAAACCAATAGTTTACAAACTTACTAGCTAATGTTATGTACAATTAGCGACCTTATCGCAATTTGCGATCTGTTCCAGGCAACCATATTCATCCCACTAATTTGATAAATGTGAAAGTTTGGATGGATGGATGGATGTTTGTTACTCTTTCACGCAAGAATCACTGAACCGATTGTGATGAAACTTGGTACGTAGATAGCTGGAGACCTGGATTAACGCATAGGTTACTTTTTATCCCGATATTCCCACGGGATCGGGACTTACGCGGGCGAAACCACGGGGCGCTGCTAGTTCATTCATATATTCATTCCAGGCAAGATACAGACGATAATTTATTTGTTTACTTAGATCTAATGCAAGTTACTTACATACTGAAATTGGTTAGGTTAATTTGTAAAACTCGATGTGTATAAGATGTATTACTTTTTAAAACTCAAATAACTTAATTCTTATATCTCTAAAGTGCAAAACAAGAGTACTAACGAAATAATTGTTAACGGTTATCTCTCCCAAAAAGCCTGTAAACGAAGAGGCTTTCAATAAGAGGTACCGTATTTTTAAATCCTGTTATGTCTGATTAAGTTTGTACTTTATCTATAGTTATTATAAAAAACACTTAATATAGGTAACATTTCCTAACTAAATAATTTCACCTAAACATTAAATACGAATCTTTAGACAATGATAATACTCCAAGAATTGGCCGTAAAAGCCGTGCGTCCTGCGTCTGCCTTTTTTTCTTTTGTGTTAAATTGCATTGAACTATGAGCGTGAGGGTAAAGACATTGCACCTCTGTTTGTATACCCTTATGCGCTGGAATATTATCTGGGCAGTTGGGTTGAGGTTGAGGTTAGATAAGATTGACCGCCATAATAAAAATTCGGTTAGGAGAGTACTTTTCTTATACGTTGAATCATTAACAATATCTGTTAGTCGTTATGAGTTTATTATTGTTTACGTAACCTAAAACAGTATTAGTACGTGACGAATTATATCCTAGTATCACAGTATTTGGAGTAGTTACTTACAATGAAACTGTCTGTTGTCGTACGCAAAAGTTTTCTACAAAATTCGTTGCGTTTAATTTCTAAGTTTAATTCATATTTTATTTTGTATCTGTAAAAGCATAGGGCGCGTCGAAGCGTCATCAGTCAAAGAACCCTATGGATTAAAATTAGAAATCTTTTTCAGGCCCTTATTGAAATTCTTTATACTACTAAAACCACACTACTCGGAAATTTCAAAGTCTCTATTGCTCTTTTGAGATTATTAGCTATACGTGGTCATTTTTATACTTACATCTTCCTATTTCATAATTAACTAGCTGTACCTGGAATGGGCTGCAATGCTTTTTTAAATCGATTTTTTGCGCCAGAAACCCCAGAAGATCCTGCCAAACTTTCATCGCAATCTGATCAACGGTTTAGAAATACATACTGGACAAACATACTTATATTTATTTATATACTAGCGACACGCCCCAACTTCGCACGGGTGTAATGTGGATACTAATGTGGTGAACAATTATCGTCATATAATTATACAAATTAACACAAAACAATGTTAAACTATACGTATAAACCTTCCTCTTGAATCGCTCGCTATCTATTGGTGTAAACCGAATTAAAATCCGTTGCTTAGTGTAAAAGATCTAAGCGTACAAAGGGCGGAAGTGACTTTATTTTATAACATTTAAAGAAGAAAATAAATATATAATATAGATAGGTAGATATTACTTTAATCATCATCTCATTAATCTCAATCTCATTAATGTACATTACATAATTATTATGTTCATAGGCAACGTTTGACCTGTATTTGTATACTTATTATTTTTTAGACCCATAGTCGTAGCCTCTAGATAAAAACTCATTTCATTTCATTGATTTAATTTGTATCACATCTTAGGTTAACGTGTTAAGCTGCAGTAGAAACGTCCTGACGGATGTTGTCCAGACCGGTTATTTGTAATCATTTTATAGGATTCCGTTCATCAACAGGAGAAAGGAACCAGGATTAGTTGTTCGTTTGTCTATCTGTCAAGACCCCTTTATTTCATAATCATGTGTAGGGATCCAATTCATGAAACATATTTTGACATTTGCAAAAAAAAAAAACAAATCATCACAAAAAAAAATGCCGCCGCCCATGGATGGCCTTTAAGGTGGGAGTAGGGGAAGGGTGGAAGAGGGGGAGAAGGGAAGGAGGGGGAGGGGAGGCCTCCGGTAACCTCACTCACTCGGCGAAAAACAATGCAAGCATTGCTTCACTACCGGTTTTCTGTGAGACCGTGGTATCACTCCGGTCGAGCCGGCCCATATGAGCATGGCTCTCCCACGATAGCTTGTGGTGTTTAATTATTTCTTGTTCATGGTATTGGTATAGGGCTTTGTTGCTGCATTTAAAGACTCTTATACGTTCGCATTAGCGTTCAGATAAGGCTGATTAGTTGGGCCAGCCTAGCTCCTTCTATAACCACAGAAGCCTCCTGGGGCGTTCTCAGGCTTCTAGGAGTGACTTTTTTTGTGGTATAGGGGGCAAACGAGCAGACGGGTCACCTGATGGTAAATGATTACCGCCGCCCTTGGGCACCTGTAACTCAAGAGTCACAAGTGCGTTGCCGCCCTTTAAGGTGGGAGTAGGAGAAGAGGGGGAGGGGGGGAAAAGTGGGAAGAGGGGAGAGGGGGGAAGGGGAAGGACGGGAATAGGGGAGAGGGAAGGTTTAGGGCCTCCGGTAACTTCACTCACGCGGCGAAATGCAATGCAAGCATTGCTTCACTGCCGGTTTTCTGTGAGGCCGTAGTATCGAGTGGAGTCGAGCCGGCCCATACGTGCCGAAGCATGGCTCTCCCACGATGAAAACTTGCCCGTTGTGTGGCTATCTTATTCATCGAGGTGAATGTTTATGGTCTTGTTCATGGTAAGTACTAACTGGTTGGTGGTAGTGGGTTCATATTATACCCTGTGAGCATAAATAAACATTTAGCTTACGTGAAGGGCTTAACAGACATATTAGTAATGGTAATTGTAGTCTTTAATAAAAAATATTTTCAAACTCTTTTCTTTTCACATACTCCAAAATGTTAAGATATCAGTTAACATAGTCGATAGAGATGAGTGAACAAAACAATGAGTTTCAAATGTATTATGATATTCAAAATTAACGTTATAATCTTTAGATATCAGTTTAGATGGTTTATTAATTTTCACCAACAGAATACGTTTCAATAGAAAATTAATATACGCGTAATATAAATGTTGTTATTGGCGGCAGGTAACTGGAACCATTTGTGGTCAGGTTTCCTATTAAGTTAAAGAGACAGGTGTATAAAACTATCATCAGACCTGCCGTCCTGTACGGATCCGAAAGTTGGCCCACAAAGAGAACGGATGAGAGACGCCTGCACGTAGCCGAAATGCTAACGTTGAGATGGATGTGTGGTGTGACTAGCATGGACAAGGTGAGAAATGAATATATTAGAGGGAGCCTGAAAGTAGCACCAGTGGATGAAGAGCTGAAGAGCAATAGGTTATCGTGGTATGGACATGTGATGCGGAGGGATGAGCAAAATGTGGTGAAAAGAGTTTTATGTACGGATGTTGACGGATACAAGAGAAGAGGACGACCAAAGAAAAGATGGATGGACTGTGTGGAAGAAGATATGGTTGGAAAGGGAGTAAGCAGTGAAATGACGAACGATAGAGTAGAATGGAAGAATAAAACATATTGCACCGACCCTAAATAAAATTGGGACAAGGGTAGGCAGATGATGATAAATGTTATTATTTTGAAAAACGTCACGAAAAACCGACACCCTGAAGTTAGGTAGTCAACATTTTAGTTTTTCAAAAAAGTTACCAACTTCACGATAGTGATAAAATGGTTTTTACATATTACTTTGAATACGTTTGTAGAATTTGAGGTTAGTTGACGGTATGTATTATTTATTATGAAATTTAAATAAACTTTATTTAACTAGATAAAAGTATAACTTCTTACGTGCGTACATAAGTACACACACACTTTTTTTATTATTTAATATAATCTTTCATAAACAGACAGACTGGGTACTATTTCTTATAATAAAAGTCCGGTTTGGAATTTCGTTGGCATATATTGATTTAAATATTCTACCATTACATTGAATGTCATTCTAATGTTACATACTTTTCTACCCCAATAATACAAATAACATTATCACCTCACAATAATATATGAAAAAGATCTCTTTTGAATGAAGCCGAAGGGTTGCGTACGCGCACTCGTAGCCGCGTAGAGCGATTGACCTACGTGTGTAGCTACTAGCTACGCGTCTCTCTATAGATTGTGCTTCATTAACTACGGCCAATGTTGTTCTTTCAACTAATAAGAGTTTATATTCACAACATAGGCAGTTGTGACCTTTTAATACATATAAAAAAGAAATTAATTTTATACCGGGTGTATATTGCAATGGAACACTTACCTAAATCACTGAAAAGGCATGCAGTTACAAAAATAATTAAAAAACCGAACCTACACTTTTCATTCCTTTACTCAGAAAATCCATAAAAACACTTCGAAAACTTCTTAAGTTTGTCTTTTTTTTAAGTGCGTTGCCGGCCTTTAAGGTAGGAGTAGGAAAGGGTAGAAGAGGGGGAGAGGGAGGGAGGAATGAAAGGTTAGGGCCTCCGGTAACCTCACTCACTCGGCAAAAAGCAATGCAAGCATTGCTTCACAGCCGGTTTTCTGTGAGGCCGTGGTATCACTCCGTTCGAGCCGGCCCATACGTGCAATAGCTCTATGGATAACTGAGTGAATAGTTCCTAAATAAAAATATGTGTACGATTTAAAATCTTTAACTGTATACAATGCACCGGCTTTTATGAGAAAAGGAGTTAAAAATACGTGGAAAATCAAACAGTTTAACTTTTAAATGGATTGTTTTTTTAAATTTTTGAAATTATACTTCTTTTGGCGTGTCATGGAAAAATGATCAGAGTAAATTTACGATGCGCGCGCACACCGTCACGAAAAACCGACACCCTGAAGTTAGCTAGTCAACATTTTAGTTTTTCAAAAATAGTTATGTAACGTCCTTCATGATAGTGATAAAAATGGTTTTTACATATTACTGTAGAATTTGAGGTTAGTTGACGGTATTCTGGCCGTCCGTTTGTGGAATGAACTACCGGTACAAATTCGGCAAGCTGAAACTCTCACAGCCTTTAAAAATTTGGTCAAACAACATTATCTGTCACTATAATAATATTATTCTATTCTTTACCAAAACTAAGATCTAAATTGCTGTCTATAATACTACATTATCTCCACTAAGTAACTGTATATGTGTATGTGTATGTATATAAGTATTTTTCAATTTTTAGAACAGTACGCCATCAACTACTATGTATTTATTAAATAATTTTGATATTATCTCCATCCTAAGGTTGTCTGGTAGAGATCGCTTTTAGCGATAAGACCGCCCATTGTACTCTGGTTTGTAAGATAATAATTTTTTTTTCAACTGTTTTTATTAATGGTGTACAATAAAGAATATTCTATCTATCTATCTATGTATTATTTATGATAATTTACTGTGATTATAAGTGATAAAAATCGTTTTTACATATTACTTTGAGTACGTTTGTAGAATTTGAGGTTAGTTGACGGTATGTATTATTTATGATAATTTACTGTGATTATAAGTGGTAAAAATGGTTTTTACATATTACTTTGAGTACGTTTGTAGAATTTGAGGTTAGTTGAAGGTATGTATTATTTATTACGAAATTTAAATAAACTTTATTTAACTAGATAAAAGTATAACTTCTTACGTGCGTACATAAGTACACACACACTTTTTATTTGTAACTGCATGCTAGAGTCGTGCCTTTAATGATGTCAGTGAAGTAAGTGTTCCATTGTCGGGTACACCCTGCACATGAAATTACCAGCTGACCCTCGCAACTTCGTCTGCGTTTGTAAATTTTCCCCGTTTCTGCAACATTTTTCTTTGATGCTGAGCTCCTATTGGTTGTCGTTTGATGTTATAGCCTATAGTCTTCCTCGATAAATAGACTATCCAACACTAAAAGAGTTTTTCAATTCGAACCAGTAGTTCCTGAGATTAGCGCGTTCAAACAAACAAATTCTTCAGCTTTACAATATTAGTATAGATTAACGTTTGTACTGACTTGTGTATTTCGAAGATACTCGACTAGTTTCGTGCAACTACATAGCTAAATATATTTTTTTGTTTGATTGTTTGTTTGTCTAAAGCCGCTAACGTCTGGAACTATCAAGCAGATTTTAATAATTCTTTTTGTATTGAATAAAGTATTCATTAAGGAAGGCAATAGGTTATGTAACATTACGCTATGATATTTGGGAGCGGTACAGAGAAGATAAATGGTACCACAGACAGACACACAGATACACACGTTAAACGTATAACAGCCCTCTATTTCCCTCCGTCGGGAGTTAAAAAATTTAAAATATCAATCAAATAAGATTTTATTTTAATCAAAACTGTTCATAATCTCTGTCTTTTAATAATAATTGCGTGACGTTTCGACCAGGTTGCACTGGCCGTGGTCACGGGCTGACTCAACCTGGTTGAAACGTCAGGAAATTTTGAGGTATGTAATACCTATTTTATGATCGCGTTAACTCCCGTATAAATACATAATTAAGTATTTTCAAAGTTAGTTTTTATGAATTTTCTTAGTAACGGAATGAAAAATTCCAAAATAAAAATGTGTGCGATTCAAAAACTTTAGCTATACACATTCCACTTTTTATGAGAAACGAAGATAAACACATCTGGAGATTCAAACTGTTTTTTTTAATGTAGGGGGCAAACGAGCAGACGGGTCACCTGATGGTAAATGACTACCGCCGCCCATGGGCACCTGTAACTCAAGTGTCACAAGTGCGTTGCCGCCCTTTAAGGTGGGAATAGAGGAAGAAAGGGAAGGAGAGGGAAGACGGGAGAGGGGGAGAAGAGGGGAAGAATGGGAGAAGGAAGGGTTAGGGCCTCCGCTAACCTCACTCACGCGGCGAAATGCAATGCAAGCATTGTTTCACTGCCTGTTTTCTGTGAGGCCGTGGTATCACTCCGGTCGAGCCGACCCATACAGCATGGCTCTCCCACAGTTAATGTAATTTTAGTAAGTGTATTTAAGTGAGTGTTCCATTGTCATATTCATTTATACATACAATTAATAGCCATACGTGGTAATAAAACACGCATCCCGAGGCCGACGAAGACACACAATTTTATTTGAACTAACCGCTTTTGTTATAAACTTTTATGAAGATTTAGAGTAATGCTAAGTTCGTATTTTGGAAGGCAGACGTTGAAAGGGGTTGACTTCGTCTGTGCCAAGAAATACCACAACAGACGATTGTATCTCCTAACTGCCTTGGATTACGAGAACAATATTACTTCGCTAGAAAATTGTAGGTGACTGTCAAGTCAGATCAATTTTATTTATTGAACGTTAAAACGGTTTGTTATGTAGACCAAGTGTCTACATAAGAAACCGTTTTATGTGTATGAAGTAACAACTTATGACACCACACGTTGATATTATTAAATCGTTATATTATTTACTTTTAATGTATGGTTTAAAAGTAAAAAAAGGTGTGTGTCAGCTCCGACGCACGACAGGAGTTTACAATTTCCTGGAGTCTCTCTCTCTCTCTCTCTCTCTCTCTCTCTCTCTCCCTCTCCCTCTCTCCCTCTCTCTCTCTTCTATATATATATATGTCATTTCTAGACGCTGTATAGTATATATTTCATATACATTTATATAACATAAAGTTAAATACACATATTAGATGCGTCTTTCTTTAAGGAGTAAACTCCAATAAAGCACAAAAAGCACAACAAAGCGTTAAAGCGTTACGCTGCCCTACGATCACTAAATTTTACTCTTCATATTTTTTTCATTTATATGACAATCGATTCTTAAGGAGTAAACTCCAAAAAAAAAAATTAAAACAAATTCATTTTTCAAAGTTAGAAATTGTATGAGAACTATTAAATAATTAATTTTAACCATAGGAAAGTACACGATTAACTGAACTTATATTGACCTGCGTTTATGGGCATTGCTTTGCTCCTAAGAGTCGAAGCGTGATGTTACATAACATATACTGTTCCTCAATTGAATTCTCAATCCAATAAAAACGAATTATTCAAGTCTCCCTCTTAGTTTCAGAGATTATC
Source organism: Euplagia quadripunctaria (assembly GCA_963859945.1). Lineage (NCBI taxonomy): Eukaryota > Metazoa > Arthropoda > Insecta > Lepidoptera > Erebidae > Euplagia > Euplagia quadripunctaria. Next base: position 22,925,216 of record OY982570.1, on the reverse strand, counting down.
GAGTTTAAACAAACAAACAATAAAAAAAAACTGTCAGTCGTAGGAGTGTACGTCAGAAGTGAAAACACATTTTTTAAACATTAATGACAAAACTCAACGTTTAGATAGCGCCCTCTCGTGGATCTATATATGTATTATTAGCGTGACGGTGCGAGTTCAGTGCTGTTTCCCTATAGCAAAAGTGCACAACGTGCCTAAAGAAGTTTTCACTTCGAAAAACTCTTCAGCTTTTTCATATTAGAGTAGTATAGATATTTTCTTATATCCTCACGGTTGTATTGTCTCTATAAAGGGTAGGCACACATCTCCGGCGATGTTTAGTAGTCACATATTATACCCACATTCAGTCATTTATATATATTATTATTCCCACGTACTATATACGAATCTAATGCTGACTACCGGGTACGATATGTTTTACAAAACAAAATTTGCTCAACCCGGAAATAGGGCCCATGATCCCATGATCGCAAGCAAACATCGGACCATGGGACTAAAAAGGATTTATTCTCTAAGGGAGACAAATTACAACATTTAACTCGTTAGAGATCGTCTGGTAGTCAAATTTAGACCATGATTCATGTGGGAGATCCATGCTTCGGCACGTATGGGCCGGCTTGACTCCGCTCGTTACCACGACCTCACAGAAAACCGCCCGTGAAGCAATGCTTGCATTGCATTTCGCCGCGTGAGTGAGGTTACCGGAGGCCCTAACCCTTCCCTCTCCCTTATTCCCCTCTCCCCCCTCTTCCCACTCTTCCCCCCTCCCCCTCTTCTCCTACTTCCACCTTAAAGGGCGGCAACGCACTTGTGACTCTCGAGTTACAGGTGCCCATGGGCGGCGGTAGACATTTACCATCAGGTGACCCATCTACTCGATTGCCGCCTACACCATAAAAAATAAAAAAAATAAATTCATTAAATTTAAATGTTTTGTTTTATATCGTAGATCGGTGTAACTTTAATTTCCGTACCATTACAGGATAAACCAAATAGGCCCGTTGGATACAACAGGACTGAGTAAAAGCTATCTTTGCGTTTAATACAGATTCTTGCTGAGCCAGAGGTCGTGGGTTCGATTCAAACCCAGGACACATAATTGTGTGATAAGCACGATCATTTATTTAAAATAGGCATGTATTTAGTAATAAATAAGTATGTTAATCAGCAGTATGGTTACCATAGTACAGGCTCTGCCTAGTTTCGGAACACACAGCCTTAATATTTGAGCCTCTTAAGAGATGACGTATTGACGGCATTGTTTTGTAGATTATCGGTACTTTTGAACGAGAAGAATCGAATCATGGTTCGTTTTTAAAGCTCACCCGGCAACTATATATAATAATATCTGCTCAAAGATAATTTATTCCACATATTCATACATAATTCGTCCAATAATACATGGCTACGCAATTTGGTGGGTGCAAGAGCGAACGTTATAAAAAAGGCGCATTCGAAAAACGGCCGTATTCGCGATAAAAAGAGATAAAACCACTCGCTCACATACACAGGCCAAAATGAAAAGTAGCCATTTTTGCACCAATAGGGTGATTACGGAAAAACTACAGCAAATGAATTTATTATACCGTGTGGGGTAGTCCCGCCCATGCCACCCGATAACAATATTATTTTATTTTTAATATGCCGATAACTAAAGGGTTGTCGATGGCGATGCGGTTTGGGTGTGACTACAAATTATGTTAATTTGTGTTTATTACTTTCAGCAACTGGACACTAGATTCTAAATTATTAATTACTAGCTTCTGTCCACGGCTTTTCTCGTTAAACGTAGATTGTGACAATTATTTCAGGTTTCTCTCAGGAACAGGACTGAAACCTTCTTCTCAAGGCTAGTCATTAGAAATGCATCATCTAGCTTTAAAGAAGATGTGTAAAAAATGTCTGAAAAGACCTAGAAAATAATCTAACAATCTATTGCTGTTCACCAATGAACCTAAGTGTCTCCCAACTACCCCGTCCTGCGCCTTCAACATCCAAGCTACCAACTTCCTAGCTACCGTGCCTTGGTACGTAAATGCATAAGTGCCGCCAAAGTACAGATTCTGAACACATGGCGTTATTTTTTTTTTATGTTTTATGTCATTTTAAGCATTAAACGTTGCAGATTCTATATCGCTTTAAAGTGTTGCAATATCTTTAAAATTTACGAAATAATCGTCTGGCCATACTTACCGTTTCTAAACTGTACCCGTGTAACAATGTACCTTTGACGACCTACATATGTGGTGCGCTTGTAGAAAATTCGACTGCAATGTCAGACAGCGGATGTGATTCCCACAGAAGCCATATTTGAATGAATGAAAATGTCTATTTTATTGGTCTGTGTGTTTTTGTACATAATAATTATGTATTTAGAACAAAAAACTTATGTCTAAGTATCTTTGTTAAGTAAGATTGCCTTCCCTAGGCAATGGAAGTAAAGAGAAATTATTAATTGCTTATACTTGTAACTCGATCGGGAAGTCCGAGAACTCTAACATTGTTTTTGTTTTTTACAAATAGATAACTCCCGCATTAGGAATATTCCTGTGTCGCTGGATGCTTCACAAACATTTAAACAACGGACACAAAGAACACCCAGACTCAGGACAACTATTTGTGGATCACAAATTTTTTTGTCCATGTGGGAATTGAACCCACAATACTCGGCGCGGCGTAGTGGTGAGGCGACCACTTAAACTATTACGCCATCCGTGCAGTCATTCGATTGTTCAAAACTCTATTCTTATTTACACAAATTACAACTTTTATGTGGGAGAGCCATGCTTCGGCACGTATGGGCCGGCTCGACTCCGCTCGTTACCACGGCCTCACAGAAAGCCGGCCGTGAAGCAATGCTTGCAGTGCATTTCGCCGAGTGAGTGAGGTTACCGGAGGCGCTAACCCTTCCCTCTACCCTATTCCCGTCCTTCCCCTCTCCCCTCTATTCCCACTCTTACCCCACCTCCCCCTCTTCTCCTACTCCCACCTTAAAGGGCGGCAACGCACTTGTGACTCTCGAGTTGCAGGTGCCCATGGGCGGCAGTAGTCATTTACCATCAGGTGACCCGTCTGCTCGTTTGCCCTTTATACCATAAAAAAAAAACAAATATTAACAGAATAAAAAAAATCGGGATTAGTATTCATATTTCCTAAAGATATACGCTTGTACTCACGAATGTATTACAGGGATGCCTGATTAGGCGTTTTCAGGCACTAAACTGACACCGTCACGGCAGGTCGCTTGACCCGTTAATAAGGAGCCCTTGTCCGGCCTGGCACTAGTCGGGCTTTCCCGCAATATATAAACATTATTATTATAACTTACCTTGTCTTGACAATACCCAACGGGCGACACCTGAAACAAAAAAAATATTATTATTAAGAAGCCTTTATCTTTTTTTATATTTTAGGGGGCAAACGAGCAGACGGGTCACCTGATGGTAAGCGACTACCTTCGCCCATGTACACTTGCAACTCAAAAGTCACAAGTGCGTTGCCGGCCTTTGAGATGGGAGTACGCTGTATCTATATTTCCTTATGTGTTTGTATGTTTATTGACTTGCTGTACGTATACTCTTACATTATATATAAGATATTTCATTTATATTTTTAAATAATGTACTGAACGTCCACCATACTGCCTTAATGTCGTTTTCCAATGTTTTCGCCATCCCATGGTTGCCTGTGAGAGATTGCCACAGTGCGATAAGGCCGCTCAAGCTATAGGACACACTTCACCGCTAACGTGCTTCTATCAGAGAATAGGGAGAACTATAATTGTTCAAAGAAATCTAAATAGAAAACTTCTGGTTAACTTTATGGAGAATTGCAACTATTTTATGATCAACTCCATAAAATACAACCTAGATGAAGCATCGGGAAAGTGCGAGTCGGACACACACACTAAGGGTTCTGTACAAGATTTAACAAAACGCCAAAAAAATTACATTTCTTGTACGGGGACCTGTTTTAATTTTTGATTTCATTAAATTTTTATTATTTGTTGTTATGGCGGCAATAGAAACACATACTATGTGTAAATTTTAACTGTCTACCTATTACGGTACATGAGATACAAACCATTGACAGATAGACGGACAAAGTGTTAGTAATTGGGTATAATTATGTATTTAAACGGGAATTAACGCGATCACGAAAAGGTATTACATACCTCTGAATTACCTGACGTTTCGACCAGGTTGACTGACAGTCAGTGAGCCTGTGACCACGGCCAGTGCAACCTGTCAGAGGTATGTAATACCTTTTCGTGATCGCGTTAATTCCCGTTTAAATACACAATTATATCATGGAACGCGAAAGTTTAATAGTTAATTTAGTAATAGGGTACCGCACCCTTTCGCTACGGAACCTTAAAAATTAGATTCTTTCCCAATAACCCACAAAAGATACAAACCCGCCGTAGAAAAGGAACTCAAAAGCCCTAAAAGACATTTATTTATTATCTTAGTCGATATTTCTTCTAAAACTATATAAGAATATAATTTAGTAATGTAAAATGGTAAATTTGAGCAACTGTCTAAATACTAATTATTATAATACAACTGTTAGAATAGTACCATCTGTATATACGGTCGAACAACACAATGTCACTCCCTCAATACACGTATTTACTTAGGTAATATGCGGAAATTTAGACTGATCAAGGTCAAATTATCATTATTACATTTTGGTGAAATAGCGAATAATTGGAAGCGTATTAATATTTTTATTCTAGGTAGAGTGGAGTTATCACACTGCGAAACGAATTTAGTTTTTAAAACTAGACTTTTTCAAAACATTTTTTATAAGACATAGATATTTCTCGCGTTTACTCGTCACTGCACTGCTCCTGAAGGTCGTAGCGTGATATCGAATAACCTACAAAGGCTATCAAATAAAAAAAAACATTTTTAACAAAGTGTTCATCTTTATAATAATAATTTGTTTAGATCAGGGAACACTAATTAGTTGAATTTGTGGTCTGTTTTTTTAAACAATATGACGGTCGCGGTCCGTTTCTATTTTTTTTACAGATGATTTCTAAGCCACCTCTCTAAACGGTGTATTTACTTTGTTAATATTCAAATAATTATAAACATCAATTAAGATGTGGTGGTGGATGAAGAACCTCCAACTCACGGATTCGACGACGGAGGGCTTATAACACTGAGTCAGTCAGCATGTGACGAAAGTAACTCTGTTTGTTAACTTTTCACGACTAAACGACTGGACGGATTGTAATAAAATTAAGCAAGGAGATAGATTATATCGTAGGGTAGAACATATGCTACTTTTTAACCCGGAAAATGTACGGTTTTCGTCGGATAAATTTGAATTTCTACGTGAATTAAGTCGCGGGCAACATTTAGTTATTGATAATTCATTCTCCCTGTTTATTTATCTACTACTAGCAACCCGCCCCGGCTTCGCACGGGTACAAATTATACTCCTAAACCTGCTTCATGAATCAGTCTGTCTGCTAGTGGAAACCGCATGAAAATCCATTCAGTAGTTTTTCAGTTTATCGTGAAAAGACAGACAGAGACGTGGCGGGGGACTTTGTTTTATAATATGTAGTGATTTGCAATTCATTGTTTTAATAATTTTTGACAAAGCATTGTTCTATCAATCCTGTGGCCAGGAAACTCAGTATCGAAGTGTTCGTTTGTCGATCCATGGGTTCCCTGCGTCACTTAACTGCGTAGTGCTCCGTTTGTACACAATTAATATACCTAATAATTATAACTGCGTAGGTGTGTTTTTAATAAATGTATTTTATTTCTTTGTATAATTTTGTTTGTTCGATTCAAACACGAGACAAAAGTCGTCTTATCCGAGGGTCAGCAGTTTTCTATTCGCGTTGAAGAGTGACGCACTCGACGGTGACGTGAGTTGTTCTGGGTCTGGGTGATCGTTACGTCCTTGGTTTAAATATTTGAGACGTCATTTTTTTTGGTTCTAGTCCGAAAGTTGTCGTATTTATATAAATATTTAAAAATAGTTAAAAACAGATGATTAAAAAAAAAATTACGTTAAAGTATTGAATATCTCTGAAGAACCTCCTTGCTTAGATACAGAAAACAGTTACTTACAGTACAGTACAAGTACAGTTACAGTAACCTTACTTACGTAGAAACGTAAGTTGAAATCATGAAATCATACTCCCAACAGTAGGGCTCAACCCATTATCCAATTTTGGACTAAAAACCTAGTAAATGGAATATACGAATGCCTTGTGGAGACAATATGAAGATCCAACGAACGCCCAAAGTGGAATTTAAATATGTAAGGAATTAGGAGGTTCCCCCAGGGGGTGGGGGTGTGACCCCCAACCGCGGGAGGTTTTTCAAAACTAGAAAGAGATGAACACCGTGCGTTAGTATCGCGATCTGGTGTTTGGAGTTAAACGAGGTGGTGTTAGAGAGATATATTCGACGATATGGCATAATTTAAATAAATTAATTGTGCTTTTAAATCGTTGAGACGTCGGTAAATTGTATAACTGTACAGCAGATTTCTACTTGAAATTGTGCTGATCGATTTAGGACAGTATTTCCACTATATACAAGACTTTGGCTAGAAAGCAATATGCATGGTATAGGCGTTTGTCTTCCAACTCACCTGATGGAAAGTGACTATGAAGACGTAGATGGTGCACGCCTATCCAAGAGAAACTTATTCATTCTACACTTGAACCCAGGATTATAATTGACTACCCGTCCCCGCAGTTTCATCTGCGTTTACGGACACTGCTCCGCTTATATTAGTCGTAACGTGATATTATATAGCCTTCCTCGATAAATGGGCTAACCAACACTAAATTATTTTTTCAATTCGAACCAGTAGTTCCTGAGATTAGCGCGTTCAACCAAACAAACAAACTCTTCAGCTTTATAATCACTACATGTTATAAAACAAAGTCCCCCGCCGCGTCTGTCTGTCTGTCTGTTCGCGATAAACTGAAAAACTACTGAACGGATTTTCATGCAATTCACCAATAGATAGAGCAATTCAAGAGGAAGGAGGAAGGTTTAGGTATATAATTTGTTAAGGTTTTGTGTCAATTGGTTGAAATATGTTGATGATTGTTGAAGATGTTTCTGCTACCCGTGCGAAGCCGGAACGGGTTGCTAGTATTAGTATAGATTGAAAAAATAGACGCAGACAGTTCAGTCCACACCTTGGCGACTCGAACCAAACAGGAGCTGTCAAAGTGTTTAGTTCGACTTTTTGGTGTTTCGACAACGAAAGGATGGAACCCCTGTCTGCACCTATATTTCTATTGAGGATAGTCACTAAAGTTTTATGACAACACAGCTCAGTAATGAGCGTTTGATGATAGTTTAACTGTAGCTAAGTATTACGTAATATTTACTTTTGTGTCACTTCCGGGTATCAAACCCTTTATCTTAGGATATATCTTCGGTTCTAATTGCACGTAGTATGTGCACGCACGCGCCGTAATGAGCGCGCGCGGGGTGCGGGTAGTTAGACAATTTTACAACTGCGCCGCCTCGTTTTTTGGCAGACGCGCGTCGCTAGGTGTGTGCCCAAAGATAAAGCTGTAGAAGCATCAATTACATTTGTCAGAGTTTAATGCCTACAATTGTAACATTGAGGTACTTCTTGATTAGATTATTAATGGAAACAAAACACACGAGTTAGCCAATTTAATGAATTGTAATTATAAATATAGACTATTAGGTAATTGATTCTAGTGGTCAAGCTACAGACCCGTCGCTGACATAAAACAATAGAATTTTTATAAAACAACATTATTCTTATTAGATAACTACCGATATTAATGAAAGGACATTCTTTAACGTGTCTAAACCGTACCAATTGAAACTTTCATTAGCTATTTTATTTGGTTGTATTTTTTTTCTTTAAATTTATTAGACTACTCGGTAACATAACTTACATAATAAAAAAAAAACTTTGAAATTTATTTAAAATGCAAACATATTCCCTGACACGAACATTAAAACGGTCAAATAAACTTATCTTTTTGTTGAATTTGAAGTTTGGTAATAAGCAAATACTGGTAATTGGCTTAGATAAGCGTTACCGGCAGGAAGGCCCTATATTTATATTTTAGTGATTGTAAAATAAATTTTAGGATAGGCGTCATAAAATAACATCCACTTTAACAAAAAAAAACGAAAAAGATGAAAACATTAACATTTTTCGTTTCTTATAATCTCTTAAATTTCAGCGAAGGCTCTTAAAACCTACTGCCTCACTGAGGACAATTAAATGTGTCACATCTATATTTTAAATCATTGGCGACATCTGTAGGTGCGCACAAATTTGCATATGTCGAAATAATTTAGGGGGTAACTCCACACTCGTAGGACGCTAATGTACCCCTGTATTGGCAGGGATGGAATAAGAAATTGGTGTAGAGGCGACATATGCGAGGATTTTTATGTGTACATTAGTATTTCATTAGCGAAGAAGGAAGTAATGGAGTGGCGTGCTTGATTTTTTTTTGCAAAGATAAAATATGCGTAGAACGTGATTTTTATTACTTATTTCTGAAACGTTTTTCCTGACATCGTTTACACGGAATGAGTTTTTTAAAGTCTTCAAAAATATAAAAATTAAGTCAAATTGTTATAAATTATATATTTTTTGCATTAAAAATTTTACCTGTTAATTCTAGTTCTACCATAACATAAAGAAAGCAATAATTAAATAGTCTGTTCTCAGGAACTGCCATTTTAATTAAAAAAATAATAATTATGCATCAAATACCCCTTTTTTCTAGAAGGTTATAGGGTACATGATATTGTGCTACACCTACAGGAGTAAAGCAGTGAGTATTAAAAGCTAATTACTATTGGTAAGTACGTAGTATTTATATAACAGGCATTTATATCCACATCCTAATTTGATTGGTCCTAAAAATGGGACGTATCGCTAGATTAATAAGACAATCAACATCTCCTATTATGCCTGACGCATATGTTAAACTAATGCCGCGTTTCTATATTCAAGAAACGATTCGTTTTGCTTACGGACAGTAAAATTGGCAGAATCAACTCGTCAATAGTTCGAATCATTAATGTCGTAATATGTATTTATAATAGTATATGTATTATTTAGCTATGCATGTGTTTGTATATGCATCTGTGCTTATGTATATATGTAAATATCTGTTACATTAAGTTACAAGTATTTGAGTATAATGTGAGTATATATTCCTATCAAATTTTGTATGTATCCCATTCCCTGTTTTTTGTAAATTTTTTACGAGTCTATTAATTGCACCTACTTCTTATTTTCTCTGCATTACCCAAAGGTTGACTGGTAGAGAATGCCTCAGGCATTAAGTCCGCTTATGTGCAATGTGTGCAACTAATGTGCAAAAAGTTTTAATAAATAAAAAAAATAAAAATAAAATTTCGTTGAATTTTCAACAAAAAAATTTATCATTCGTAAGTAAAACGAATCGTTAAGACGTAAGCCGCGTTTCTAACGCAGCTTAAGTCATGTGATTCCAACAACAATAAAGGTATTGTTAGCGTTATCTATTTATTCCATATTTCCCCTCATTTCAACATTTCTTAACAAAGCCATAATTTACTAGCAGTTTATTTAATTATTTATTGAAAGGAAACTCAACAGCTTTTATACATTATACATGAATAATTTAAAAATATTGTAATACTTCATACTGTTTAAACGTTTGTTTCTATGTAAATGTAGGTAAATCAAAATATTCTAAACGGGAGAAATTTGTTGGTTATAAAAGAAGAATAAATGAAAATAATAACATCCTTACGTTCAATATCATGAAAAGAACAATCATACCTAATACCTAATTTATAAAATCAATATATGTATGTTCGTATTTTATGCGTTGCCGTACTGTTCATCCGATCATAGTGAAACTTTACATACTAGTTGAATGGATAACTTTTATCCAGAAAAAAGGACTGTTCCCTTGGGATTTAAACACTATTTTTACGCAAAAGAAAGCGCAGGCAAAACTAAGTTTCCAAAGAAAAATAAACGAACTCGTGTTTTAAATTTCGCAAATTTAAAAAATAAACTAACTCGGGTTTTAAATGTCGCAAATTTAAAAAAATAAACTAGCTCGTGTTTTAAATGTCTCAAATTGCCAAAATGAACTAACTCGTGTTTTAAATATCGCAAATTTAAAAAATAAACTAACTTGTGTTTTAAATGTCTCAAATTTCCAAAATAAACTAACTCGTGTTTTAAATATCGCAAATTTAAAAAAATAAACTAACTTGTGTTTTAAAGTCGCAAATTTCAAAAATAAACTAAATCGTGTTTTGCATTCCGCAAACTTCAAGCGTGTTATGAATAAAAAATGCCGTTAGTTTATTTTAAATACTGTAGTTAATATGACCAATAGGATAATTTCTTTTGCTTAAGTCTTATTCAAGACTTTGAAACTTTAATTTGTAATTATTTTCAAATGTCTTACTTTGATGGTGCTGCTAATCACTACATATTATAAAACAAAGTCCCCCACCACGTCTGTGTCTCGGTCTGTTCGCGATAAACTCAAAACTACTGAACAGATTTTCATGCGGTTTTCACCAATAGAAAGAGCGATTCATGAGGAAGGTTTAGGCGTACAATTTGTTAAGGTTTTATGTAAATTGGTTGAAATATGATGATTATCATAAAAAGAAACCACATAAATATTAAAACCAAAACAAGTTGGCAAATAAAATACTAGTTCTAAATACAACATGGCTTCCATTGTGTTGGTTTTGTGTTCCATGACTCTCAATAATATCAAATATCATAATGATAAAACTAACCTCGGATGAGTAGGTAAATTCTTATGGCTTCGAACACAATTTTCTATTTAAATTAAGGATGTTTAAGTTTCACTCTCTGGGCTGTTTTTCATTTCCAAAAAAATATTTTTAAGGTTAACTATAAAATTTTTGTTGTAATGCAATTGTGATTGTCAAGACACGTATCACAAGTGTAAGTGTAGTAACTAGTACTCCATATGAGTCATGGAGGCCATTATTTAAAAACTTAAAATAATGGAACTAAAACGCCAATTTCAAAAATGTACATGCCGTACATTTTTGAAATTGGCGTTTTTGTGAAAACGGAACCGCAGATTTTTGCTAGCGCTAAATATGCATTTCCCCGAAACACTAGGCTTGTTTTTAACCGACTTCAGAAAAGGAGGAGGAATTTGACTGTATTTTTTTTAATGTTTGTTACCTCAGAACTTTTGGCTGGGTGAACCGATTTTGATAATCCTTTTTTTATTTGAAATCTGGTGCTTCCCGTGTCAAATTTCAATGGTCAAGTTCTGACAATGGCATTCATGAGAAAACCATGTAAGTCTTTTATGGAATAGCTTTTTTTTGAAGTCTTTTTTTTTAATGAATTATAAACCGCATAAAAGTGCCTACACTATGGGTGTCAAAGTGTTTCATGCTTTGCCAAATAATATTAAAGATCTACCAATAGCAAAATTCGAAATTAAATTAAGACAATGGCTGTTAGAAAAGTCATTTGCTCAATAGGTGACCTCTTTGATTAGTTGTATTAATATCAAATTGTTACTGTAGTCACTGTTAACTTTGTTTTTTTTATTTTTGTTGCCATTTAATTACTGTTAAATGTCAACATTTTATTATTATTAATAATTATCATAATTGAGGTATCCAACCTGACATTTCTTATTCTGCGCATTAGTAATATAGACCAAACAAACATTAATAAAGGCCATTTTCGTACCATATTTTGTGTCAAATAAATGAATCTGAATAAACGTCAACACGTCACGTTCTGTAGAGATTTGTATGGTAAACCAACTAGTAACGTCATATATTGCTATCGTCAATTTTTTTTTTGTTTCCGAAGGATATCTGAATGTTTGACAAAATATGTATTACCGCGAGAGAATCCGTGGGAAAAAGATAGTCTTTTTTATATGTCTTTTGGCAGCAAGCATATTACCCACGTCAGGATAAGCGCTTCATAAAGGCTGAACACGCTTACAACAATAGCGGTGTTAATCACGTATTGTCAAGCCTGTATTTCTACAGTATTGTAGGACTTGCTGTAATACCAGACAAAAGGTGAGACCAGCACAGCATACCAAAGATAAAAGAAATTAAAGACATTCAAATTTGATATCTGATGTTTCAGGACGTGTTATCTTTAAACTACGAGTAAGTCTTATTATTTACTTGCTGTGCCCCGCGCGGCATATTTATATATTTTGAGCGGAATCCTAATTCTTTTCACAAAATAAAAGTAGCCTAAGTTACTCCCTATAACACCAGCTGTGTGCCAGTTTAAATTCTGTAGAAATCGGTATACCCGTTCCGGAGATTAGCCGGAACAAACAGACGGAAAGACAGATAAAAAAAATTAAAATTGACTTTTTAGTTTACGTACCGTGTAAACATTCAGGTGCATTTAGTAAAATGCTGTTTTATGACATTACAAACAAATGCTTCAATTTTATTTATATGTATAGAAATTAGCCGGAACAAACGGAAGGACGAAAATAAAAAAAAATGTTTTTTTGATATATGTACCGTGTAAACATTCGGAAACTTCAATTTTAATTATTCGTATACAAAATAATCCCTAAGGCCCTCTGATGCCAAACTAGGCAGAGCCTGTACTATGGTAACCAGACTGCTGATAAACATACTTATATAATACTAAATACATAATATTATTGATGAATTACACCTAGACACAGAACAAATGACCTTGCTCATCACACAGTTATTTGTCCTGGTTATGAATTGAACCCACGACTTCTAACTCAAGTCAGGACCACTAACATTCCTGTCTTTAGAGTATATATATTACCTTCATGGCGTCTCTGCCTCATTTGTAACTGTTCTAAGTGTAATACCGAAGGAAAATTTTCGCTCATAACGTACTGAAAATAATGGGAGGGAGAACGTTTTAGTAATTTGTCGATACTTTTACATACATGTATCAACGGTATATGTTCTAAGCTCGGAGGCTTATACTCGGGGTACGTTGATTGAAAAATTACGGAATATTTATACGTAGTATGTGGAGCTGTGGAGGTGTAGCGAAGGGGGGTTGCCAGCTAGGAGGTTGGGATGTTGGATGATGGTGTTCTTCTTGTAGAAAATCCGTGGAATGGTTTGAACAGCAATTTGAAATTGTTTTCTGGTACTGGATACACCTCTTTACTAATTTAAAAAAGACGAAAGATTTGTGTGTTTCTAATCGATACTCGAACTTTGAATCTACTAAAAATATTTAAAAATATATTTCTAAGAATTAACATCTGATTTATACATAGAATTAATACAATTTAGTTTTTTTTTATGGGTTTATAGGTGGCAAACGAGCAGACAGGTCACCTGATGGTAAATGACTACCGCCGCATGAGCACCTGCAACTCAAGAGTCACAAGTGCGTTGCCGGTCTTTAAGGTGGGAGTAGGAAAGGGGGGGGGAATAAGGGGCGAGGAAGGAAGAGAGGGAAGGTTTAGGGCCTCCGGTAACTTGACCCACTCGGTGAAAAGCAACGCAAGCATAGCTTCACTTCGAGCCGGCCCATACGTGCCGAAGCATGGCTCTCTCACGAAGTAAAGTTTAGTTTAGCAATCTGTGTGTTCTTAGCATTTTATCTTTAATAAACAGACAGCTTAGTTAGCTACTAGTTAGAATATTCAGTTCGTTTTTGTGCATACATATATGAAATCTAGATGTGACACTGTTGATAAACCGAAATATATAAATGTAACTTCCATACTCAGCTGTAAACACAATTCTCAGCTATAAACTTATAATTTACATTTAGTATCAGTTCCCAAATGTAAACATTTAACTAAGGTAAAAAAGGAGTACTGCATTATAAACTGTGTGTCTATGTATAGAACACTTCAAATTGAAAAACTGTCAACATCTTATCTATTTATAATATTTTTTTATTTAAAAATGATAACATTGTTTATTACTGGCCACATAAAAAAAGTTCCTACGACCTTGTTTATTTTTTAATAAGTAATACTGGAGTTTTTAATACGTCATAGCTTAGAGATCCAGTTAGCCTTAAAAGGCACACGGTTTAACAAATAATACCAGAGAATCCTTCACTATCCATTCACCGCAGCGTATCGTCGAAAATGTAAAAAAAAATGCATTGATTCTGTTCATTGAAGTCGGTAGTGAGAGTGAACTGGTTTTTAGATCTTTTTTCATTCCACGCCACCGAAATATTTTTTTACTGAAAAACCCTTTATTTTATCACGTGACCGTTAGAATTGAGCCTCGGCACTTTTATTTACTGTTTTCCATGTGAAAGTGAAAAAACGGATTGTAATTTTTTTTTTGGGTTTCGCTATTTTTTTGGTGTTTATACAATTTGTTCATTTCACTTTCTGTGTTCACATATTTGTGTTTTTGTGAATGAATATAGTACAACGATGCGTAGGTTATTTGTTTATGTTTTATTATTTTGTTGTGAGTTCAAGGAAGGTTTGGATAATCATTATTCTTCAATTTAAAAACCCTGTTTTTTCGATGTTTAGCAAACAATTATCCTCTGTTCGCATTTGTTTTTTTTTTGACATTTAAGGCGGGAGTAGGGGAAGGGTAGGAGAGAGGGGGCGGAGGGAAATTTTAGGGCCTCCGGTAACCTCACTCCCTCGGCGAAAAGCAATGCAAGCATTGCTCCATTGCCGGTTTTCTGTCGAAGCATGGCTCTCCCACGAACAAACTTATAAGCAATATCGCTTTCCTTCCATTGCCTTCCCTTTTTACACACCCAATTTTCCTATCTCTAATTCCTAAAGTGCCCGGTGGGGACCAAATCAAATGTTTCAAAATGTGGGTTCTTAATAACCTTCTGTCTACACCTTGGGGGATACAAAATGAGCATATAATTTCTAAAACTGTTTATCTGTATATCCTATACATTTGGATTGACCCAAACTATCCTACGTCAGAAATTGAAAGCTGTATATTATCTATTCCCGTAAACATAATAATATATATCATGAAAAGAAAGTTACAATGTTGGTACATACTATCTTAGTTAAAAATAAGTATACTGTTGCTATACGGGACTTTTAAATAAATATATTTCAGAAAAAATCATACAAACTTGTTGTAACTCGGAAAAGCTCACATACTCACAAACTTTGATACAGTTTTTGACTTGCTCACTTTACGAATAAATTATACCAAAATGTTCTCACTACAAAAAAGTATCTTCTCTTTTTAGGGTTCCTTACTCAAAGGGTGAAAACGGAACCCCATTACTAAGACTCCACTGTCCGTCTGTCTGTCTGTCTGTCAATAGCCTGAACCTCATGATCCGTTATAGGTAGACAGTTGAAATTTTCACAGAATGTGTATATCTGTTGCCGCTATAACAACAAATAATAAAAATAAATTAAAAATGAAAGGAGGATCTCCTACTAGAGACGTATTTTTTTGGCTTATGGTATTAAATCTTGTACGATGGTCCGGAACCCTTCACGCGCGAGTCTGACTCGCACTTGGCCGGTTTTTTTTAAATATAATAATAAGGATTTCCTTATATTTTTTGGAATAATAAATTCACCCTAACTAATAAAATAAATGCGGATATGAGTTTGTTTGTTTGTAACGCTTCCACGCCTAACCACTCAACCAATCATTATATAATTTTGCATACATTAATCGTGGGAGAGCCATGCTTCGGCATGTATGGGGCGGCTCGACTCCGCTCGATACCACGGTCTTACAGAAAACCGGCAGTGAAGCAATGCTTGCATTGCATTTCGCCGCGTGAGTGAGGTTACCGGAGGCCCTAACCCTTCCCTCTCCCCTATTTCCGTCCTTCCCCTCTCCCCTCTTCCCACTCTTCCCCTCTTCCCCTACTCCCACCTTAAAGGGCGGCAACGCACTTGTGACTCTCAAGTTACAGGTGCCCATGGGCGGCGGTAGTCATTTACCATCAGGTGACCCGTCTGCTCGTTTGCCCACTTTACCATGGAAAAAAAATATTTATATATATATATAAATTTCGTGTCACGTTGTTTATTCGCGAAGAACTCCTAAACTAATGAACCGATTGTGAAGAAATTTTGACAAGGTGTGCAGTTTCGGAGAAAGCATGGTTTTTTTTAATTGCAAATTCTCTAGCTACACCAACAAGACGTAGTCGGGTAGCTAGTAATTCATATTATTTCGACATTTAAATGTTGTTTTATATCGACGTCCATTTTAACTTGAACTGCCATTGTATGGACTATTCGTACCATGACAGGTCAACGTATGTACTCAATGGAAACGTGTAGATTTTTAAGTTTAGAACACTTCCAACACTTATTCCAAATTTCACATTCCTCCGTCCGCGAAATTTGTACTTCACGTATTAGTCGATATTCAAAATCATAAATATGTCTAAAAACGACACAAAAATTTTAATACATTTAAACAAATTTAAAAAATTACAATTCACAAAAGAAATCACGTGTTTCTTCTCCCTGACCATGAATCACCACATATATGGGTCAGTAGAACTTGGTCGGTCTGTCACTCCTCAGAGGGTGGAACAACCCCAATATATTATTGCACGTACGTCTCTGTCCGAGGGGTAAGACGTCTCGGGACGGTCACTGAACTTGCGGGCTGCAATTGATCGCTTTAAGACTTGATACTTAAAGTACAGTTCATGCAAGATATTTCGGAGTCGTCTTTACACGTTTGCGTTTAGGTAACTAATTGTTTGATAAATGTGAATGGTCGCTAAAAGTTCGAAATTCATAATAATTCTCCGGTAGGTAGAGAAAGGAACTGTTTCCTAATTTATTTTGATATCATTCTTTTCGTTTTTATGGCCGTTTTGCAAAATTGCCATCTTTCGGTTTTTTAAATATTAGATATAAGAAAAGTTTACATCTGATCTTACTGAAATTTCAAGTCTTAATATTTAATGGAACGCTAGTTATGAATTTTTTTATAAATCGCGAAGAAACGTGGCATTTTGCAACTTATTCAAAAGTTCCTGAACCTATCGGGGTTAAAAAAAATTGCTTCGATTCATCTTTTTATTGCGCATCTTTTTAATTTCTTCATCTCATTTGTCTTTTTTTGTATCTTTTACGCTTTTGGCACAAAACGCAAAAACCGATTTTTGCGATTTTTGCCATTTTTTTTTGACCGCCTGCCTGACCTCGGATTGGCTTTTAAACTTAGGATGTTATTTCTGACGCTATTCGCTACGCTACGCTAACGCTACCGAGCGAAAAAAAATAATTTAAAACCCATTTTATTAATTTCACTTTCGAAAAATCGAATTCTATCCGACTATCATATTTCCTAAAGTTATTTACCGATCGTTATGAAATTTTTATACAACGTTGTATTCATCAATATTTTTTTTACTACAAAGGTAACTTAATATTGATGAATACAATTCTATGTAAATCACTTGTTATTAATAAAGTAACCGTGATTAAATATTTTAATTTAATGGCAATACTGCCAATATGTTGAGTGTTGCAAGTTTAATCCCATCACGAAGTAGAGACTTAGAAAATTATTCAAATTTCGAAGTCACGAGTCATTGTCAGTCATACCTACCAAGTATGGCAAAAAAGTGTAAAAATGATTAATTTAAGGGTGTTACAGTAGCTAACACGGGAGGAATAGTAGTTTTAAACGTCGCCTCGCAAACTGCTACTGTGACGAGTGGGTAGGACATCTGTCTGTATGTATGTAGTTTGTGTCAGTTGACGTAGGATTTTGAAGTCACTACTTAAAAATATAAATATTGGAAATTTAAATTTTATTAGATTAACAACTTTTATACTTACTTAAGGATCTTATTTGCCGTGTTTATATTAATTCCACGAATAATCTTCTGTATTTTACCTTAAGTATACATATTATATCCCAATTTAAATAGTGTTGACTATTACTATTTATTATTATTTTTAATTTACCAATTAGTTCCTGTTTAATTATAATTATCAAAAGGTTTAATTTGACTTACTTACTTAAATTCGATTTTCAAGCTTCCAGAAACAGTAATATTAAAGAAATATCAAAGGGCAGCAAAATATAAAACGTATCTGTATTGTTAAATTAGTTTCAATTGAGAATTCTTGGAACAATCAAAGTTCTTCATACCATAATATCATAAATGGGTTACCTATAGTTTACTTATCTGTCTGCGTGTTGTTTCTACGCCTAAACCGCTGACGCGATGTGGATGAATTTTGGTATAGAGGTAGAAAAAACCATGGGGCAGGTCATAGGCTACTTTTTTTCGCGAAAATATAACTTGTAGATTGTAAAATTGGGGATGATAGTGTGTATAGGAGAGATTCTATAGATGAAGTCGCGGACAACACCAAGCTGTGTTGTAAATCTTCTTAAAATAAAATTTACTGTGCAAATCTTTCTTCATAAAAATCTATTTTGTACAGTATTATCGTATTATACATTTATAAAGGCCACAAAAGAAAACAAAAGGAAAATTTGGTATAAGTACTTAAGCGAGGGGTGAGGGTGCAAAGTTTTACTAATTTTCATTAAAATTAATCTGAATGTAGTTTACGGTTCAAATTAAAAAAAAAGATCTTGATAGAAATCGATTAAATATTTTTATTAGATTTGCTTTCAGATCAGTGTTACCAGGAAACACGGCCTTTGGAAAGGATTCTATTATCCATGCACCTGTGCCACTTATTTTGAAATAGATAACGTTATTTTAGACCTAAAATTAATATGTACAAAAAGTCAGGCAGGTTATCTTAGAGGCAACTAATAAATTAAAGCAAAAACATTAGGAACTTCATAATATTCTCTGAAATAAATATTATCATAAAGACTTGTGCCATTGTGCCGCGATGTGTCGTTCCGTAACTGCGTTGCAAACGGACTTGACATCACTTGACTAGTGTACAAATTATGAAGAACAAAATTACCGATATTTTAGCACCCGGAAAACTACGTGGCCCCAAAAAATTTTACATGTGCACAACATCTAACACGTTCCATACGACACCGATGTAATAAAAATTATATGCTCCAATTTACGATGCTGGCTAAGGGGTGGGGGGCCCAAAAAATTCCCCCTTTCCCCCCTGATTGCGGGATCGAATCTCGCTAAACGGGAGTACGAAAAATTTTGCTGTAGTGGGGGCGTCCCCCTGAGGGGTGCGATACATTTTTATCATTATCCCTTTCTCACAACTATGAAGGTATTTGCCAGTAATTATTTCGTGTATGTATGAGTGTTTGTGTGTTTTCCGGGCTTATTTTTTGACAGTGTGTGTATTGTACTTACGTCATGTCCGTACGGTTGGGACGGTTTCATGTAAATAGTATTTACGTAATATCGGATTAATAACGTTTGTAATACCTATATATATTATTGGGTGAAGAGAATTATTTGTACGCATTTTCAAATTTAGAATACTTACAGTTTATATATAGAAAATTGCGTGAAAACGATTTTATCAAGTTACAGTGTATGTGAACCTATTACAATACGTAAGTCTATACAATGGCAGCTCAAGTTATACTGACCAAGGAATAAACCAAGGTCGAAATTCGACCACGAGGCCATCTCTAGTGTTCATTATTTAACCAGATGACAGGGAAAGATTTAAGAATTGCTTACTTGGGCTGGAAGACTATTTAATACATACATGAATTTATCAGAAATGAATTGAATTCATCTAAGTTGTTTAATTTTATGTTCATTAACATTGGATGTAAATGGTACAAAGTTTACCTGAGTGGTACCAAATTTTAGTTTGCAAAATATGGGCGTTTAATATCCATCTGCCTACCTCTTCGGGGGTACAGGCGTAAGTCAGCATATGTAAGTTATATATATTATCAAATTAATATAAACCTCCTAGTTTTGATTAAATTGAAATAGTTATTTCCTTCTTCATTAAAATGTTGGTTAAGAGTTACTTAAACATGGGCGACGATCGTCTACAAAAATATGTCCAGCTTGGTTGGTTATAGCTGGATAAATTGAATATTCTAAATAGGATAATAGTTATGACATACGGTTAAAAAAAACTATGGGATTACAAGGAGCGGTCTTATTGCTAAATGCCATTTCTACCGGACAACAGTTGGATGGAGATAATAATATAAGTATTTATTAAAAGCGTAGTTATTGATAACTTACTAATAAAAGCGAACACAAACATTTGTAGGATGATAAAGAAAAAATAATAATTCAACCAATCAATCAAATTCTTTATTTCCAAATAAGCCTTTTAAAT
Source organism: Euplagia quadripunctaria (assembly GCA_963859945.1). Lineage (NCBI taxonomy): Eukaryota > Metazoa > Arthropoda > Insecta > Lepidoptera > Erebidae > Euplagia > Euplagia quadripunctaria. The sequence continues at coordinate 22,904,962 of OY982570.1, read as the reverse complement.
AAATTAATACAAGTGGTTGCACAAATGTACATTATTAATGAAAAATAAGGTATCTCTACTGAAATTGTGTTCATTTTAGGCTATTCTCAGTAATGTAGTTCTGTACTTTCTGAACTAATTGAGACTATCTCAGGAGGTAACTGTTCATCAGTACTAATAATACTTCAGGAAGCTGAAGGTCAGGATCAGACTAAAGAGAATGATTACTGTTGAAAAAAAAAATGCATCATGTTTTATACATCTACAATAAGATATCTGACTGGCCTGTTGGTCTAGTGGCTAGTGACCCTGACTGCTAAGCCAGAGGTCGTGGCTTCGATTCCCATCCAGGACAAATAATTGTGTGATGAGCACGATAATTTGTTCTGTGTCAGGGTGTAATTTATATATAATATGTATGTATTTAGAAATATATAAGTATGTTTATCAGCAGTCTGGTTACCATAGTACAGGCTCTGCCTAGTTTGGGATCAGACGGCCGTGTGTGAGATGTGTCAAGTTATTATTATTATTATTACCTATTCGTCTGGTCAGTAGAGCGTCCAGGGAGTAACAGTGAAGAAGTAAAAAGTAATGGTCGTATGCAGTGCTGAGGAATAGGAATTTAAATCTGTATCGGATAATACTATCATCTTTCGATGAATGCGGTTTTATATAGAACTATTAGGAAACCTTCTTTTTCTTGCTGGAGAACTGAGACGCTTTATTGGTATTTTTTTTGGCCAGGAACCCTCGCGGGTCCGTCGGAACCGTCCCCAGAACCCCCTACCAAAGTTTAATTACAATCTGATCAATGGTTGCGGAAGCTAGTTATAAATAAAAACCAATGTAGGTATGTTTGTCCTTTATGCATTTCCAAACTGTTGATCAGATTATTATGAAATTTTGGAAGGGTCTTCTGAGAATGCCTGTGAAGGTTTCTCGACCTAAAATTTATATGTATAAATAAAAAAAGGTATTGCAACGCATGCCAGGTATAGCTAATTATCATCATCCTCCGCGCCTTTTCCCAACTAAATTGGGGTCGGCTTTCAATTTAACTACGACACGGCCAAACTTTGATATTTTACGTGAAGCGACTGCCATCAGACCTCCACAACCCAAGTACTAGGCAATATCGAAGTTCTGTAGTTAGACAGGTTGTCGGATTTTTAGGGCTCCAACTACCCGTAACGAATGCCACAGATCTTTGTATGGCTCCCGGGACCGACGGCTTAACGTGCTCTCCGAGGCACGTAGGGGTCTCAATGTGTTTAGAATGGTCCCCCATCCTAGACTGACCTGGCTAGTATTACTTAACTTTGTAATGTGCTAACCTACTCAGTTACTACGTAACCACGCGCTTCCGCCGGGTACAGCTAATGTGATATACATATAAGTTTTACACAATATAAAATAACGTAACGGTAATGGTGGTTTTTCATAGGGACAAGCTTCTAAATAAACTCTTAAACAATAACTATAAATTTAAAATTTAAAACACCCCGACTCGAAAATCCCTTCAACGATTACAAAATGCCTTACATCATATTGGAAAAGACCTGATACTCTTACACTACTGGACCGATATTAACCAAACGTAACTAAGAACCACCGCAAGGAAATTGGCTTTCAAACGAAGAAAACCGCATCGAAATCGATCCATCCGTTTGAGAGTTATGATACCACAGACAGACACACACACAGAGAGACATCGACGTGAAACTTATAACAACCCGTCGTTTTTGCTTCGAGGGTTAAAAATATGCTTTTATAATTGAAAATTTAAAAACAAATAGTGTCTTTCTTCTTTGCCCTCGCCTCTTCCCGTTACGCGGGGCTTTCTTAACCTTTCGGCGCCAATTACTTCCCTGGTAAGCATAATCCTCTGTAAGGCCAAGCTTCTTCATGTCCTTTCGGATATTTGTCATCCAGGGAGTTTTGCAATCTACTTCTCCCTTTCGTTTTTGAAGCCATGCAAAGGCACTGTTTTACTATATGATCTATAGTAAAACAGTGCCTTTCCATGGCTTTTTATTTAGTAGTAGAGATCGCGTGGTGGTCGAAATTCGACCATGGTTTATTAAATTGGCCAATATTACTTGGCCTGTCATTGTATAGACAACCATGTACCATGGTAGTCTACTGGACATTTATAGTTTTATGTACCCGTTTTTGCAATTTTTTCACTTTATAGCATATATTGTTTAAAAAATGTAGCCTTCTTCACTTCTTCTAAATATAATTTGTACTAACAACCCTCCCCGGCTTCGCACGGATAGTAATTATCCACCTAAACCTTCCTCATGAATCACTGTGTTTATTAGTGAAAACCGCATGAAAATCCGTTCAGTGGTATTTCAGTTTATCGCGATCAGACAGACAGACAGACGCGGCGGGGGACTTTGTTTTATAATATGTAGTGAAATATTCCAAAATTCACGTTACTACGTTCGCGAAATTTTCTTAAAAAGGGGTACAAAAAATCCTCTTAATATAATGATATGGTTTTTTAATACATTTTTGGGCCAATACATAAAGTGGGTTTAACACAATAGATTTGATGATTTTCGGGTTAACTAAAATAATCCCACTAATATTATAAATGTGAAAGTTTAGATGGATGTATGGATGGATGGATGGATGGATGTTTGTTACTCTTTCACGCAAAAACCACTGAACCGATTGCGATGAAACTTCGTATGTAGATAGCTGGAGACCTGGATTAACGCATAGGCTACTTTTTATCCCTATATTCCCACGGGATCGGGACTTACGCGGGTGAAACTGCGGGGCGCTGCTAGTGTTGTATAATCGTCACAACCAACTACACGTTAAACAAAAACAAGCAAAGAAACTATACCATATTCCAGATATAACTCACCCCTTTCAACAACACACGCAAACCGAACATATACATCCCACATCACAACAATGACGTCACAAAGACATAAGCTACGTCATTACACACGGATACGCATCTCCTCAGCTATTAAGCTCCCCCAGTAAAAGCTTTAGATTATAACACTAATTCTTATTTGTAATAACCTCAAATGTGTAGTTTCCGGTAATATTCCAGCCCTTTCTATGATATACAATGAGAAAGAGATATTTAGAGACAAAAGAGGAAGATAAATAAGTTGGCTCAGTGTTTGAGAGATTTAGCTGCCGTTGAAATGCCGGTTTGGTTCTCGAGAATACTCGGCTCTAGAATGGCTAGGTTCCAATCTGGGTAAGATCCTGTTGTACCTTATCTCCTAAGACAAAATTTATCAGTGACTTTTTAATACAGGATTATATTTTTTACTCCATGTCAATCTACATTTCAAATTGCCTTAAGATTTAGCTATCTTATAATAAGAGTGAGATATCCAAGTTTCACTGGATCCACTTCATCACCATCACCTCAGTCGTGGCAAGTGTTGTAGTCCAAAAGCCCAACGTATTAATCACCTAGATAGTTCTGCAAACAGTGGTCTTCCTACGGTCCATCTAGTGGGGAGACGCATTTTACTGTCAGTTTTCCAGACCTTCGTCATCATATCGTGTGTCAATCTATAGATTACAGTGCGATTATTTGTGTTTTTTTTTAATAATAATTTATTTATTTTACATAGCCATTGTTGCAATACATTGGAACCCTGCCTCCTGTGGTAGGTGATAATCTGTGTTATAGGAGACAGTGTCTTCACCCATTTTGTTATATTAGCTATACAATAAAAATACAGTTAAGAGTGTGTGTGCGCGCATGTCTGTGTGTGTATTTGCGTGTGTGTGCGTGTTCATTTTAACAAGTTTTCTGTTTGTGTGTAGTCTAGTGTTAGTAGCCGTAGCTAAGCAGTAGTAGCGTAATAAGCATTGCCGTTAAATTAGAAGTTAAATAGGTATTACAACTGACATACTTTACCGCTACTTGTAGAAATTTATTTAGAAACAATTTAATTTATTTATCATCCAAAGCAAGCAATGTTAACAAAAAATATTCTAAGTAGCTATAAATGGTTAAGACGCTTTCATAACTAAAACAAACAAAATAAAATTTGTAAGCACCCACAAAAAGACTTGAAAATTCGGGCAATTACGTCACCGAGAACGAATCAATGACGTCGTAAGAAAATTGAAGACAGTATTTCGTAGCGTAACCGTAGTACTACGCCGTAGACGGTGCCTACGCAAGAACAATATTTTCTAAAGCCAAATACTTCTAATTACATTGTTTTGAGTCTGTGAATGAAAATTTTAATAAAGTCCAAACTTTGGAAAACACTTTCACAGAATAACGTCAGACTTTTTTTTATTTTTTAAAATGATTACCAAAAATCCTGTTAATTTTTTTTTTCGGATTGTGATTCCTCGAGAAAATACGTTTATATACATTTTAATGTAGTAAGTTTTTAATAACGTATTTATTATTAATTGCGTAGAGAAAATAATACTGTCTATATGGAGCAATAGCGTGATCATATATTTATCTGATTTCTCTCAGAAAATTTTAAAGAATATTTACAAGATTAGTTAAATTCAGAGAAACGTTATTCATACGTACAATTTGTTTCTCTTAACACGAAATGTACTTTTAACAAAACTTAACATTTTATTACAATACAGATTTAGGACCAGGGAAGTGTTTACTTGTTAATTTTGAATATCCGACTTATCTACTCGTTTAAAAAGAGAAGATAATAAAGAGACTTCATATTTATTTAAGACTAGCAGCGCCCACGGTTTCACCCATGGAAGTCCCGATCCCGTGGGAATATCGGGATACAAAGTAGCCTATGTGTTAATTCAGGTCTCCAGCTATGTACATACCAAGTTTTATTGCAATCAGTCCAGCCGTTTGCGCGTGAAGAAGTAACAAACATACACACACACTCACAAACTTTCGCGCTTATAATTTAAGTGTGATTTATGTTTGTACTATAACCAGCAGTGAAGAAATGCTTGTATTTCGCTGAGTGTGTGAGGCTACCAGAGGCCCTAACCCTTCCTTCTCCCTCTTTTCCCCTACTCTCGACTCTTGAGTTGCAGTTGCCCATGGGCGGTGGTAGTCACATAGCATCAGGTGATACGTCTGCTCATTTCCCCCTACCCCATAAAAAAAAAACTTGAGTAACTGACACCGATGCGACAGGTCGCTTCGCACCTTGATACAAGACCTACGTCGGGTCTGAAATTAGTCTAAATTTGTCGAAACACTTACATGTCTTATAACTTTGAATGCGTCTCATTGATGTTATAATTCCATTAATCAAAGAGATATTTTGCAGCTTTGAAAAGATTACATCAATCTCAATAAGTGATTATACTATGGTATATATTTAAATGTTTTACAGCCGTAAGGAAACTTGATCTTTTATCCTGTAATAAAGAAATTAGGTCAGTTAAATCGGTCAAGGAAAGAACTTCCTCTATGTTATGATAAGTATCGTCCTTTAAAAGAAAAATAATATTATTTTAAAATATATATTATTTGCTGCGTTAGTGGCGTTGTACTTTATTTTTTTTTCTTAATTGTACACCTTTAAGTAGTAAATAGTTACAAATGTTAAGGTATAACAATCGACGGTCTTAACACACACGGCGTTTTCTTCCAGACAAAATTTAAGACACGATAAAAATAAAATTACCTTACTAATATTAAAAATGCAAAAGTGACTTTGTTTGTTGCGATTTAACAGTGTTAGAAAAAAATATCTGACATTTAAATATAACTATTTGTAATTTACTGCAAATTTAAGTGTTTAAATAATGTAAAACTAATTTTGCCACTGGCAATTTTTTATAAATCTTTTTGTAAATTGGCAGCCCCGCAAGCTTCTTCTTTCCTTCTATCTATTGTGCATGGCGGCGGCCTATTGTTTTGGCTTAAGTCTACTTCTAAATTCAAAACTGGATTTTATTTTACAAACGCCTTAACTACTCAATCGATCAACATGAAGTTTTGCACACACTTATGCCGCGTTCCTATAATCAAGAAACGATTCGTTTTGCTTACGGATGGTAAAATTTTCGTTAAAAATTCAGGTATTAGGCAGGGCTACAGCAAACGACATAGGACATAAAAAATGAAATCCAAGACCTCTGATGTTACAGTCAAATGTCACGACACATAAATGTCGTCAATTTATTTTCGAGTCTTGTGTTTAATGTTGAAATGATAAAACTAGTCAAAAATATATAACTATTTATTAGTAAACTTCAACTACATATTGCAAACTAAATGATGAAAACATAATTTTTTGTATTGTATAAAAAGCTGCTCTTACTGTCTCTCTACTTTTCCTGTACCCAACAGGGTACGTAATTGTCGCCATACCAGGCCAGGTCCTCTCCGCAGTGTAGGTATAAAGTTTCAAGTACCCGGCAGGATCGACTACTCTTGTGAATTTTCAGTGGGCTGCCGCGCACCGGCCAGGCCGCATGTTAGTTCGATGCTCACTCACGCTCTGCGTTGCGTAATTCTTTCGTATCTAGACTATCGAGTTATTAGTACCAAGCCTAGGTTTATTTGTGCACAAAAATAAAGTAATAGGCACATAAGTTCACTAAACTTACTGGTAATTAAATATTCAGATTTATTTTTTAATTATTTCTTTAAAAAGAAGACAACCCTAAAGTCGCGGCGTCGTCCAAACAGATAGAAGTTACGCGATAGAAAAAGAGGCAACTTCTAAGCGCTGTGCGACCTGAATTGCGACTTTATTGTATCGTAACAAGAGTCCCTATTTATTTAAATGATTTGGCGTAGTGGGACTTCTTGACCTGTACTATTATGTATTCTGTGACCATACCTAGTATTAAGAACACATAATAGGACAATTTCTGCCGTCATTGTATGTTTTAGTGTATTTTAACACTTGTCGCAAAAAATAGGAGTGTTGTAAGTTTAACGTGTGTATCTGTATGCCTGTGGCATCATAGCGCCTAAATGGATCGACCGATTTTGATTTAACTCTTTTTGTTTTAAAGGGGACTTCATCGAAAATCCTCTTTGCTATAATTCAAGATCATCAACTCTTTTATAATCGTTGAAGGAAAGCTTACTCGTTGTTTAACTTTCATTGTAGAGATTTTCATTTTAATACAAACGAGCTGGAGTACAGACACATACAACTGTGTTGACACACATAAATAGCACCCGAATTGTGTTCATAGACAAAAATCTAATGTTTTCTAGCTCATTATTTCTCTATCTCTTATGAATTCCCCCAAAAAGATTACCCCACCATCCAATAGAAGAAGTTCATCTAATAGAAGATATATATTTAGCACCCTAATACTTAATTATGTACATTACATTTAGAGTGCTTTAACTTATTAGGGAATACCCAGAATGGGCCGATCGAAAGTCAATTAAGTGAGGCAGACTGTCACTAATTGTCCCCTCATTTAGCCTTTTTATAGCTCTAAACCCTGAATACGTCGTTTTAGACTTTTCGTTGGAGTTATTAACACTCAGTAAGGCCATAATATTCTCTTAAACCTGGATAAAAAAGATAGGAAAAGGAGAAAATAGATGTAATAGGCGTTGTGAGTCTTCAATCCGATTGTTAATAACCCTGGGATTCAAGATTCATGAAGCCTATTATATACTTCTCTCTCTCGTAGCTGTAAATTCAGGCATTTTTATCCAATTTTAATCTGTTCATATGTTTAAAAAAATATATAATTAACTACAATTGAAACACTTGTTTAACAATATGAGAGAATTTATTCCTTTTGAGCGTTGTTCTTAATGACTTAATTTATAGATATTTTTTCTTAATATTGTTCGCAAAGTGCTGATCATATTTTCCTAAGTGAATTAAAAAACAGAATGCATTAACTATAAAAAACATAATAGATGTGTTTGTGTTTGCCTGCAATCGTAATGTGGAGTTGGATTTACGGTTCGGTCAAATCCTTTTTTTTTACTAGAAAAATTTCAGTGTAAGCATTGAATTTGTAAGATGAAATCTAATACACATACCAATGTTAAATACGTCGATATATAAAGGTGAATATACAAAAACAAACAGATAAATATGTCAAGCTTTCTATTTTTACAGAGAAGTCTACCAGCCTACATTTTATGTAATTTAGCTTCTCTCTATCCATTCTAACTAAAACATTTGAAGCTCTCTAAATGAAAACTCATATTAAATATAAAATGTTGTTTTCATTCAAAAACTAAATACTTAAAAACACTTCTATAAACATTTAGAACAACTAACACCTCACATACGTTCACAAAACATTACGACTGTACAAGCCTTGTTGAAAAAAAGCCTTCAACAGAATAAAGAGCTACTTACATAATATATCTCCGAATCAAATTGTCACAGCTACATATAATACTTGTATTAATATATATTGGTAGGGAGGTAGGTAGTACAAAAGGGGTCTGATTAAAAGGCATGACATGCGCAGAATAAATTTAAAAACTACCCCCGGAGGTTGGGTTAATTTTTAAGTATTGATCAAAAACTGCGTATGTGTTCAGATGTGGGGGGCGGGTGGGGCGTGCGTGAATTAGGATGTGTTTTTTCTCATATGTGTGTGTGTTTGTCATTAGGATATGAGTGTGTTTATGTGTTGTTTACATGTACGTTAGAAAAGGTTAGATGAGAGATTATTCGCGATGCTCAACTATGTCGTTTTGATATTTAAAACTTGATTCCTTTTCTGCCATCATTGAACGTGTTATAATCTGTACTAATATTATAAAGCTGAAGTTTGTGTTGTTTGTTGAACGCGCTAATTTCAGGAATTACTCTACTACTTCAAATTGAAAAATTGTATTGTGTTTAGTGTAGGATAGCCCATTTATCGGTGAAAGCATAGGATATAAAACATCACGCTACAACCAATAGGAGCGGAGCATCAATGAAAAATGTTGCAAATGCAAAAACGGGTAATTTACAAACGCGGACGAAGTTGCGCGGGTCAGCTAGTGTGTTATATATTTAAAGCCTGCTAACATGCTACTTGATAACATGTGAGTAGGTAAAAAAAAATTAAAATGTGTTTCTTATCTTTCATTCTTTTACAGTATTATCTACAAGGCATTATCTACAAACAGTGAATATACAAAAGATTAGATATGTTACTTATTAATAAATAGCGTGAATTTGACACGTAGAGACATCATATCAATGTTGGAGTTTGCGGAAGAGGATTCAACTTCAACTTCAAAAGCTGCGAGTAGGTTAGCACATTGTAAGTTTAAGTAATAATAGCCAGGTCAGTCTTAGGATAGGTGACCATTCTTAACACATTGAGACCCCTCCGTATCTCGAAAAGTTAGTTAAGCCGTCGGTCCAGGTTGCCATCCGAACATCTGTGGCATTCGTTACGGATAGTTGGAGCCGTAAAAAGCCCAACAACCTGGTGTAACTACAGAACTTCGATATCGCCTAGTACTTGAATGCTGACTACGGCTACTTACTTGCTCCCCGATCCATTATAAACAATATCTTTTTCCTTCAAAAGCCTTCCCAATTTTTGTATCTTTAATTCCCAAAGTGCTACCAATAGGATTGCCTCCTCTAACGTTTGTGTGACTAAATATATATAGTTGGCGAATTGTCGGTGTTTAATATATGTTTACCTACCTCTTTTGGGATGCAGACGTGAGTTTATGTTTGTAAATACACAGAAAAACCCAGACCTTTGCAAATAGACATACTATTAATTGTAGAAGTCTGGTATGTTTATCATTTTAGCGTTCATGGTACAAGTTATGCTTAATTTAGGGGTAGACAGCACTGTGTAATTAGTTCTGTGTTATAATATTGTAATCTAGAGCTTTTAAGCGAGGTATAAGAAACAGACAGACAGATATTTGATTAACTTTATTTACTGAAACGCGTATCGAAATTGCCCTGCGTGGCTTCAGCAAGACGAAACAAATGCTTTGCAGCTGCAGCCTTAAAGTCTCACTTCGAGTTCGTCTTCTTTTGTGCAATATCTGGTCCATACTTCTATACAGATGCGAGGCTTGGCCTTATAAGGAATACCTCAGGAAATGATAATGATGATGCGTATATCCTAGACTCAAAAGTCACCAACGAGGAAGTTCGACAACGCGTCGGCCAGACCCGCAAGCTTTTGCAGACCATCAAACAGCGCAATTGCATATCTACGCAGGTGGTTATGCATGATAGATACGAGCTTCTGCTACTAATTATGATGGGAAATTTGACGGAAAGAGAAGACCTGGTCTCCTCTTTCCGTCGTATAAAGGGTGTGACAGAACTTTGCTAAAGACAAAGCCAAATATGCTGACTGCCAACCTTCATTAATGGGAGAGGCATCCAAAAAAGAAGAAGATTGAAAGATAGCGTGACTAAGTGAAATATATGATGAAAGGAGATTACCCGTTTCAGTATGAAAATCAGTTTCACACTTTTTTGTGCTGCGTCAAATATGTATTAACTGCATTATTAAGCCTGCATTGAGTATTATCTGAAATATAAACGTATATTGTAACATAACTTGGGGTTATTGAGAAATTAAATGCCAATGTTAGATGCTAAAAATAACAACGATAAGTACGATAACAACAACGAGAAAATATTGTGACACTGACGTTAGAGCTTTTAATAATGTTTGTGGCATCAATTAAGGCAAAACTAACACTGAAGTATACATTTACTACATAAACTACGACTACATACACGAAATAATAAGATTACTAAACTGCAATATATTTTAATGTGACATTACGAATTATTATCACGTATATTATTTTTTAATCATTTTATTTTAAAACGATGTTTATTGTAATTCAACCATTAAGGGTTTATTTTATATAATGGCAACATTTCACTTAAAATCGAAACGGTTATTGATTCGGCTCCCTTTATTATGGTTGATGAAGGGACTTCTACTCCTGACAATTCAATAATACCATAAATTAGTTTAATTGGAGTAAGTGGTATTGATTTTTTTTTATTTTGAAGCAGTCTGAAAGCTCCCTCGCGACATTAAAGAATTCTACCACAAACTAAGATCGCTATTCGACATTTTCGAACCGAAATTTATGTAATAAATCTGAACAACTACCAATTAAACATAATTACTACTACTTGTTTATTATAGGTTATTAATTTCGCGTCTGTCATTTTTGAGTTATGGGTGAAAAACACCATGATTAGAGGTTAACAAGGACAAAAAACAAAAAAAAATATGTTGGCGTTTGAGCTTTAATAATAGTGAAGGCTATCGAAGATTTATACTTTGTTTTTTAAAACACTTTATTAGCTACAGTCAAAGAAAGAAAGAAAATGAAAGAAAGAAAGAAAGAAAATGAAACATATCTTGAAAGTCAATAATAACTATAATAATAATAATAACTGACACATCTCACACACGACCGTCTGATCCCAAACTAGGCAGAGCCTGTACTATGGTAACCAGACTGTCTATTTCTAAATACATACCTATTATAGATAAATTACACCCAGACACAGAACAAATGACCGTGCTCATTACACAATTATTTGTCCTGGGTGGGAATCGAACCCACGACCTCTGGCTTAGCAGTCAGGGTCACTAACCACTAGACCAACAGGCCAGCCAATGTCAACCTACTTCTAATTGTTGTATCAAAATGAACCTTTGTATGTATTTGTATTTTAGTTGACCATACTATAATTTAGCATCTTGGAGCTGATCTGATGATGAAGCCAGGAGGTGAATAGTGGAACTCTTCAGTGGCTACTAGTAAACCCTTCGTTACGATTCATTTTGACGAGTCCAACAGATTGGGCTTGGTAATAAGAGTGTGATGAAAAGCCAGGAAGTGGATAGTGATATTCTTTCTTACTTTTTTTTCTGTTTCATAGTGGTATCATTATCGAGTCTAACAGTACTTATTTCCCTATTGCTTAACAATGTATATATATTTGTTTTATTATTTTGAGTTGAGCTTGTGTTGGTGCATTTAGGATCTAGCGTCGAGTAGTGGTAATATTTTTAAATATGTTTAATTGGTCGGTAGGTATTGAGAAAAGGAATTCGATGGTGTGCATTACTCAAAAATTTAAATTTTGAGTTAGCTCCCTTTAGATCTAGGTGTACGATATATTGCTTTTCATAGAACACATATCTATGTAAGGTGATATAGTAATATCACTACATGTGTCTGTCTGTTCGCGATAAACTGAAAAACTACTGAACGGATTTTCATGCGCTTTTCACCAATAGACAGAGTGATTTATGAGGAAGGAGGAAGGACAGACGCGGCGGGGGACTTTGTTTTATAATATGTAGTGATATGTATTTAGAAATATATAAAGTATGTTTATCCGTGGTCTGGTTACCACGTATACAATAACTTGATACATCTCGCACAGGGCCGGCTAGGCCCTGTGCGAGATGTATCAAGTTATTGTTATTACTATGTTGTCAATACTTACCCCGAAGGTAGAAGGTGGTATATATATATATATATATATGTCTATGTAACAGCAAAATTTTTACTCCCTGGAGGGTTCATCAAAGGTAAATTGGACCTTCATTTTGATAAAAATCATAATTACAATGTTATCTCAAATTATGTTACAACTTTCTGAATGTTATCCAATTGGAATGAATACGATTGATAATCTAGCTATTCAAGTAAGAATGTGGATGCTGATTGGTATAATATTAATTAGATGGATTAATTTGTTAGTTCGTGTTACTTCTGTTACTACTAAACATGACGAAGAGAGCATGTTATCGTTACAATCATCAGTATCATAAAAAAAACTATTAGAATATCTTTAAATTTCAACTATGAATTTGTGAAATTATTATTTACTAGCTGCGCCCCGCGGTTTCACCCGCGTAAGTCCCGAACCCGTGGGAATATCGGGATAAAAAGTAGCCTATGCGTTAATCCAGGTCTCCAGTTATCTACATACTAAGTTTCATCGCAATCGGTTCAGTGGTTTTTGCGTGAAAGGGTAACAAACATCCATTTATCCATCCATCCATACTTTTACATTTATAATATTAATGGGATTATAAATGCGAAAGTAACTCTGTCTTTCTGTTACGTTGTCACGCCTAAACCGCTGAACTAATATTGACGAATTTTGGTATAGAGACTAAGGAGACCTTCGAAAAGGACATAGGATACTTTTGTCTTGTTGGGGAGGGTGGTGAAAAGGGGATGAAAGTTCGTAAGGGGGAGATAGTATGAATATAAAATGAATCTGATATCTTGAGATCCTATAAGCCAATTATATGTGTTAATAGGGACTTAATTGCGGTAATGTTTACAACGGGTACCTTTTTATTATTAGTGATTATTAGATATCGCCTTGTGGTCGATTTTCGACCATAATTCATTAAGTTTTGAATGTTTTGTTTTGTCCGTGATCATTGTATATACGGGAGACCTATTTATTTTTGTAGGCGGTTTTTACATATTGATTGAAAAAAATATCTGTCTCCACTTATTATAAATATAATAATAATTTCTTCCCACATCTCACACACGGCCGTCTGATCTCAAACTAGGCAGAGCCTGTACTATGGTAACCAGACTGCTGATAAACATACTTATATATTTCTAAATACGAATATTATGGATAAATTACACCTAGATACAGAACAAATGATCATGCTCATCACACAATTATTTGTCCTAGGTGGAAATCGAACCCACGACCTCTGGCTCAGCAGACAGGGTTACTAACCACTAGACCAACAGGCCAGTAAAAATATAAATCATAAATATGATTTTAAAAATCTCATTCCTTCCGGCATTTGCTTGAAAATAATTTTCTTCACTTGTTAATATTTAGAATTACCTGCGTTTATGGTCACTACTCCGCTCCTATTGGTCGTAGCGTGATGATATATAGCCTATAGCCTTCCTCGATAAATTGGCTATCTAACACAGAAATAATTTTTCAAATAGGACTAGTAGTTTCTTAGATTAGCGCGGACAAGCAAACAAACAAACGCTTCAGCTTTATAAATTAGTATAGATTACTTCCAGTGATGCTAATTAACCTACTTTCTCATTAAGTCAACGAATACTGTTTTGTATATCTAAATCCAGGCCAGGAAGACTTCGATAATAATCAGTTCTTATATTTAAGCGTGAACTCAAAAATTATACTTACTACGGACTGCCCACATATTGATTAGCACACAGAAGTAACTACAACCTACATATTATCCCGTAAAACTTATTCATTACGTAATTTTTCATTACATTCTAAACTCTCTTAAAACTGTACGTCTAAACACAATAACGCCCGTCACACGCAGCATCCGAAAAAAACCCTAAGCACCCCTACATGTGGGAATAATTTAAAAATACGCAAAATACAGGCACTTCACTTCTAACCCCCACCCCCGTTTTGCGTATTTTTCGGTATGCGTGGCAGGTGGGGTGTACTGCCACCCTAGGGGTGTTCGTTAAAAAGCCCAGAGTACGTAGTATTATAAAAGTTGTGCCTACTGTGTGTAAGTAGTAGGGGGGGATGGGGGGGAGGCAGCCACCTAGTTAGACAGTTAAAAGTATGCGGTATTAACGGAACGGAAATGAATATACGAGTGGCAACGTTTTGGAGGCTGCGCTGTGCGGGTTAGGATAATGAAAAATACTTTGTTGTTTTTTTTTTGGGGTGTGGTTGGATTAGAATGCGTAGTTTTTGTTTTATCTAAGCTCTGGTATATTCTGTAGTAGGATATGCAATTGTTTATGGTGTGTATTGTCAATTCAAACTATTTGAATTTGGAATACTCTGCATTATATCATGTATGTTTTAAACTGCAACTGTAATTCTAAATTCAAATGGTTGTTTGAATTTAGAATAATTTTGTTTGTCTATGTGCATTTTGAGGTGAAAATTGAATTTGTTATTTTTTTTTTTAAATATATTTGGTGTTGATGATGTAGTTGTAAAAGTTTAATTGATAATGAGAAAATACTTTTTTACACTATTAAGTTGACAAAGAAGTGTAAAACTTGTCGATACCTCATTTGCTACTGAATCGTTCTTGAGGATGCTTCGTGTAGAAGCGAAACACGTGACGAAATATTTTTATATGCCAGCGGAAGATTGCAAATTACGACTTTTGAGGTACCTGCCACGGATGGTAAGCATATCTTACTATGGAGGGTAGGTTTTTTCTCCATAAATACATAACTCAAGTAATTATACCTCATTAATGATTATCCACATCCGGAAAAAGTAAAAAGTAAAAAAAAATACTGTTGAAAGGTCACGACTTCAAAGTCTAAGTAACACCAATTACAACTAAGGTGTTAAAATATTACCCTATGACTGTGTTATTCTAAGATACAACATGCCTGAATGTTACATTTAATATGAAAACCAATGAGTCTGATTAAGTAACAAACAAATTCACAAATAGCCATTTTAAAAAAATATTAATTTTCAGAAGTTAAATTTTAAAAATACTCATATACGCTACTTGCGGTCGGTGAATCTTTGCCACCTTCAGGGGTAAAAAAAATTACCAAATCTCGACGTTTCATCATTATCATTCAAGTAATTAAGTAAGTACAATTTTATATTATTTTACTAAGATAATATTGCACACCGTATTAACTCAAAAACACTTTTTACAGCAAAGGCGAAAATCTAATTACTGTGTCCCTGTGCACTGCAAGACTTTTAGAGTTTTATATGCAGCTAGAAGAAAGACATTTTTTTTTATTTATTTAAATGCATAAAATACATTACAATCGTAACAATATTACATACAGCAAATACAATGTTTTGATCTGGATTGCAACGTAACAAATATGTGCATACAACAAGACACAATAGCTAGACAGATAGCAGCACTACATAATGAGTAGCAATGCAGGTTCGACAGTAGATTTAGACGGTTCTTGGGTTACGCAGAGTCTTCCAAGGCCAACCTGCTATGGAGGATGTCTTTCACAATTTTAACAAATGCATTAATTGTCCAACGATTCATTATTTTTTACCATATCCAGACATTGTAGGAAGCTTGTCTTTTAATCATGTTTTGGGTCTGAAAATTGGATTTTTATTGTTATTTACCTGTTGCTAACAATTTATGTATTTTTGTTTTATTGTTTTGAGTTGAGCCTATGTTGGTGCATTTAGCATCTAGCGTCGAGTATTGGTGGTATTTTTAAAACTGGTTTATTAGTCGGTAGGCATTGAGATATGGAATTCGATGTTGTGCCTCGATATAGCTCCCTTTCGATATATGTGTGTGGTATATTCTTAACCATTTCAAAAAATATATGATACTATACATTAATCTTGAGTTTTTAAAACACAAATACAAAAGCTAAAAAAAAATACAAAAATAGGCTGAGAAAGTATCTCAGCCTATTTTTGTATTTTGTGATTCTCGATCGGTGAAGCGCACATTATTAGCAAGCTAACAAATTTATCTCGCATCGCTAAGGTTTTAACATATTTACAGGAATACCTTTCTATCTGTATTTATTTTTTATTTTTCTATAACATTGAGTATTGTATAATTATTAGGTATAATAGTAAAGTTGCTGACAAAGTTTTATCTCTTTCAATGTTACTGTTCCGCTCGTTCTTGTCGTAGCGTGATGGTATATTATGTATAGCAATGGCTGAAAGACACACAATATTTAGCGTAGGTATCTATATCTATCATTATTATTAATGGTTATACATGATACGTCAAAGACTGAAATCTATTTTTTTTGTTTTAGGTGTTCAAAAAAAATGGTGTTTAGAACGTTTATAGATTGTATTGATCTCTATTCCTTAGTCGAGACATAAACTACGCTTCGTGGCATCAAAAAGTGACTTACTAAAATTAAATTATAAAAAAATCTGTAACCTTTTTAAACATAGTACTTAATCAAGTCTTTTCACATAAATTAAAATATCTATTCTAACATAATAAAGCGGAAGAGATTTTTTGTTTGTTTTAACGCGTTAAACTCTAGAACTGTTAGTTAGATTTGAATAATTATTTTTGTATTGGATACAGTATTCATTGAAGAAGGTTTAGGCTATGTGACATCACGCTACGATCCTTAGAAGCGGAGCAGTGACCATAAAAGCCGGTGAAACTGCAGGTTACGGCTATCCCATTAATATTATAAATGTGAAAGTTTGGATGGATGGATGTTTATTACTCTTTCGCGCAAAAATCACTGAACGGATAGCGATGAAACTTGGTATGTATATAGCCAGAGACCTGGATTAACGCATAGGCTACTTTTTATCCCGATATTCCCACGGGATCGGGACTTACGCGGGTGACACCGCGGGGCACTGCTAGTAGATAATATAGTTTATACTAAAATTTAAATGTATTCCCAAAACTTTAGTGTTTAACATTGAATTAAAGAAAGTACCTAAATAATACCTAGTCGACTAATTTTGTTGAGTAGTAAACAAAAAAGGTTTAGTGATACTAAAACATTATCCTTTACGTTCGTACCAATCCACGTAAAAAGCAAAGAAAAAATACATTACTATCACAATCTCAAGTCGGCAAATAAGACACGAATAGTTCTCATAACAGACATCATATAAAATGAAACTTTAGCTTCTAAAGAATAAGACTGAATATAAGTTGTAGTAGTGTGTATAATATTTTTCCCTGGAAGATTTTTACAACCCCTGACATGATACAGTGACATGCATGTGACTGACAGTTGTAAGCAACAAGTACGCTTTTGGGGGTAGTCAGTGAAATTGTGTAACAATAATGTAACATTTGAATATCGAGTTATATATAAACTGCGTTTAGATATGAGTATCTAAGGGGATAGATTTAGCATTGAGAAGAGATATTCAGATGAACTTATGTGTTTAGAGATATTTATTCGGATATTTGGAACGTGGATAGATGATAAGAGAATTTTAGAGTTGAAATTTAAAGCAGCGACGGGCCTGTTGGTTTGAATTTTACTGATCTTGACTGCAGTGGCGTAACTATGCCATCTGAGGCCCGTGGCCAATTCATCGGTTGGGGCACAAGTTCACTCTTGGTGCGTCGTGTGCTTAGGGCCTTGGTGTCAAGGCCACGGGCCCCCTATGGCCATGGACCCGTGGCATTTTGCCCACTCTGTCACCCTGTTGTTACGCCACTGCTTGACTGGTGAACCAGGACAAATAATTGTGTGATGAGCATGATCATTTGTTCTGTGTCTGGGCGTAATTTATCTATAATATGTATGTATTTGGTAATATATAAGTATGTTTATCAGTAGTCTGGTTACCACAGTACAGGCTCTGCCTAGTTTGGGATCAGACGGCCGTCTGCGTGTTTCAAATTAAAGGTTGAGAGCTGAATTTCTTTGAGGAAAAAACAGGTGTGATGTTAATGTACCAGGCTAGGTGATCTTTCAAACGGGCCGCGGTCAAATGTTTGACGCTTGCTATGACGTTTTGCTCTTCACGCTGGTTTTCTGTGAAGCCGTGATATAATTAGAGCTATCATTGTATAGACTTACTTACCATGACAGGTAATGACGTATACTTGACGCGTGTAATTTCATTAAGCCGTTTTCACGTAATTTTTAAAGTTGTAAGACATATTGTTTAAAAATTTTAGATTTCTGCACTTCTTCTGTAAAGTAAACTGTAAAAATTCCAAAATTCACGTTACTACATTTGCAAATTTTTCTTATAAAGGGGTACAAAGAATTCTCTTCACGTATTAATATATTTAATATATACCTATATATAAAAGTAAGTGAAGGAAGTGATAGAGACATTTATTTTGAGCCAAGGCCGAGCGTCAATAAGCTTTCATTCAACTTTACTTACAAAATACTTAAGGAAACATCTTCACTTATATCTATGTAAATGTTTAAATAGGCCTGTACACACTTTTAAATGTTCATACAAAATATTTGATTATGGTATTTGTTATAAATAGCTTTGCATTAACAAAAAAGAGAAAATTAAGAATGTAGTCATAAAATAATTTGTTATTAACTAATAATTTATTTTAAACTAGAAGCGCCCCGTGGTTTCACCCGCGTAAGGCCTGATCTCGTTGGGAATATCGGGATAAAAAGTAGCCTATTCGTTAATCCAGGTCTCCAGCTATCTACATCCATCCAAACTTTGACAATTCGAACCTTCGAACCAGTAATTCCTGAGATTAGTGCGTTCAACTAAACAAACCAACAAACTCTTCAGCTTTACAATCCTACTAATATTATAAACGCGAAAGTTTGTAAGTATGGATGGATGGATGGATGGATGGATGTTTGTTACTCTTTCACGCCAAAACTACTGAACCGATTACGATGAAACTTGGTATGTAGATAGCTAGAGACCTGGATTAACATATAGGTTACTTTTTATCCCGATATTCCCACGAGATTGGGACTTACGCGGGTGAAACCGCGGGGCGTTGAAATCACTGAAAAGCATAAAAGATATTAATTGATTACACATTTCGATAACCGGCTAACTTTACAACTTTTATCAATTAAACGCTTCCATTTTATTATAGGATTCACTATTATTTAAAAAATATTCAAACAGAACCGACGAAATACAATTTTATATTTGAACTAAAATATTGATATTTGAATACGTGTAGAACCACAATAAAGTCAATCATTCGAACCTAAATGTTGCTTTTTATTCATTGACGTTTCCATTCGTAACAAATTAAAAAGTTATAAAACAAAATTGTTAATGAAAATCGAATTGGGTATATCATAATATGCATGCGTTCAGACGTTTTAATCTTGAGTACAAGTTCCATTGATGCGCCTAAAATTGCGGCATAGCAAGTTCGTTCGAGCGCATTGCCATAATATTTTTTATAGGCGCTCCTCTTTCCCGAAGCTCATACTTATTATTCTAAGTGCGCTCGTGTAGAAAATAACTACTACTTAATGCTACTTTTGATATGTTATTGAATTTTATTTATAAAAAGAATAGTGTATTTTCTTTTATGCGTTTATTTTGCGAGTTTTTTTATGAGGGTATAGAATAAGATAATTGAGTGAGCAAAGGCATAAGGTAAACAACCTTGGTTTCTAAAACTTATGGCGAGTATTTGTTTTTACTTCTTAGGTGCCTAGCCTGCTTGATTGGAAGCTCTAACCCTTTCTAAGCCCTTACGTATAGATACTAAAAATTCCAGTGATATTATTTGAGCGTTCGTAATTATCTTCCTCCACTATAGTGACTGACATATTTTTTTGCAGCGTGGTAAACATTTCTATTTAGGCAGTTTCGTTTCGAGTACAAATCTTCCCACATAAAGCCTTACACAGTTAGCGATGTCAACAAAATGTTATGATTAAGCGCATCCAATCCGTCTATAAATAAAAAACAATCGTCTTTAAATTACACGGATTTTTAAGACACACAATAGTTACATATACATACATACACAGCCTTTCCAGTCACACAGGAAATACAGGACATTCGAGTACGCGACCCCGGCCTCTGCGAGCTACTGCAGTCTCAGTCCCGTTCGCCATCCGAGACTTGTATCTCTTACCCTAAGTTGCTCTCCCTACCCATTTTTCCTTATAAAATGTACCTTCTTCCTTATTTCCCATCTTAAAACAACTACATTCCAAAGTAGGGCTGGCATCAGGCAGCCGGCCGGCCATAAAAGAAAGCAGCCAAAACCGCAATGAAAGTTAGGAAAAGGGACAAGAAGATGATGCTGGCCTATTATAAATTTAAATCTAAAAACAATAATTATGCTGGATCTGGATCAGCATATGCCAGACATGTGCCTAGCGCTGGTTTTCAATCAGACTCTCAATGCCTTTCTACAGGGGCGTAGCTACCGCCGTATCAGCCATATCAATGATACGGGGCCCCGGGCTACAGAGGCCCCTAACGTGTGTAAGCAAAAATTAGTACAATGTTATCCACAATGTCACTTAATCTCGTGCTTCCCGGGAAAAAACGTATTAAAAAACTGTCATACGTGCCCATAGAGTTTTCGGTTATTGCGGGATTCCCCCATTTAAAGAATTTTTGTTTCTTTTGTGAGAAATCTTTACCATTCATTTGGGCCCCCCAACTAATTTTGATACAGGGCCCCTTCAAAACACGCTACGCCACTACCTCTGTAATTCATTTTAAGATATAAAATCTTTGTTATGCAATACAAAAACCATGGATGCATGTATCAGGTCTCTAAATCAGAGAAAATTAGTTCTAAGAACATTACGGTCAATGAATCTCTACATCCCATACGTAGGAGTAATCCCATGGGTCTAAATAATAAATGCGACGCTGGATCGTCACAAATATACTGAGTAAAACAATTTATTACAAAATGTAAACAGGAAGAACCGTATTTTCATTTAGAATACGATTTCTCGATTCGTACCACCTCCCCCCACTACTCCCCCCACCCAAGACATAGACGAAAATACCCCGGTTATGATTAATACCAAATGCGAGGCGCATTGATCAAGAAAGCAGCTTTTTACTCCAAACTACCTATCTCTCGCCACCCCGCACCCCCTGTGCGAGCAGGACTAATGCACCTCTCCCCTCTCGCTCTAAAACAAAGATGCTAAAACTTCTTTCGCTAGTATAAGATTTTAATTTCATATTTTTGACGAAACCGTTCTAATTTTCTCGCACAATATATTCAAAAATAAACTTTAATTTTCAGAACTGAAAACTGAGAATCCCTTGTACACAGCCAGTACTTGCTTCCGTCTTCTAATTCAGAATTAGTTTTCGAAGTGAAAAGATACAGTCCAAAGACTATACAACAGTCACACACAAATATATACTCTATTTCATCATATCTAAGTGGAATTTCGCTCTTTGGAGCATCAGCAAGAAATAATTCTTCAGTTGTACCCCCAAATTAGTCGAAATAGGGAAGGGGTGCACGCGAAGGGAGGTTTTAAAAGAAGCAAAAAGGTGGGGATAGAAAGATGCGCGAAGACTTAGTTCTCGCGGGCGGGGTGGCGTAGGGAGGTTGGCGTTATAAAATATATAATTCTATACTTACAATACTTGTAAATACGGTACGCGGAAGTACAACGATTTTTTGGTCTTGATACTTGAAAGCTTGGTAGTAGTTTTATTGTTTCCGGGTTTCGAAACAAACAGTCTATCTGGCAGTGTTGGTAGAGAAGTTTTGCGTCATTATTGTAATGGGTGAGGTTGAAACACGTATTCTCTCGTAATATTCTATTGTCGAATGAACCCTAAAACATACCAATTTATCCACAACAATTTATCACCTGTTTCTGAGGTGCATTATCCAATTATAAAGCTTTGTATCTTGCTGAACCAATGACGTTAACCTAAGTTATTCCAATCGTTTTCATTTCTTAATGTGACGAATCCGGATGAAATAAATGGAAGAACTGGAATCTGAAACGCTTACGGCCTTTGATTTCATGAAAATGATAATAATTCGTATTTTAAGGATGGTATCAACAAAAGGAGTTGTTTTGTTTGAAGGTATTTTTGACTGTTTCCTGATGATACATATATTAATTGTACAAGTTTTAAATATAGACCTCAAAAAAACAGAAAAATTACAAACGAAGGAGAAGTGACAAAAAATGTGGTCATTATGTTGTAATGAATGTTTCACTAAGTGCCTTTGTGTTTCCATTACTTTCCATCCATTGTTTACATAATGTTCGTTATAAGTATGAGGTAATTAGAGAAAAATAAATTAATTTCAAATTAGTTCCTTAGAAGGATCAAGACTCTCAGGTCGTGGTATACAGCTACACTCGCTGATATTTAGTCGCGAAACTGGATGTATTATAAAGGCGTAGTTGTTTAAAATAAGAGCAGGCCACGCTCTCTTTGGCGCAGTGGTTGTGATACGAAAGGAAACGGGTTCGATTTCTGGTTGATGTTTATTTTTTGGTTTGTGATAGTACGTTAGGTTATTTTAGTGGATGTAGTAGTTTGTATTCTATGAAGTTAAATTTATGCCGAGAGTTTTGTGATTTATACGTCATATTTGAATAATGTAAGTAATTTTCAAGGAAATTGTATATGATTTATAATAATTGTTAGAATATAATATTACAGGTTTATATATTAATTATTTATGTTTTACTTATTTTAGATATTTTATTCTTACACCTTTAGGTCTCTTAAAAAGATAAACAGAGACATATTAGATGTGTAACTTGGGACTTAATCGTATCGATCGAATTGCACCGATCGTCGGGTAAACCAAAAGGTATTATTTCTTATAAATATTATCGCAATAAGTCCCGAGTACACATCGCGCAATTTAAAAAATAATGAAAGTCCGATATGTGTCACAATCGTAATATTTGGGCGAGCTTGAGATATTAAGTTTTAAGGAATCAGTGCTTGTATTAAAAACTCTGTAACAGATAAACTAAATAACAATTTTGATGACCCGAAAAGTAATCCCCTGTATAACATAATCGCAAAAAAATATAAAAGTCAACTTAGGACTTTGCACAAGAGATAGTGTAACAAAATATTAAATTAAAACTTAGCTAGCAAAAATATCTTAAGCTTATGTTTATTTTTAACCGACTTCAAAAAAGAGGAGGTTTTCAATGTGCCTGTTATTTTTTTTTTGTGTATGTTATGCGATATCTTCGCAATTCAATTTTGTGTTACAATAATTAATTTTTGCTTTAACTCAAGGTTGGTGCCATTTAAATTTGAAGAAAATATTCCACCTCTAAGAGTGGAAAATTAGGGGATGAGGAATACAGCTTATTAAAATTTATCATGATTTAAGCACATTGAAGTCACGATAGTTTTTTTAAAGTTCATTAAGTCCGTACTTTCAATTTTGAATAAGGTTTTCTTTTCACGTCTTTCACGGGGTCTATTATACGATCCTAAAATGTGACTACCCACACTTTTCTATAACACATTCTATACATATAGTGTTAATTTTATTAAAAACTAGACTCCTTAAAGTATACATTTAAATATATTTATTTTAGGTCTTTACAAAATAACACTTAAAAGAATGTTTACGGACTGTAGCATACATATTTTAAACTGTTAAAATAAACCGTAAAATAAACATTATTAAAATAATAATAAATTAACAAATAGTAATTATTAAACGTAAAGTGAAGCTACCTATGTTTTATCCACTCATTTCGCGTGGTTCTTAGTAAAAAGTTGTGTAAGAGGAGGGGGCGCCACTAGCGCCTACGCCGTAGCCGCTACGAACGTAGGCCTTGCTACAATCGTAGCAGGGTTGCTGCTCTCAATTATTGCTATTGATTAGATTTGTTTAATAATATTATTTTATTATTTTATTTTAATGAGTCGTATATATGTACTATTAATATTTTGTTAATATGTAATGTTACTATATTAGATCTCATTTTCATAATATTAATTTATTTTTAATTAGACATATTGTAAATTTCAATATTTACAATTTACTAACTAAAATCCTTTTAAATATTTTTGTATGAATTCTTCTGAATGCTTTTGATAATTACCCATTCCTTTGTAATATTAATAAAGTGTTATTAGTTTATCATTTCATTATTTCAGTTGGTATTGAAATCCACAAAACCATTTTCATCATACAAACAATGATCAGAAACCAAAAAAAAAAAAACAAAATATTACGAAGAGTTCCTAAAAATAAATCGTTACAAACCACCCATAGTTCATTAACCGAGACAGCCCTAGCGCTTACTATCTTGCACGTTCCTAAGATGTCCCCCTAGGGGTGGTTTAAAACCCCCCTTTGGTAGGGGGATGCGGAAATATGAAGGGTGCTCTCATTTATCAATACAGAGACTGTTTCTTTCTCTAAGAATTGATTATATTTTACTAAGAATATTGATGGCCCCCCCAAGAAAGTTTCATTCTAATAGGGGGCGCTTTGATTAGAGTTTTTGATGTGCCTCGTTTCCTGTTATACATACACACATACATACATACATGGCGATATATTATGAGGGTGGTACTTGCGTTAAAGTATTTCGCCGTCAGAGTTTTGTGTAAAAGGTACGTGTGTTATGGCGTGGTGTGTGAAATGAGAATCATTTAATTGATTTAATGTTACATTACTGCTGAAATTGACAGCCCTAGCACTCAGAGTCATTGAGAACAGTCAAGAATGAAAGAAACACTAAATGACTAAATGATATTCTGTATGTTTGATCCAAAGGTTATCAAATAAGTGTAGATTGATGACAGATCTCCGACACCAATGACGGGCTTGTTGGTCTAATCTTCGGTTTGATTCCCACCCACGTCTGATTGTAATTTATTTAATCGTTGGAGAGCCATGCTTCGGCACGTATGAGCCGGCTCGACCGGAGGATACCACGGCCTCAAAGAAAACCGGCATTGAAGCAATGCTTGCATTGCTTTTCGCCGAATGAATGAGGTTACCGGAGGCCCTAACCCTTCCCTCCCCCTCCCTTCCTTCTCTTCCACCCTTCCCCTACTCCCACCTTAAAGACCGGCAACGCACTTGTGACTCTTGAGTTGCAGGTGTCCATGGGCGGCTGTAGTCATTTACCATCAGATGACCCGCCTGCTCGTTTGCTCCTATACCATAAAAAAAAATGTATCGATTGAGTAATTTATATCTAAGTATGTTTATCAGCAGTCCGGTTACCATAGTATAGGCTACGTACGTTTTGGAACAGGCAACTAGCTTCACGACGGGCATATTCTGACAGTTCAAACGTACCTAGAATTGGTTAATGTATTTCAATAATTGCCTGGGTTGCACCGGAGACCTTGCAGCTTAATATAGTAAGTAGACGATATGAGAGCTAATGGGCTGTCTTCCTCTAAGATTGGGCAAAATAGAAGAAGGTATGTAGAACCTGGAAACAGCTTTGTAATGGGAATAGGCTGAACAAAGCCAGAGACACGTTAAATAATGGATGTATGTTATATATTATTGTAGTTAGGAGGATAGTAGGTTTTGGATCAAATCGAAGCCGCCCGAGACGGGAAATTTGTCTCTATTACTACTCTTGATTGGAAAATAAGTTATAGTCTATACTAATATATCAAGCTGAAGAGTTTGTTTGCTTGAACGCACTAATCTAAGGAACCACTAGTCCGATTTGAAAAATTCTTTCAGTTTTAGATAGCCCATTTTTCGAGGAAGACTATAGGCTATATATCATCACGCTACAACTGATAGGAGCGGAGTAGCGACCATAAACGCGGGTGAAACTGCGGGGATGGCCAGTTATGTATAACAAGCTTTTCGCTCGTATTAAAGTTATTTTTCTATCCCTCGGGTACAGTATTTTTTTCCAAATGAAATGAAGCGCACTAAGCTATTACTGCTATTAAACTTAGGGGTAGGCGTTTCCCCAGGCTGGCAACACCAATGTAAATTACTAAAACTTTTTATAAGTAGATAGGGTTTGCCAGCTGCTTCACTCGCTTTGAAAAAGATTTTGTCAAGCAATTCAGGTATTCTTTAGGAAAAATACCGCTTTTGTCTTTGAACACATAGGATGCTGGCCTGTAACATATTGTCGGCCGCATGCCTGTTAAATAATAAAATAGTAAAATGAATAGGATAAAACAAGAGAAGGAAGACTATCGTCTTGGGTGTTGGATTAAAAGAAGTGAAGAAAGAAAAGTAAAGAAGTGATATTTTGTAAGGTCTCGCTTGGCAGAGAGGATTTTCGGGATAGGGTGTTTCAGAGGAGATAGGAATTGATAGAAGATGGGAACTGGTATAAATATATTAGCAACTGAACAAGCTATAATAAATACATTAACTTTATAATGGCTTCAAAGATGTGGCCCAGCAACTTGACAGCTGTCCACTCCTACTGCACGCTGAACTGCTTCTCTCTTTTTTTCTAGTGATTCTGTATAAATTCAAATCTAGTTTTTTAAAGATTTAAATATTATATTACCAGCCAGCTTCCCGCAAGGCTCGAAAGAGGTTTGAACCTCTCAATATTTACGATAAAGTTATTGTAGTAAATAGTAAGTGGAATATAATAATAATTAATTACAGATATTTTGACTGGCCTGTTGGCCTAGTGGTTAGTGACCCTGACTGCTATGCCATAGGTCGTGGGTTCGATTCCCACCAGAGTCTGGGTGTTCTTTGTGTCCGTTGTTTGTATGTTTGTAAAGTCCCCCGAGACACAGGAGTCATTCCTAATGCGGGAATTGTCTTTTTTTATTAAAATATCATTAGATATTCCTGTATAATTTCATTCTTCCTATGAAATACAATTCTCACAGACAAGCGAGTGATGATTGGTTTAGTAGCTAAGGCATGAAAATGTCACAGACAGACAAATATTCTTTCACATTTATAAAATTAGTTAATATTTAGTTTATCGCCCAAAGAAAAGCCTATAGTTTAAGTGCGATTGAAGTCGTTTGAATTGATTAGGAGGAGCAATAACCTCACGACTGGTTTTACGATCAGTGCAGGATGATAAAATGGTTTCCGTCCAATACTTAGATGTAACCCTCGACTCTGTCTGTAATAAACTATATATATTTTATGTACTGAGACAAGACGTTCTAAAAAAAGACGTAAATTCGAAATATAAATAGGTAAGTATTAAATTTTTTGAAGTAGAGTACCTTTTTGTTAACTAATTTTCATTTTTTTGTTTAGGAACTAAACTAGTTTTTTTAACAGACGCCATTTTTAATCCCCGCCCTAAAAAGAGGGGTGTTATAAGTTTGACGTGTCTGTGTGACTGTGTGTCTGTCTGTGGCACCGTAGCCCAAACGAATGAACCGATTTAAGTGCGTTTTGTTGTTTGAAAGGTGACTTGATCGAGAGTGTTCTTAGATATAATTCAAGAAAATCTGTTCAGCCGTTTGAAGATCATCAGCTCTTATCTAATCGTAGAAGGGATTTTCGAGTCGGCGGTGTTATAAAATTTATGATTATGTGTGTGTGTATGTTACGCAATATCTTCGCCATTTGTGAATCGATTTCAATATTTCTTCTTTTAAATAAATTGGTTATACTCAAGGTTGGTCTCATTTAAATTTTAAAATAATACTCAACCTCTAAGAGTGGAAAATTGAGGGACGGAGAATACAGCTTTTAATTATTAACTTCGATGGCGGTTACTGTTGTCCCTGGGCGACCCCTAGATAGTACAAACAAGTATACTGAAAGAGTGTTGCCATAAATGGAGATAAAAACTACATTAAAGAACATTTACTGATAGGTTATCACTACATCACTACATCACACATATAAAACAAAGTCCCATACCGCGTCTGTCTGTCTGTTCGCGACAAATTCAAAAATTACTGACCGGATGTTCATGCGGTTTTCACTAATAGATAGAGCGATTCATGAGGAAGGTTTAAGTATATAATTTGTTAAGGTTTTGTATAAATTGGTTGAAATATGATGATGATTATTGAAGATGTCTCTGCTACCCGTGCGATTATTTTTATATTAATACGTGAAAAAATTTGAATTACTTAAGAAGCTAGAGTACTATAGAAGAAGCAGGGTAAGAAAAGTTTTTTTATTGTATAGGAGACAAACGAAATACGGGTCACCTGATGGTAAATGACTACCGCCGCCCATGGGCACTTGCAACTCAAGAGTCACACGTGCGTTACCGGCCTTTAAGGTGGGAGTAGGGGAAGAGTGGAAGAGGAGGAAGGGAGGGGGGAGGGAAGAGTTAGGGCCTCCGGTAACCTCACTCACTTGGCGAAAAGCAATGAAATCATTGCTTCACTTCCAGCTTTCTGTGAGGCCGTGGTATCACTCCGGTCGAACCGGCCCATGCGTGCCGAAGCATGGCTCTCCCACGATTAAAAGCTAAGAAAAGTAAAAAAGTAAAGTAAAAAGCTACAGTTTTTAAAAAAAAAATGTTACAAATTTAAAAATTACGCTAAAATCTTTACATTGAGCTACACCCGTCCAACATATATGTTGACCTATCATGGTGCGTAAGTCTTTACAATTACAGGTCAAGTAGTCTTTTTCTATTTTTTTTTTCAAAGATGCTTTCTTCAGCATACAATTAAAGAAGTTGAGCTATCGTCACCTTAAGTTGGCATTAAACCCACTAAAACTATATGATGTGCCATACTAATATGAGTGGACAGTCGATACTGTGACGGCACGTCCTCGATGGTCAAATGGTATAAATATACAAACTAACTTCAGTGATACTTGGTAGCACCCAAACGATATAATCCTGGTGTGAGTTTGATGACGAGTTCGTTTGTCAATCTTAATCCTGTGACTAATATTAAGAAAGCGAAAGTTAATTTGTTTGTAACGCTAAACTACTGAACCCATCATCATAAAATGTTGTATACACGTTGCCAGGTGTACCTACAGAAAAGGACACGGAGGTTTTAAGGGTATGTGATTACCTCTACTGTAGGTAAGATATGAAGGTGTTGGTTCGCTTCTACTTAGTAAGGTCCACGTAATCGAGAATACTAAGACCATTCTCCAAGTCCCTAGTAGAAAGTAGAAAAAAGAAAATATAATTTATAGCAAAAAACCTCAGCGTAATTTTTTCTTTTTTTATGTTACATGTCTATCATTAAAATACACATTGATATTAATCACCTACTTCACAAACATCACATTTTTAGTCTATGACTTTAGCTATGTCTACAATATGTCATTAGATGTAGGTCATGTAGATTGTATGTAAGTGACGTGTCATGCTTGACGTGGCAATATGTGGTTATTCCTTTTATTTTTTTTTATTCAAGAATAATTTTAAAGAAGTTATCACTCATAGTACACTGCTGCTTTGCAATTTCGGGTTGAGAGGTTCGGTATAAGAGGTCCTAAGAAAAGTTTGGTCAACATATCGCAATCGTCATTATTCTGTATAATAATTAATAAGTAATTTAATGAAACGTATTTTTTAAAGACTTAGCAGCTTCAATCACACATTACCAGTATTTCTGATAACTACTCAAACGTAGCTACATGACCTGTGTTAGCTTCACGACATTACTGTGCTAGGTGAGGTTTGAACTCATAAATACTTGGAGGCAACTTCAAGCAACTGCTTTCGCATTCTTTTTATACAAGATAATCAACAAATACATATCTCGATTGAAGAATATTGATTGATTAATTAATTTACAACTAATCAATCAACAAATTTATATTTACAATAAACATTTTGATATATTTTTGAACTTCTTTTTCATTAAAAGAAATGATTTTCTTAATTAGTTTGGTATTAGTAACATGCATGATTAGTTTGTGCAACATCTTTATCAAATATCACCTTGGCTTTATACAAATAAAAACAGTAGTAGTAAGTTGCTATTTTGATGTCCCTTTATCCTTGGAAACCAAGGCAAGAAGCTGCTACTGCTAATAAGTTTATACTTTCTTAGATTAATTACTGATATAACTAATGTTATGATTTCTTCTATTGGATTGTATCCGAATTTTTTATCAAGTTTAACATTCTTAAGAGAATACCATAGCTGAATGCCCGAACCATCAAACGTATTTAACTTGAACGAAATCCATTCTCGTAAATATCAAATGTCACGCAATAATACCCATGAAACAGCTAGAAGCTACGCGAGAAATCCATATAATTCTAAGAGTCATAACTAGGAAACGCTTCGTAAACGACCATCTGCATAGAAGCAACTAAGTACGTCTCAACCCCCCTTTTCCCCATTCCGCACTCACACGCGGAGCGAATAAAACACTAACACAAATAAGTAATAAAGTACGTCAGTAATATAAAACTAAGGAACATCAACATCTTCCACCCTGGGGGCTCGAGGGCCCCCTCGGGCGGTAATTCCCCCCCCGAACTTACTAAAATACTAAAAACGGAGATACAGGGGGAGACCGCCCCCACGTTTTCTTATGCAAGATCCTTATATTTTAACCTAAATGTTATACCTACTTTTGTAGTTATATGTAAGTTAGTGATTTGTGAAGTACTGAGTTTGGGGCGCTTGTTTGGTATTCATAGTTGATATTTTACAAAACTTGAAAGTAGGATACGATCTTTGTTTCCTGCGAGTTGCATTTGACCTGAGTTAAGTCGCGTGGTTGTCGAGTTTTAGACGTGAAAGTTGCACGTTAGATTCTAGCCCCGTACAATCAATGAATGTACATTGGACTGGGTGTTTATATTTAGCTGCGTATTTACAACAAAAATGTGTGTAAGTAGGTATGTTTATATGTCGCGGCTGCGATGTGTAATTATTCTAAGAATTACTTTAAGACATTGCCATAATGTCACTTAAATATGTACTTTCAATAATGACTATTTCAATAGTTACTTGACATTGGTTTAACATTGTTTGCATGCAATCGTGAGGTCCATGGTTCCATTCTTTCAAATAATTTTATTGCGCGATGCAAGCTCAGTAGTTACTAAGTAGTTCGGATTGTCTTGGATTGATGGCGCTAGGTATGTAATTTTCTTTTTTATAAACTGAACAATAAATTGATCACAGCACTTGTATGAGTATGTGTCAAAAATAATGAATGCAAAAGTTCCTTTTTTTTAATTTAAAAAGTAAAGATCACAAATAAAGTCTGTCTACTGATTACTAAAATTCTTGTGATATTCTTCAACAAAGTTAAGTTTGCATTAGAAGTGGGGGAGAACTTAATAAAGTCATTGGTCATTGATCATCATCATGGTGTCAACCATCACGTACTACTTCAAATAGGCTTCGGATAAAGAATTTCACAAAGAGCGGCTCTACACATTTGTAATTAAACATTAAGCCTTTACGAAAAAAATAAACATCTTTTAAAAAAGGAACACCCCCTTAAACCCAAATTACTTAAAAACTTTAAAGAATGCTAATTTGAGATAACTTCTCTATAATATAACCTTAAAAAAAAAGAATTTTAAAACCAAATCAATTCTAATGGCATCTTTAATTTGTTTACCCTGTAGATAGCGCGTAGTGTATACCCAAATTGAAGTGGCAATGGGTAGGGCATATAGCACGTAGAACTGATGTCTATGGGCCTGGAAGGTTTTAGAATGGAACCATGGACCGGAAAGCGTAGCATAGCGTAGGACGTCCATAAACAAGGTGGACAGATGACCTAGTAAAGATCGTAGACCATTCGTGGATGCAGGCCGCTTCTAACCAGCCTTCTTGAAAGTCAGTAAGGCCCAATGCCCAACAGTGGACATCCTATAGCTGAAATGATGATGAGGATGATGAATTATCCAAAAAAGTCGGTTAAAATTAATAATTAAAAATTAAACATCCCCGACTCGAAAATCCCTTCAATGATTAGAAAAGAGCTGATGATTTTCAAACGGCTAAGTAGATGTTCTTGAATTATATCTAAAAACACTCTCGAACAAGTCACCTATTAAACAAAAAAAAAGTTCTTATATAGGTCGCTTCGTTTGGGAGCTACGATGATACAGACAGATACGTCAAACGTCTGACACCATTCTCTTTGCGTCTGGGGTTAAAAAGAAAATAATTAGAATGTTCAAGTTTCGGGACGGACATGTTTGTTTCACAGTATATTGACTGTTTTGGCATCACAGTCAGGAATACTATTGATATTTGGGTCGGGTCTCTTCACTTATTACTTAAGGTCCCAATATACATCTGCCTACTAATGAAAGAAAGAAAATAAATTTAATTTCGTAAGACAAGGTATACAACTTTAAAAATTTAAAAAAACTTATACTAGGCTAAAAGACTGGTGTTCATACGACACTCAACTTGATCAAAGGTGATGGTGACATTAGAGACAATCTGTAGACTGTCGTATAACGTGGCGTGATGACGTACATCCGAGTAAGTTTAATAAAACCTAGGTTAAAAAAAAACAGTCAGCTGGAGGACTGCACGTCAGAAGCGAAAACACAGCTTCACAATGTATTTGCATATACATACACACACACTCACACACATCTGCATGGATATAATTAGGTTAGAAATAAAAAGTAGTTAAAAACATACCTATCTAAACGTATACATAGGGTACACTAGAAGTTCCGCGCTCCTGGCCGCTCATAAATGTTTGAATTTCGAATGTTATATTTTTTTAAATATAAGAAACTCGGCTCATCTTACGAATTTTCGATCAGGGTCACGTGTCCTGACGCGAGTTTAACATTTTTTGCCCATCCGAAAAAAGTGCACAACGCCGCTAAAGAAGTTTTCACTTCAAAAATTAT
Source organism: Euplagia quadripunctaria (assembly GCA_963859945.1). Lineage (NCBI taxonomy): Eukaryota > Metazoa > Arthropoda > Insecta > Lepidoptera > Erebidae > Euplagia > Euplagia quadripunctaria. The sequence continues at coordinate 22,871,913 of OY982570.1, read as the reverse complement.
TTTACTTAATTTATTGTCTTGCACACATATAGTAGAGGGTTATATGATGTTGACAAGGGTTGTACTTCACACGATATACCATTAAAAATTGCTACCTGAAACCGATATCTTTACATTTAAAAGAGTCGTCATAGCACCGCGTTCTTCAACTTTAAAACAATCCACGACTTCGAGTCACCCTAAATCTAAATAAGTAGTTTGCAGTGGTTCGGGGGGTAGTCACCCTCTTTCTTAAAGCATCCCCTGTTTCTTTGAATTCACTCATTATAATTACGATCAATATAATCTTTGCCGTGAATGTTTCTTCCGAGAATTCCAGTGAAAATATATTTACATATGTATTAAATAAAATGTAATATCCTTAGACATTATACATGTATAACACAGTCTTTATACAATATTGTTGTATATGAAACTAAAGTTCAAGGGTTTCTTTTGAAATTTAAATACCTACCATATTTAAAAAAAAAAACCTATAGTGAAATTAAAACGTTTAAGTGGTCGCCTTGCCACTACACCGCGTCGAATGTTATAGGTTCAAATCCCATATGGGACAAATAGTTGTCCCGAGTTTGGGTGTTATTTGTGTACGCTGTTTAAATGTTTGTGAAGCCATTAGTTAGGAGAGTATGACAACACTATCTACACAGGAATATTTCTAACTAGCAACCCGGGAAAGTTGTTAAAGTGCAATTATTGTACTTTAAAAACTTAAAGCTATCAAAAAAATATAAAAAAAAATACGTCATAGAATAGAATATAATAAACTTTATTGTACACCAGTAAATATTGCTTAAAGTAAGTTTACAAAAATTGATATGTCCAGAGGGTCGCCTTATCGCTAAAAGCAATTTCTTCCAGGTAACCTTGGGTTGAAAAAATAATTACCAGTAATATAATGATCTAATGGATTGTTTTGCTGTGGGAATCAAAACATGTTAGGCTTAAAACTAGAAAGAAAGAAAAAGTATTTATTTCTTAACTACTAAATGATACCTACATCATCATCAAATATCTATGGTATATATTGTCACGCCTCTGTGACATACAATAATGCTGGTGGGTGAGAATCTGCACTGAGTTATATAGAACTATATTTTTAAAATGTATAAATGTCAGAATAGGATGAAATCTGATGAGGGCGTCGCGATGTCAGCACGGTTTGCCCAAGGAATACTAATGTGATCAAGATGATAATTCTATTGTGTTATTAATGTTAAATGTGATAAGCTTGATGATTAATTATAGCCTTACGAGCTAGTTTGATTTTTAATTATTCTCCTCTCGCTAGCGACCCCGAAGTCCTAGTACCGGAACACCCCCCGGTTACAACAATATGATCAAAGTTATCTATTAACATTTTCCTGTAGGTACCTACTGCTATTCATATTAAATTACTAAAGATAGAAGACCAGTTTTTTCTTCGGAATTGGTTTTAATAAAATGGCGAAACGCAAACAGATACGAAAGCAATAACTAGTATGCTATAAATCTAACACCCGATACTAAAGATCAAATGTTTCAAGGGTAGTGTTATTCAGCAGGGCGGGTTTGATGCCCGCCTGTTAAAAAATGTCGTTATTTTGATTGTAAAATTGATGACACGATTGTAAAGATTTTCATGGGGAATTTTTATGGTGGTATATTTTGGATAAGGGTGTTGGGGGTTTTGGGGTAAGCAGTGTGGTCTACGCATTAAATATATTAACATACTTAATGTTTTTTTAAATAGTGGTGCATTACAAAAGATATATTAATAACTACCTACGCCCCGCGGTTTCACCCGCGTAATTCCCGATGCCGTGGGAATATCGGAATAAAAAGTAGCCTATGTTTTAATTCAGGTCTCCAGCTATCTACATACTAAGTATTATCGTTATCGGTTCAGTAGTTTTTTTTATGGCATAGGGGCAAACGAGCAGACGAGTCACGTTTCACGGAGAGCCATGCTTCGGTACGTAAGGGCCGGCTCGACCGGATTGATACCACGGCCTCACAGAAACTTGGCAGTGAAGCAATGATTGCATTGCTTTTCACCGAGTGAGTGAGGTTACCGGAGGTCCTGACCCTCCCTTCTCCCCTCTTCTTCTCCTCTTCTCCCCTTCCCGTACTCCCACATTAAAGGCTGACAACGCACTTGTGACTCTTAAGTTACAGGTGCTCATGGGCAGCGGTAGTCATTTACCACCAGGTGACCCGTCTGCTCGTTTGCCCCCTATTTCATAAAAGAAATTTATGTATCTAAGTATGTTTATCAGAAGTCTGGTTACCATAGTCCAGGCTCGGCTTAGGCTTGGGATCAGACGGCTGGCAGAGGTGTCTCAAGTTATTATTATTATAAGTAAACATTGTTTTTGTATTGGATCTCATTTAAAAGGTGTACAATAAAGAGATAAATAAATAAATAACTTAACAACACTTATAATATTAACTTTTGTCGGTACTTAATCATCGTAATTTTGTATGAGGTACGGTATTTTTAACCGACTTCAAAAAATTAGGAGGTTCTCAATTCGACTGTTTATATTATTATTTTATTTTTTATTATGTTTGTTACCTCAGAACTTTCGACTGGGTGAACCGATTTTGATGATTTTATTTGAAAGCTGGTACTTCCCGTGTGGTCCCATTTCAATTTGGTCCAGTTCTGACAATGGCATCCATGAGAAAACCATATAAATCTTTTATGGAATAGTCTTTTTTTAAGTCGGTTTTTTTAAAGAATTATCTTTTGCTGATATTTAATTCGAATTGCACCGTGACCAAGATAATTACAATTCGTTCGATACATCTACCACCTTCAAATATCTCTCTTTTATAAATTACAAACAAACTATTTCTGCATCAATTTATTGGCGTAAGCCTACCATTAACTTGTAAATTTGAGGCAATTTAGAATAAAATTGGCTTCATGATATCGAAAATATATGAAAGTTATCATTGAACACCCTCTCAATATATTGATTTGTACGTAGCCCTATATAAGTAGAGAAAACCGAGCCAAGAACGACGAACGAAGTTACAAACGAGTTAAGAACTCAAAAAGTTAAGTCGTAATACATAACAATTAGAATTAGATGACATTATACCCTATACAACAATTTATCGCATCTACCCATTTAAAGACTATACGTAAAAAAATGCTTCTAGCGACGGGACTATAATGTTAACATTTTATAGCAGTTATAAATACCAAATGAATAGTGAATGTGTAAATAATTATGATCTCAAAAACAACAAACAATTTATGAGTATAACTATACTCAATCGTCATCACAATTACATGTTAACAAAACCTTTAAAAAAGGTATCCTCTTTGTGACGGTTTCCTCAATTCTGAGGATCGTTACTTCTTTCCTGGATCTTGGCGTGTATGACACTCCGTCATCTGTGCATGCCATGGGCTGTGTGTAGAACAGAGTGGATCGTGGGTGGAGAAGAATTGGTCGGACTAGCGAAACGGGCATCGGCCTCTGGGTCTTTCCCTTCAATCTTCCCTGTGATCATTACATTACATTCTAGATTGATGCCTTCTTTCCTCGCGATGTGACCGAAGTATTCTAGGATTCTGCGTTGACAGCCGGTTTCGTATGTCTAGTTCTGTGAGGATGTATGCATTGGTACGGGGAGCTGTCCAGGATATTCACAGCAACTTCCTCCAGCAAAAGGTATAAATGTTCTATAAAAGTTTTATGGTAATGATGGCTATCATTGCCATGAAACTTTCAATGCTAATCAATGCATACAAAGTAATAAAAAATATATGAGATGCAACTATCGAAATAACTCAACAAAATCCGATAGCACACAGTTAACACTTCAAAAGAATTAAAAAAAAACATGAAATCTAACTAACTCGGTGTCAATCAACGTGAAAATAGCCAACAATCCACGTTATAGCGTGAAAATCCAACTATCAAATAAAAAATCGTCAAAAAAAAACAATGTGGAATATAGAAGGGTAAAATGGATAACCCTGAAAAGTTCACACGGAAAAATATCCGCAAACGAATTTTTACTGATCTTTATTTGCTTTTTACGAGCAACGGTTGAGAGTGAGAGTTTAAAAAAAAACACTATTTCTATCGGCCACGCGTGAAAAAACGGAAAAAATGGCATCTACCCGCTGAAAGCGAGAGTTCCTATATTCGGAGCTCGCTTTATTGAATGGGTTCCGCTGACGAACTACAAACAGTGCATTAAAAATTTAAAACATTATTTGAGATTAAAAAATTTATGCATTTCTTAAAACGCTACATAACTACGTTACATCTTCCATAACTCTATTGGTCGCCTGGAAGAGAGTGCAAAGCGCGAGAATATTTCTATTGAACAATATTACGTTGAAAGAAGATTTTACAAAACTGTATTCTATTTTTACTAGTTGATCAAAAAGATATTATTACAATTTGAACAAGACAACTGGTCTTGTTCAAATTGCAATAATTTTCAAAAAAAAAACAGTTTTCGATGTCTTCCAATTTTTTCCAGGAATCATTTACTTACAAACCGTTTAGCCATTTTAAAGTGATACGATATAAGTGTAAATATAAAATAGTATTTTCATGTTTTCTCTGTGTCTCTTCTCATATTCATCACTATAAAATATCATGAGGAGCCAAGTCAGAATGTCTTTAAATATTCTAATAGTTAAAGCCGTGACAAAATTTTATTTCTTAAGCTTGTGAACTTGAGGTTCCTTGTGTGATATTACTTAATCTCTTTTTTATTCAAAGACAATTCTTTCACCACTGTTAAGACCAAAAAACTTACAATTTACATGCTCATGTTTTTAAACTTTTGTACACAGAGACTGACAACAATCATTAATGACACAAATTATTGTTTAATGAGGACCACAGCATCGCATCTAGCAAAACTATAATATTTTTAGGAAACACTGCAAAATTCCCAGAAAACGGCAGAAACAAAACGAAAAGAAAAGTTACTTAAAAATGTTATTAACCACCTTGAAAAAGGATGAGGTTCTCAATTCGATTGTTTTTTTGTGTGTGTATATTATGTGGTATCTTCGCCGTTTGTAAACCGATTTCAATCAGGTGGAAAATTAGGGAATGAAAAATACAGCTTAATACAATGCATCATTAAGTAGGCGCATTGAAGTCAGTGCTACTTTTAAAAAAAAGTTAATTATAAAGTAACCTCCTAACTAAAATTACCAACATAGCTCGCAGAATAAGCACGCTTAAGTGGCAAAAGGGCTAGCCACGTATGCCGAAGGATCGATGGTCGTTGGAGCAAACGGGTCCGAATGGAGACCGCGAATCGGTAAACTGAGGGTAGGACGCCTCCAGCCAGATGGACAGACGACCTGAGCAAGGTAGCTGGGAGGGACTGGATGCGGAAGGCGGAGGTCCGGCTGCTATAGGAGCTAGAGGCCTATGTCCAGCGGTGGACTAGAATAGGCTAATTGATTGAACTAAGTAATGAGAAGTTTTTTTATTTATTATTTTATTTTTTCTTTGAATTTATTCATAATAACTGTATTCTTAGACATAGACGCTACTTGTGAACTAGAAAATTTTTAAAACACACACATCTCACAATCTCACACACGGCCGTCTGATCCAAACTAGGCAGAGCCTGTACTATGGTAACCAGACTGCCGATACACATACTTATATATTTCTAAATACATACATATTATAGATAAATAACACCCAGCCACAGAACAAATGACCGTGCTCATCACACAGTTATTTGTCCAGGGTGGGAATCGAACCCACGACCAACAACAGGCCAGTTAATTGAAGAAATAGTTTGCCGTGTTCCTACACTAACTGAAAATGTTAACCAAAATGAACCTTCCCACGAAACCCAGAAATCAAGCATGACATCTCTTTTTTATATTTTTTTTCCAAAGGATTTTTCGGCCACGCGTCGGTCCAACAAATTGGGTGCATGTGTTCCGTACATTCAGCTAGTTTTTTTTCATTGTTTTGACGCGAAATTCTATTTGATAGAGTTTTTTTGTAACGTCCAAAAGCCGCGTAGTTTTGATTGAAGTTGTTGTGTGGTGAAAGTTTATTTCGTGTAAATACAGAAACGGGTTTTTGAGTGCTGTGTCAAGTGGTTTTATGACGAATAATTTTATTGAATAAGAAAAGTGATTGTATGGTTGATGGTATTTTGGGTTACATATTAGGTCCGTATTTAGCATCTTGCTCCAAAGTCAGGACGTTTTCTAGGTTTATAGAACTTAACAAATAAAAAAAGCAAATGAAGGATTCTTTTGGCAATGTTCGTCGTCGTATAAAAGTATGTGTATCAGCAGTCTGGGTACCATAGTACAGGCTCTGCCTAGTTTAGAATCAGACGGCCGTGTGTGGGATGTGTGGAATTGTTATTGTAATATGAAATTATCATTAAAGAATTCTTCGACGGAATAGTAACATTTATCGATCAATAGCAATCTTAATAATCTTCGTATATTTAAAACCAAAAGATGAAGGTGATGAAGGAAGATGATGATATGTAGAAGCCAGCGGCGAATTTACACATTTGCCGCTAGAAGGCTATTAAAATTTTGCCGCCCCTACCGGTCGGTCTATCTAATTCGATACCCCACGACAAGACATACAAAATAATGTAGGCCCAAATTTGCCGCCCCTAAAATCTGTCGCTCTAGGCTTCAGCCTACTCAGCCCGCTGGTAAATACTACTAACTACATATATATCAATGAACAATTTGATGTCAATCAGCAGAAAATTATTGGCTGGCGGGATCGTAATGTAAACATTGTTTAAACACAAAGAGCATCACAAATGAACAAAATGTATATAGTAATGAACATAGCATTTTGATACACTGAAAATATATACCGGTGTTGTTTATTAATAGGTTTTTACCTTTTATGAGATTTCTTTAAGCATTATCTATGCTAATATAAAGTTGAATAGTTTTGTTGTGTGTTTGGTTGTTTAAACGCGATAATTTCAGGAACTATCTGGCAGATTTGAACAATTCTTCTTGTATCGGATAGAGTATTTAATTAGGAAGGTTAAATGCTATATAACATCACGCTACAACCTTTAGGAGCGGAGCAGTGACTATAAACGTGGGTGCAGGGAATGGTTAGTATTATTGTAATAGTAAAAAAATAGATCGTTTTTTTTTTAATTTGGAAAACAAAGGCAGCAAATTATGACGTAACAAGTTTTTATTACCTAAGTTTCTGTGTGTTCTTTTTAACCGACTTCAAGAAAGGAGGAAGTTATGATCCACTGTATCACTACATATTATAAAACAAAGCCGCCACGTCTGTCTATTCGCGAAAAACTGAAAAACTACTCAATGGATTTTCATGCGGTTTTCACTAATAGACAGTGATTCATGAGGCAGGTTTTGGTGTATAATTTGTAAAGATTTTGTGTAAATTTATTGAAATATGTTGATGATTGTTGAAGATTTCTCTGCTACCTGTGCGAAGCCGGGGCGGGTTGCTAGTATTATCATAAAAACTAAAGATTCAAGAGTGTTACTAAAAACTACTCATGTGTGCTAAGTTACAGTAAAATCGGTTCACAGGCGTAAAGTCAATGGGTGAACAATCATTCGTTCCCTATTTTTCTACCCTTAGGGTTGAAATTTTTATTTTAAATTTCCGCCTATCCAAAAACAAAGAATTATCAAAATCGGAATACCCTGTAAATAGTAATGCGTGGTCATACATAAAAAAAAAACAAATGTAAAATGTACGGGTTGGAGAACCTCCTCCGTTTTTTCGTCGGTTAATAAATTAATGATTGGCTGAAGATTAAGTATTCGGTAGGTTCTAGAGGAACTGATTCTTGTAGAAGGAAATCTAGTGTATTGTATTTAAATTTTTATTATGTGATACAGGATCAATTACTTCGAATTAGTTCCGTTTATATACGATAGATGGCGTTAAATGTACTCACTAAACACTGAGTGTGTGTACTAAACGCAAACTGTCGCCATAATCTTAACTTTTTAACCGATTTCATAAAAGGAAGAAGTTCTATGTTCGGCTGTGTTTTTATGTATGTTCACAGATATTTCCGTCTATATAATCGTCTATATTGATATAAAAAAATAATATTTGAAAGGGCCTCCCAAGGTGGTCCCTTTATTGGTTCCCGGAGGACTCCTTCTTAGGGTATACCCGGGTTCCCCTGCAATAAACCCACTTATGACAGAACACCATGTACTACGCTTAAAAATGAGCAGCTATAATAATCTTAATCTATATATATATAAATGAATCCCTATTTCCCTTGGTCACGGCGTCACGCGTGAACTGTTGAATCGATTTCGTTAATTATTTTTTTTTGTGTTTGTTATTGTCAGGAGAAGGTTCTTATGAAAGAAAAATTAAGACAGTTGTGCGGCAAATAAAAAAAAATAAGAAAATTTAACGACCATATTAACTTTTCTAATGTAACCTTATCGCTTTTGACATAACTGTCAGTCGTTTGACAGTTGGCGGACACTTGGATTAACACATAGGCTACTTTTTACCCCGATATTCTCACGGCATCGGGGCTTACGCGGGTGAAACTGCGGGGCGCAGCTGACTAGCTTATAAGAGACTTGATAAGGCTAATTGTTTTTATGTGATTGCAGTTGTACCTAATACCAACATATGTATTTTTCTGTTACAATTCCTTAATAAAATATAACATCCGTAGTACAATAGTTGTAGTATAGTACACTTTTCTCGACTTAACTTCTTGTACCCTACTAGCTGACCCGCGCATTCGTCTGCGTTTGAAAATTTTCCCCGTTTTTCCAACATTTTTCATTGATGTTCCTATCCTATTGGTCGTAGCGTGATGTTATATAGCCTATAGCCTTCCTCGATAAATGGGCTATCCAACACTAAAATGATTTCTAAAATCGGATCAGTAGTAGGTCCTGGAGATTACCCCGAACATTCAAACTCACAAATTTTACCTTTTATAATACATCTTTATATATATATTTCTTCTGTGCGTGTGTATGTCACTGAACTTCTCCTAAACGGCTGGACCGATTTTAATGAATTGATGAATCATGATGGTCGGTTAACAACTTAAGGCGTGAAGCAGCTGAATTAATATGTTAAAATAGTAACCAATAAACCACTTGATAACTTAATCAAATCTTTTAGCATAACCAGATAATCTCGGCTTTGTCATTTCACAAATTCATTTTAAATTTTAAATAGCCAGCGAACCCATTATGCAGCTACCACGATAACCAATAAATCGACAGACAGACATACTCCAAATTATATGTATGTAGTAAGCATATAGGAGGTTATGTACCCGGTACATGCAGATTAAAGTACATAGAAAAAAGTAAATACATGATAAAAAAGCCACATTTTATTATGAGCAGATCAGACGGTTGGCTATGTGTGAGTTTATATACAGGCTGTTGCTGATTTTAAAGCTAATTATTTGGTTGTTAAATCTAAAAATAAAATGAAAGGAATTGTTTTAGTAATTGACTCTTAATATTTGTAGTTTTATGTTGATTACATAATATTAGATTGCTGCTAAATTTTCTTAAGTTTTCAGTAAAATAAAAATAAGTATGTATAAAAATAAGTACTACGGGTTGTATTACGGTCTAAATACATTATTTAACAACCCTTATGAACTAAACTTTATATTAAACAATGAAAACTAGATTCGTTGCCTCTTTCAAGTTTTTCATATTTTTTTGTGAAAACAATCATTAAGAGTAAATGAGTTGACAATTGTAATGTATGACGTCACCGATTTTTTTAAATTGAAATATTTTTTTACAGAACCAACCGCTTTGTCGTTTAATAGAGAGTAGCCGTTTTGATTTGACAGTCCACTACTGTGTTGTATAGTAAAACTAGCAACCCACCCCAGCTTCGCACGGGTACAAATTATACACCTAAACCTTCCTCATGAATCACTATGTCTATTAGTGAAAACCGCATGAAAATCCGTTCAGTAGTTTTCCAGTTTATCGCGAACAGACATACAGTCAGACAGATAGACAGACGCGGTCGGGGGACTTAGTTTTATAATATGTAGCGATATGTTGCCTAATCAAAAAATAACATCAAAAGAGTTATGTACTTTTACATGTATTATGTATATTAGGGCTCAGACTTTCCGGCTCCCTGACCCTGACTCTGTGACCCTAACATGCTCGAGCTCGAGCTATTGCTAGCACTCACTCCATCCGTAAAAGCGATATTCCTTTCCTTACATTGCCTTCCCTTCTTATCTACAAATTTCTCGCTTTTCTTTCACAACCTTTCTCAATATACTACAAATTTAACTCTCAAAATGTCCAGTTGACAGCAATAGGCTTGCCTCTTATGGGTATATGTGAGTGGTACCAAATTATAGTTGGAAAATTGTAGGTGTTTAATATACCTCTGCCTATCCCTTCCATACAGGCGTGAGTTTAGGGTAATTTGGTAAGGAAATTTATATGTATCCTATTAATCCCACTAATATTATAAATGTGAAAGTTTGGATGGATGGTTGGATGGATGAATGAATGTTTGTTACTCTTTCACGCAAAAACCACTGAACCGATTGCGATGAAACTTGGTATGTAGATAGCTGGAGACCTGGATTAACGCATAGGCTACTTTTTATCCCGATATTCCCACGGGATTGGGAGGATCGGGACTTACGCGGATGAAACCGCGGGGCACTTCTAGTAATATTATAAACGTGAAAGTTTGTGAGGATGTATGGATGTTTGTTGCTCTTTCACGCAAAAACTAAGAAACTGATTGCGATGAAACTTGGCATGTAGATAGCTGGACACCTGGATTAATACATCATCTACTTTTTATTCCAATATTCCCACTGCATCTGGACTTATGCAAGTAAAACCGCGGGGCGCAGTTAGTCTGAAATGAATGTTCTTCTGTGTATTCAGTTATAATGTTTCATTTAATTACATGGTTTTATTACTGGTTTTATTTTATTATTAATACAAAGGGGTAATAAAAGTTTTGTGGTGCTATTATTTAATCCAGTTTTGTATGTCAACGTGTTACTTAAGTTAGATTCGTTATGATCATCTCTACAATAATTTTTATTTACAACCACATATTATCGTAACGATTCCTGTAAACTAAATATTTTTCAACATAAATAAAGTAATAAAATTTAATTGTTACATAAAATTTTGGAGTTATCATAACATGTAAAATAACTTTTGTTTAAATGATCCACTAAAGTTTTTACAATCGCGTAATGTCAGAATTTATACTTAATGTACTTTGTGTCTTTAATCTTAGAGTTTCTCCATATAAACAAACATGTTTACTAACTCACATGGTAGTAGACTATAACTATAATAAACAGACCCCTTAAGAATGATATGAGTTATGCATAAGCACAAATAATACTCGACGTAATTATACAAGCTATCTTTTCCTGATAATCGAAAAACCTGTTTAACAATATCTGAATAATAAACAAAAGAGTTACGAGCTAATTTTATCACGTTTTAATGTACTAATAAAAAAATTACATGCCACTAAAAAGTGACAATAAAAAATTGAATCAGCCTGTGGATACAAAGTGCATATGTATAAGTGCATCAACACGCATTCACACAGACATATCTCTTTACGTCTGTGAGTGTATTTATACGTTCGTGTGTGTATCGAGGTCACATTGCAATGTACAGGGGCAGGCGGTTGTGATGCAACTTAAAAAAAATGCCTCCTGCATTGGAAAGTTTGCCATTTTCTCAAGCCAATGTTTTAGTAATTCGTATGTATATTAGTTTCAACCTGTACCATAACTTTCGAGATAACTGTACGAAAGTTATAATCTTTGAAGCGTTTCGATGTTAATTATTTTTAGCTTGCTAAATAATTAATGTATATCTTTTTTTATCTGTACTACCTAACTGCAACTTTCAGTTGTTTTAATAATGTTGAACGTTCTTTTCTGGTAGCAAATAGTAATTATTAAACAAGTGTAATTTATTAACAAAAGCGAAGTTATTGTTATTATGTTATTGGTAGTCAAGAGATCCATAACTATGTAGTAATAATATCCTAATTAGGATGTACCAAATCACGAACAAACTGTACTTATTGTCATAATATTCTCCTCAGACAGACTCAAAACATTGTCACCGCACACAACGTCCACAAATTGGTTAGTCATTAACAAACGACATTATTTCGCTCGTTCCAGATTCGAACCCGGCCCGCCCCTCTCAATTCATCTTGTTTAACCACAGTTCATGTTTGTGTCCTAGTTTTTTTGTAACACGTACCTTCTGGCTAAATGTGCTGTATATTCTTGAAAGGCCGTTCTCACCCAATAGTTAACTTTCCCAAATGGTAGTCAAAGAAACTTTAGTAGTACGTTTTTTTTTTGTATAAAAAGGTTTCATCTGTAAATTATCATAAATTACATAACGATACCTTTATTGGCATACCAGCCAACTACACTTTTTGTAATAACAAACAGATAACTCCAAAAATCGCTGAGAGATCGTGAAGAGAATGACTTGTACGCATTTTTTTTTAAATTTCGCAAACACAGAAACGTAATATTTGGAATACTAAAACTATATATGTATAGAAGAACTGCATAAAGCTAAAAAATTTAAATAATACGTGTTACAAATATAAAAAAAATAAAAAATTACTTAAGAATGCCAACATCAAGCTGCACGCGTCCATGTTGACCTGTCATGGTACGGAAGTCTATACAAAGACGGTTCAAGTTATACTAGCCAATAGTCAAAAAATAAAGCAAAAATGAATTATCATCGAAATTTGACAACCAGGCGATAGCAAAAAGGTATCAATATTGATCATTATCAATAGCTATATAACGATATTATGCGCTAAAAGACTAAGATTATTTCGTTACAAAAAAAATATTATTAGGTTTTACGTGTCTCCTGAAAGAAATACCGAAATGGCGTTAGCGGGTTTGCCATTTAAGGTATCGATAAGGTATATTATTTAGTCAATAATATAAATTAAAAATTTTAAATACCCGCTACTCAAAAATTCCATCAACGAATAGAAAAGAGCTCATGATTTTCGAACGGCTGAACAGATTTTCTTCAATTATAGCTAAGAATATTCTCGATCAAGTCACCTTTCAAAAATAAAAAGCTAATTCAAAATCAACCCATCCGTTTAGGAACTATGATACTATAGTCAGACATAAAAATACACACTCTTCACAATAGAAACAATTACTTGATGTCGATAAGAATATAATATAATCACATTTCAAAGCCAATAAGAGATCTACCATTAAGAAAATTAAACTTAAAATATTTTTTGCTTTAAAATTGCTTTTAGACACTTGAGGAATTGTTTATTTAGGAATATTTTAATTATAAAAAACAGCAAAGATAAATTGCCGCTATTTCTTAGATATATGTATAAAATAAAGTTAATCAATATTTGCATACCATTGCTATGGTTAAACATGCTGAAGTGATACATAGTTTATAAGACCTTCATTTGTAACTGTGTTTAAACGCAAATAAATCTATTCTATTCTATAACACCCCTCGTTTTTACGATACATACAAAACTCTGTCAGAAAGTAATAAAGATGTTTCAAAGTAAAAACATGCATTCGGTCTCTTCGATCGCGGACAGTGAACATGTTAAGAGATGCAAACATATTTAGGTCAAACACAGTTAAGCTTATTGTTCAGCGGATGTTAGGTAGGTATAAAAAGTATTTTGGTACTTGAAAGTCTCTGGTATTTGTTATGTAAATAATTTGGGATTTAAATCAATACGTTACGAGGTCAGAAACGTATCGATGACAAGACAGATTTGTTGTTGATTTTTGTGTGGTACACTCATTTTGATTTTAAATTTGTGTACTGTGGCAGTTTTATTGTTCCTTTTTCTAATTACTTTTGGCGAGATCACAAATTACCTTGTAATTGAGTAAGGCGCGTGGAATTTTTACTTGTTAGTTAAAGACATAATATGGAGGATGAGTACCTGCGAGTAGCTAGGTATGTTTAAATGTATTTTACAGTAAAATAAATTTAAGAAAAATCTGACTTTACTGTATTTAATCTATAATTTTACAGTGATCTTCCGGTTTGTCATGCCAAACTCAATTTGTATTACACGAATGTACATTTACACTAACATTTTGTATTTTTGTGAAATAGGCTAATAGATAATGTTGCCTCTAGGTGTACTCTATGACCGAAAATTCGAGCCTTGTCGCGGTACGCATTAAAAATCGCCAATCACGGCGTACATCGCAGTGGCGGCACCCCTTTTGAGAATTAATTTTTCATTACTAACTTTTAAACTTTCGCGTTCCATGATATAACTATGTATTTACGGAAATTAACGCGATCACAAAAAGGTATTACATACCTCCGCTGAGAGTCAGCCTGTGACCACAGCCAGTGCAACCTGGTCGAAACGTCAGGCAATTCAGAGGTATGTAATAGCTTTTCGTGATCGCATTAATGTATTATGTATATGTATGTATGTATATGTGTATTTACGGGAAATATTTCATTATATAATTTTTCATTAATATGTTTTAGCAACTTTAGTATAAGTGTCAACTGATCATCGCATTATAGGGATATTTTATTTAGACGATTATTAATAAATGAATTTAAGTAGATTTCATAATTAGCTCTTAATGTATGTGTTTAAAGAGAAGAGTGGAGCAGAAATTAATCCACGGTGGGCTACACCAGAAATCTAAAATGTTTTAGATTTTTAAATATACAAACCCCAGATAAGTATCTAGTTACAGGTTTAATATGTGTAAATCATATATTTAAGTAATAACTAAATGTATGTTATTACCAACAATATTTAGTTAATACTTTTACTACTATAAAAATATATCTTTCCGACACGCTTTTGACGTTATAGGATATTGTGGTAAATGATATCGGCTTCCTGATGTTTTAATTTTCTCATATTGTGCGATATGAATAAACGTATTCGTTTAAAAAATGTTATGATTTATATTGTATGCACAAAATAAATGAAGTCAAAGGACAGAAAATGCATAACACGTCCTTAAACATACTAAGGTCTAAAGTTTTGCGACTGAGGTTTTTCCTTATAGTACATTTTATACTCATGCTAACGGAACAGATTATACTTAAATGTATTTTTGAATCATACAATGTGAGCTCGTACAAATTTTCAAAAAACTATAAAATTATTTTTTGTGTAAAATTAATGCAAACGACAAACGAACAACAAATGATACAAAGCATAACTACCTGGATATTCAAAACTAAATCTAGAGATTGCCACAATTCATAATCCACAAGGTACTCATTCTTAGCTCAACGCATACAAAATAATCTTAAAACTCCTAATGAGACTTCTAAAAATCTATAAACCAACAGAGAAATCTATAATGTCATCTGAAATAACTAGTAATAAGAAGATATTGATTGCATGAAATCGATTTGAATTGTATTCGCAAAACCTGTCCGGTAACCTTTATCGTTTCTGTGTCGACTACAGCCTTGTGAGAATAATAAACGACATGTCAAAATAATAAAGTGTACTTGTGATGCTAAGACATTTGAAAAGCATGTTTGATATATGGGTTTATTGTGGTTTTCGACTCTTTATAGGGCTTGTCTCTGATTTATCTAATCTTTTATTTCTTTAAATAGTGTTTAAGAGGTGAGGACTACATATTGTTTTTTTTTGATGGATTTATTTAAATTGTACATACATGAATATAAAATAATGTGAATGTTCGTATTGTCTCATATTATCCTTTAATCATTTTATTTCGTAGGCAACAAGAAAAATATTTTCATTATAAAAAGATTTTTACTATACAAACATTTATAATTATCTTCACAGGTAATTTAACATTATTTATTTTTAAGACAACATTTACATACAATTTAAAAGCGTTTTCCCTTGAGGTATTATAATGTTTAATTAGCATCGAGTTGTGTATAACCTTTGCGAAAGCAAAATTATTATGTAAGCTCCAATAGATGGCGCTGACGCAATGTAACTTAAAATTACGTGGTCGTAATTTTCATGCTATTTTAGAATTATTCATTTAAATCGAATGTTGACAAAACTTGTTTGTCATGTTTATTTAATTATCATGGTCGTGCCGTGTTTCGTAATTGAATAAAATTTGAACAGTGTAAAAATTACAAGGCCATAATTTTTAAAAAATACTGTAGGTAATTTACTTGCTCCTTGACATTTCGAAACCGAATATTAGCGGTTCTTCTCAGTAAAGATCGCTCTGCACTTCAGGTTTTTATTAATGATTGACTATTTATGAAATTGAGGAAAAATTCTATCAATGAGACTATTATCTTTTATGTATGTATATTTTATTGATTTATACTTTGGGATAGGTACTCCTTATTGCACAAAAATAGTAGGAAAAATCATAGTTCATTAAACTTTTGGAAAGCTTTAAATATAATCCCCATTGTCTGAAAATAATGCATATATAATATACATTAATGTTCCATTACTTTCTTTCTTTACGACATCTCAGAAATGCATGCTTATTTTTAGGTTCAAACAAAAAAGTATAACAGTAACTGCATTTGTGTTGCACTAGAACGGGTAACGGATCTCGAGCGCATTAAACAAAAATCTAACAACCGGCGCCTGCGCACACAAAAAGAAATGCATACTCTCTCTTTGCCTTAGGTTCAATAAAAAAACGAGTCAAGCGCAGAACGCTGCGCGATGCGTTTATTTCAGCAATTGACCCAAATACGCCACATGGTCGCGCCAACTTAACGCACATCATATGTACGTACACGTGTACACGTATGCAACAGTGCCTCTGTGTGCACGATACAGGTTGTATTGTGATGTAGAGTGCGAATAAAAATTAAAGTATTATTTTTGAAAGTATATAATGATTTGAATACGGAATAGAAAATATTGTAATAGAACTTGTGTTTAAAACAATATTTGCATAATTTCAATCTTAAATTACATCGTCTTTTCGTGTTTGCATTTTTTTTTATCTTTAAGCTTTCCAGAAGTCCTTAACAAGATCAGAAGTCGCCTTAAAAAGTCCCTAAAAAGAAAAAAAATTGACACAATCAGGTGGAGTTTTATATGGAGTCCCAAATTGATATTAACTTCCTAATGCTGCAACTAACACTGTTACACGATATTAGCAATCTAATAATAATATGCTATACGTGACAAAGAAAAAAGAAATACAATTATCAATTTAACTTAATGATAATTAAAATATAATGCACTTTTTTATGCTACCACTCCCTGCAATGACAAGCGATATTGAATTGTGGCGGGGTTGTCAATGTGTGCGTTTCATTCTTTCACACATTTTTGTGATCACTTTTTATTTGTGAGTTTTTTCACCGTGTGCGTTTAGTTGAGTGCGCAAGTGTGTGTGTGCATATGTGTGCGCTAATTGCGATAGCTACTTTATTTAAATTTCGACTGTCAGTTGCCGCACAGAGAATTTAGGGTAAGTACAAAATTAGGAATTTTTGAGGCTTTATTTAAATAATTTGAACACATTTTTATTTATTTTCTGAATCATTGCATTAACTGGCTACCATGGAACAATCATTAATCCACCATTCCATTTAGACATAATTCTTAACATTATTTTTATTTGTTAAAATTTTTGCTCATCACTAGTCTCTAAATAACTAACAGTGTTTTATAATTATATTC
The DNA here is from genome assembly GCA_963859945.1 of Euplagia quadripunctaria. NCBI lineage: Eukaryota > Metazoa > Arthropoda > Insecta > Lepidoptera > Erebidae > Euplagia > Euplagia quadripunctaria. The sequence goes on along the minus strand of OY982570.1, from coordinate 22,854,241 downwards.
ATTTAAATAAAAATAAGGACTGATAAATAAATTGATTAAAAAATATATATATTTTACTAAAGATCAACTTTGATTTATCGACGTATGGGTCAATTTAAATCACGGGTTTGTCAGATCAGCGGGAAGTAAGAAGTACAGAGACACCTGCTCTGCTCAGGCGCAAGACGTCAGAATCCTGGCGACCTTGCCAAGCCGGAGCTGCATCCAGTTAGCATTGAGACTTTGAAGCAAGTTTGGAGTACACTAGTGTCTTATAATGAAATGCTGTTAAGATGCGATAAAAAATAGACATTAATTTTGGTGTTGGGTGATTTTTTCTGCAAACTTAAGAGAGGAAGTACCAAGACTGATAACCAATGATTTCTTAAAACAAGTTACCAAGTTTTTGTATTACTGCATATTACTACTACACAATACTCAAAAACTGAACCCCACTATCCCACTAATATTATAAATATGAAAGTTTGGATGGATGGATTAATGGATGGATGTTTGTTACTCTTTCACGCAAAAACCACTGAACTGATTGCGATGAAACTTGGTATGTAGATAGCTGGAGACCTGGATTAACGCATAAGTTACTTTTTATCCCGATCTTCCCACAGGATCGGGACTTACGCGGGTAAAACCCCGGGCACTGCTAGTATTATATACAACTCTTTTACGAAATACTGGTTTGATAGATTGATTAATGTATTTACATATAAAACAAGTACTATTTTTATTACTTTTGAAAACTAGCCAGCTACCCACAACATAGGCATTACCAACAGTACAGTTTCTAGCGTGTCACTGAATGGTCCTTTAGCGAAGGTGTCAGCAGTAATACGGTACTGCTTTATTTGCTTGATAACTAGGCTGCTGCCATTTTTTTTGTTATTGTAATAGTATTAGCATAGAATCTGCCTTGCTTCGAAATCTGCTGTTGCAAAGGGATTCTGAAAAGCTTTAGAGTGACACATCTGTTAAAAATACCCTTTGTGCGGCGATAATATGATTCTAACTAATTTTTATTTTATTTTACGTTCGTGTATTTTTCTATGCAAATAGTTATTTTAACTTTGTTTTCAGTTACCAAAAGTTTATTCTAAGCAAACCGGAAATTAAAATCTCATATTTAACTTAAACTTTATAATGTTTAATGGAAATGTCAATATTTGCTAATACAAAAAATTTAACCCGCTATAGAAGTTCTTGTAGAATCAATGAAGTATTTCTATATTGAAAGGAATTTTAATTTATTCCATTACGTATTGTAAGTATAAGTTACTACGTAAGGGCAAAAACGATGTTGCGTCTTGTTGTTTCATATTAAGATTGGCTTGCTTTGTATCTACTACAAGACATTTTATCCATATATTTTTATTATAAAGAACACTAGACATATTCTTATTTTAAGAAGAAAGATTGGTTTGTTCGTAGTGGGTAAACTCTGAAACTACTAAACTGATTTAATTATTCTTTCACTTTTAGAAAGATATTTTTACCAAATGAAAGAAAGATATTTTATTTCAGTAACAGGTGTACATCGAGGCGGGTAAAATCGGGAGCACAGCTAGTAAGATATACATTTACGAGAGTTTTCAGTGCTCTTTCTGCATTATCTCCCTATCTCATTTTGTGTGTCAGTAATTTTTATTACATCACAGGGTACTTTACTTTTTTAATCTATATTAATACTATAAAGTTGAAGAGTTTCTTTGTTTGGTTGAACGTGCTAATCTCAGAAACTACTGGTTCGAATTGAAAAAATTATTTTAGTGTTGGATAGCTACGATTAATAAGAGCGGAGCATCAATGAAAAATGTGGGAAAAACGGGGAAAATTTACAACCACAGACAAAGTTGCGCGGTTCAGCTAGTTTATTTATAAAACACAATTACACTCGAAAGAATGACGTATGATGTATTTTTTTTATTTGATTCCCACTACAAAACGTTTATTCTTTTGTATTAATAAATGTCCCTGTTACATAAATTTCGATAAATCGCCTTTTCGATTGGCTACTTAATGCTGCAACTAACCTTTCAACTTAACCTCAAGAAAAGATTACAAGAAAATATTATGTATGAATATATATGTGTTATATTATGAATACTTTAAACCATATTTGTGCTACTGATTATGGAAAACTGTTTTTACATATATTAAACCTCTATAGTTTAAGATATTTACTGAGAATTTTAAATTACGATGACTTTGAAACTGAATGGGATCATTGAAATAAATATTAACAATGTTTAATATATAGTAGTTTTATTTAAGAGAATTGTTCATGAAATATCTGTATATGAAAGAGTTTTCTTTTGGTTGATAGTTTTTAAGCAGATTTTTATTAATTTACAGTAATTAATACTTATATGATAATTACTTAAGCATATTTAGCAGACCATGAAAACAGCATGTCGGTAGTCAATAACCACATTCTAACCCCGTCACTTATAAATTAAAAAAATAAATAGAACATGTTGCCCGCGACTTTGTTCGCGTGGAAATTTTAATGAAATCTATTCCACAAAAGTAGCCTATGAGCTATTACAGACTATAATCTATATCTGTGCCAAATTTCATACAGATCCGTTCAGTCATTTTTGAGTGAAAGAGTAACAAACCTCTATCCATCCATCGCCACAAACAGTTGCCTTTATAATTTTAGTAATATCTTGTCCTGTTCATACTAAAATAAACATATATATATAAATATAGCTACTAGAAAATTGACGGGCGTCGATCACGACGCGTCGACAACGATCACCATCACAATTTAGTACAATAGCGCAAGTCTCAGCATCTAAGTCATGATACTGAGACTTCCAGCTCGAAGACTGTAACAATCTGATATTCAGACAAAAAGATAATTATAAATAAATATAATTATGATTTATATCTCTCATATAAACCAGGTTTGGTGGAAGTAAACCACGTTGTGAACTTTCTAAATGTTTAACATACTTTTAATTGATACGAAGAAATTCTCATTTAGTAACTTATCCGACGTATAGCGGTTGCTTTGATATTTAGTCAAACAAAATAATAAACAAAGGCCTGAAGACAGTATTTAAACTAATACTTTATTAGTATATAATCAGTAATTCAAGGCATGTCAAAACAAGGCAAGAACAAATAAAAGTTATTAAAATATAGGTATCAAAAACTAACGATTACATTTGAAATATCGGAAAATAAATAAATATTGTGTTATCACCTTTTCCTCTGTGGACCGCTGAACACACGATAAACGTTCGATGCAGCCGGACATTACGGCCTCATTTTTATTTGGCACATAAACAAAAACACCCTTTTTTACATAATACACACGCACACTTATGTACAGAACATACCCAATACATAACCGGACCGTACATAACCGACGCTTTCAATAATTAGTGAATGTTTTTTAAACAGAAATTTTCAAATGAACTTTATTGTGTTGTGATTCGTTTTTTAATTCGGTATCGATATATGGTGTGTATTTGTGTATTATTGGCTTTTATAATGAGAAATGTGTGTACTTATAATACATACATATGTGTATTGTTCATCTGGTCGATGATTAAAAAGTGTAGCATTGTTTGGGTGGTTTTGAGGCAATTGGGTTAATACAAGCTTTTAATGTGTGTTTTTAATAGTCTAGTAGTACTTTTAGTAGAAGGTTTTGAAGTTTATATGTACAATCAACGTAGTTTTTTTTTTAGTTTTTTTTTTTAATTACAATTTTAAAGGCATTAGGAATTACTTCGGTGTCGCGGGGGACTTTACAAACATAAAAACAACGGACACAAAGAACACCCAGACTCGGGTGAGAATCGAACCCACGACCTATGACATAGCAGTCAGGGTCACTAACAACTAGTCCAACAGGCCAGTCAGTTATTTCTTCATTCATAAGGTGGTTAACTCAAATAATCTTTAAAGTGACTCTACTACTGACGTCGACGTTAGAAGTAAGTTAACTGTAATAAAAGTTACACATGAAGCCGAATAATGACGACTGTGATTTTTTTAACCGGTTTCAAAAAAAGAGGTAATAGACTATATGTCATGATTGTTTCACTAACGTATTTCTACATATTTTCGGGAATGTTTTAGTATAAAATACATTTTTTTTATTCACAAAAATGTTGTTGTAGTCGATTAATTTTTGTTAAAAAAATATTGTTATTAACCGATTAACAAGGCTATATCTATGAGTGAAGATCTAGGCTATATCTATGAGTGAAGCTAAGGAGCAGATTACTGCTCGAATTAGAGTTATTGTGTCTACTAGTAAGAATAGCCTAAGCACTACTGTTAAAAATTTTTCTTTACCTACTCAAAAGTATATATACCTAATGAGTGTATAACAGTCACATTTGACCATATTTTAACCGACTTAAAAAAGGGGATATTTTATGGCTGTTTTGATCAGAGATGCAGGGTTAGTCAGTACCACGGGACCAACTTATTGTCATTTATAGGCATCGGTAATAGTTTGTTTATAACTTTTTGTTTTTTTATCAATAAATTTGAGGTAGTATTTTTTATATTTTTAGTGGGTACTAATACATTTTTAAATTTAGATTTTGATTTACTTATTGGTAGGCTGGGTATAGCAGATGGGTAATAGTTATCTCATCTGTTGACACCAAAAACACCAGCGTATCACTTAAGAGCTGAAAACATTGATCGCGTGAAAATAATTACAAATAACTAGATAACACCATATAGGTACTTCCCCTTTACAATCTGGGGATGAAACACCACCTAATGCAACAAAAATAAAATAAAAAATATATAAAAATAAATAAAACCGTGTTGCAAATAGGTAAGATCGCTATCTGCCAATGTCGAACTTTAATAATTGTTTTTAAACTTTCGCGACTTTGATACATATTAGATGTGTTACTCGGGACTTAATCACGATAATATTTATAAGGTACAATACCTTTTATGTTACCCGATGTTTCAATCAAATAAAACCGATTGTGATCTTCATATATATTGATAACCACGCTCGTTTCCAAGTAGTTAAGCCTTGTGAGTAGAAATTGGGCAAAGAAATTGACGGCCACTTTTTTAAATCACAAGATAGTTTACTTTTAGTTTTAGTTAAGTTTTTTATTTATTTTATTTTATTTAGTTATTAAGATCCAAAGTAAACAAACTAAAATTAAATATAGAAAGTATGGATACTGAAGACTAAACAAGATAAAGTTAAAGTAAGAAAAGAAAGGCATAAAACACAGACGGAAAGAGGTTTTATGATACAGTATAAATCTTATTCTACTTAAAAAAAACGTAAAAACTTCAATCTAATGAAGATTTAAAAACAGAATACTCAACAAAAATCACCCCATAGTATAGCATAGCAACAGTATTAGAACCACTTTACAAGGGCAATGCTTACAAAGTATACTCTTGGACATGCCAACCTCGTCTGAACCCCCCCGCGATGCGTCTTAAAACTAAAATGTTCTACATTAAAGGTACAGTTTGAACAGTTAAAGGTCTTGTAATGTTGGTCGGTAGTTTTATAAAAAGTTAAGGGCTCTTGAAGAACTGTCGAGCTAGACTCGAAGGGCAGAGGGTCGGGAAACTGGATTCGGATCGTTTCACGGTTGTAAGTTATATCTATGTGATGCCGTTCGTTTTGTATCGTTTTTGGGTATATGTTAAGAATTTTAAGGTGACATAGATATTTATATGTAGTTACGTGGGAGAGCCATGCTTCGGCACGTATGGGCCGGCTCGACTCCGCTCGATACCACGGCCTCACAGAAAACCGGCAGTGAAGCAATGATTTCATTGCATTTCGCCGCGTGAGAGAGATTACCGGAGGGCCTAACCCTTCCCTCTCCCCTATTCCCGTCCTTCCCCTCTCGCCCCTCTCCTCTCTTTCCACTATTCCCCCCTTCCCCCCCTTCTCCTACTCCTACCTTAAAGAGCGGCAATGCACTTGTGACTCTCGAGTTACAGGTGCCCATGGACGGCGAACGATCAGGCGGGTCACCTGAAGGTAAATGACTACCGCCGTCCATGGGCACCTGTAACTCGAGAGTCACAAGTTCATTGCCGTTCCTTAATATATATATATATATATATATTTAATATATATATATATTTGGATCCCTTTTTACGAAAATTGGGCGGACGGAGGAGTGTGACATTTCGCACACTTATAGTTTATACAGAGAAGAAGTGACGAATGCTAGAATTTTTGAACAATTTTTGCTACAAAGTTAAAAACAATGCAAAAACGGGTACATACAGCTATGAGTGTCCAGTATATATTTTGATCTGTCATGGTACAAAAGTCTATATAATGACAGATCAGGTAATATTGGCCAATGAAATAAACCATGGTCGAAATTCGACCACCAGTGATATATCCGGGTGGTCTAAATCTATTCTTAGGACGGCGTATCTTTTCGAAGTTAATTAATCATCCCTTGGATTAAGGGTGAAGAAAAATATTGTAAGAAAATGTGCACTTTTGATACGTATCCGTATTGATCTCTGAGAATTGTGGGATCCACGAACCCTGTACCCAGTCCTAGCACTGTTTAAAAATCAGGTTCATATGTCACTTAGAAATAATAGAAATTTACATTTTAGATTTTGTTTCTCTAATGTGATTGTTCTACCTTTCCTTAAGTTTTATAAACACTACTCGTACTAATTCGACTAATTTAAGGTCCAAATAAAATGTTAGGTAGCCTGAACTCTCGAAAGACCAGGACACCTGTCAAGAAACAAGTCCTAACTAAGTATGACGTTGCCGACCCTAAATCTGACCTAAGTTACTAAAAAAACTACAAAAACATAAATGAATATTTCACCTTTATAAACTGAATAGATTAAAGTTTGGTATAGTTATAGTAAGTATAATGTTAGGAGAATACAATGAGTGATTTTATTTGGATTAAAATTTGGTATAAGTAAATTCATGGCAAAAAATAAGTGAATAACTGAATATCTACTAACAAATCGCTATAGATTTCCAAACAAAAGTCAAATTGTTTTAATGATTGAACAAATCACACTATCAGAGTACACAAAACATTTTTAAATCTCCCTCTAATATACTTAAATCAAACACAAAAACAGAACACAATAAATGTCTATCACTAAACAATTCTCACTTAAATCAGCTCAGATTCTACAAATTTCAAATACGGAACTATTGTGCAAACACAGCTACATATGTTGACACACACGCTTGTGTGTATGTGTGCGTCTATCCTTCCTTGACCTAGAGACAGTTACTATCGCCTCTAGGTCAGGACCACTACATACTATACGGGACGTCCAACATAACACAGTCTCCTTCCCCCTCTCAGCAAAGCGGAGTTCAGTCGTCTGGGATGCATTTGAATAGCTCTCCGAGGCTCTTAGTAAATTGGACGGAGACTAGACGCGTTCGTAGACGGAATGCGGTTGGACGATTAAACGGCGTCGTATGGTGGATTCTGGTTTAGTTTTAATTAGGGATGGGATCGTTCATTAGTTATTAATGTTGTTAAGTGTTGTTTGATGTTTCACCTTTGTTGTGAAGGGTTACTTTGACACGTCGTTTTATGTTACGTGTGGGGCATTTTAATAGGAAAATTATGTTAGAAACGGACACGAAAGGACGCTATACAATATATTATATAAACATATTCGCATTTATTTGTATTTATGTTGTATAAAATGTAATTTATATCGTATATAGATGCTTTCCTTTAGAAGTATAGTAAATCACATAATTATAGTATATATATTTTATTAAGTTTAGGTTAGACTGGCCCGTTGGTTTTGTGGTAAGTGGTCTTGACTGTTGAGCCAGAGGTCGTGGGTTCGATTCCCACCCTGGACAAATAATTGTGTGATGAGCATGGTCATTTGTTCTGTGTCGGGTAATATGTATGTATTTAGAAATATATAAGTACCTATGTTTATCAGCAGCCTGATTACCATCCTACAGGCTCTGCCTAGTGACAGTGTGTGTGTGAGTGTGTGTGTGTGTGTGTTTGTGTGTGTAAAGTCAAATACGGCAGTTGCCTACGGGTAATATAAATTACTAGCCATCCCCGCAGTTTCACCTGCGTTTAGAGTCACTGCAGCGCTCCTAAGGGTCGTAGCGTGATGTTACATAACTTATAAACTTTCTCAATAAATACTCTATTCGATACAAAAAACAATTATTCATATCTGATGGATAGTTCTTTTCATCTTTATTATTATAGATATATTATATTATTAGTATAGATTTAACAGTCCTCATGAAATCAAACGTTTAAAAGGGGGTTTTTAAATAAGTATATTCTGTAGAACTGTTACCAAACACGACAAGTAAACGATTTGACGATAGGAAAGTATGACGTCAACAGTTTGACGTTTAATAAACTGATTTGACTGTCAGCTATCCTGTTTTAATAATTGATCACATCCTTCAAAGTTAAAGCCTTAACAGGATGAAAAGATACTAAAAATATATATATGGAAACTTAAATATTTAAAAATCAACTCATGCTTGTCGTACCGCACACGTCGTGCGCCGGCGCAGAACCGTAGCAGACAACCGATATAATTAATATTTTATTATCGATATTATTGTCAGCGCTATAGTTGGAGAAGTTTATGAAAGCCTTATATGAGTAAAAAGGTTAAATTATTCTCTTATATACCTACTAAAATATTATTTTATCCACCATTGACACTGCAATCCACCAAACGATTTTAATAATGTGCTGCATCGTAGCATTGTTTTGATAATATAATTTAAACATAACGCTCTCATATACATAGTAATAACCTAACCTCAGTTGAATACAGAAGATAAGAAATTATGAAAATGATATGATTAACAATTATCTTCTCATTTGAAATGCACATTGAAAGTTAAGTTGAATGTTCAACTCAACTAATTCAAGTGAGCAATAGCTCAAATGAAAGACCTCGTTTCAGCGAGTGTTCTTATACCAAAAAGAACGACGGATCTCAAGTACCGGATAGAGAAAGAAAGCTGTGAAAACATAAGAAATGTGCAGGAGGAAATCGCGTTTGAGTATAATAACTTGAAAAGCGTGAATGTTAGGTGATTTCAAATGCTTGATGACAAACCTGTGCATAAGCAAAACGGGTGAATGACTGAATGACTGACTGACTGACGGATCAACGCACAGCCTAAACCGCTGATCGTAGAGACGTGAAATTTGGAGGGCGTGTTCCTTCTGTGATGTAGGCATCAGATAACAAAGGATTTTTGAAAATTCTACCCCCAAGTGGTTGAAAAGGGGTGGCAAAGTTTGTATGGGAACACGTAGTTGCTTGGCCTGAGCAATGGGAGGCAATGTTGAGTGTCAAGTTGACAATAAAAGTCAAGACGTCAATCATGCAACAATAAAACGAAAGTATAACATTTGAATACAAGTGAGGTGCAGGGTTTAAAAAACAAGACTATGATAATAGATGGTGTTCTAATGAACTAAACGTATTATAAAAATATAAATTACACGAGTCTGTACAATTCAGAATTTTGTGAAAAAAATTAAATCAAGATACTCAAAAATAATAATTAAAACCCATTGTTTTATAGTATAATATATATTTTAATATTTAAAATACATTAAACGAAAAAATAAGTAATATTTATTCTTACACAAAACTGTAAAGGTTATAAATTATAAATACAAGTGAGACACAATGTCAAACTATACCTAAAGATGACCTTATGAGAAATAATTAAAATGTTTGAGAATTTTATATTATTTTCTTATATTGAGTTTTTCGTAAAAATAAATAAGTAAGTAAGCATTATTTAATTACGTATTTTTATTAGATTCTAATTATAAAAATAACGTTTAAAACTTCTTTAAAATTTAGTCTTAAGGTAGGTAGTAAATGGCGATCTTTGTCACTACAAAATTGTTCTTACGAACATTATAAATAATTTAGTTAACTTGAAAAATTCTTGACGTAGTTTTTAGATGTATCGTTAATTTATAATTTCAAATTATATTACGTAATTCTACCTAGAAACCCCGATTTGTAATATTTCGAGGAATACGATAAAGTAAAAGTTCTACGCAAATGTAGTATTATAATTGAGTTTGAGAATTTGAGAATTGGGAACAGTGTACTTTGGCAGACCGTAAGGCAGTGGCGGCAGTAGACAGAATGTAAGGGATACAAGAAAGAACGAACGGTCAATGGGTGGCATAACGGTACTAATCAGTGAATATTATAAGCAGATGCTTCCAGTTGTAGAGTAACGAGGGTAGATGAAATTGGAGCAATTCTATGGGGCAATACATTTAGTTCAAAATAAAACTATCATAAATAAGAATTTTCTGCTGCCGTTAAATCTCATCCATGTTAAAACTCCAGTCTGTAACATCTCAAAGCAGAGTAATGCAGCCCAAATGCTGCGCGATTGTAAAGTTATAGTCTTTGATGAAAGCACAATGGCGCATAAAGCGGGGTTCGAAGCACTAAACAGAACTCTATAAGATATAAGATCAAACGATAACATGTGGGTGGTATTGTTACTGTCCTGTTGGTTTGAGACTTCCGTCAGACTCTGCCCGTGGTGCCTAGGGGAGCTCCTGCTGATGAAGTTAAGGCTTGCATTAACTCCTCAACTCTTTGGCAAAGGCCAAAGGCTAAAGTTTAAAGAAACTCCACCTCATGACAAACACGGGGCACTTGAAGGGGGATATTTGTGCGTGACGATTTTCTTCTTTAAACAGGGAATGGAGAAAACTCTGAAACTGTGATCAAGATTACAACCAGACAGAGATAATCCATTAAGATTCCACTGCAACTTGCTTTAGTTATTTCGACGGATGACTCCAGTAATGCTCCTGCGAAATCTCAATCCACCAAAGCTGTGCAATGGTACCAGGTTGTGTGTGAAAACCTTACATAAAAATGTTGTAGAGACTTAGAGATTAGAAATACTATGTTATACCACGGATGCCACTTATACCGCCAAAATATCCATTCGAGATTTTATCAGCAGTCTGATTACCATAGTACAGGCCCTGCCTAGTTTGTGTTCAGACGGCCGTGTGTGAGGTGTTTCAAGTTATTAATTATATTTATTTACAATGCGTACTTATCGCAAGACACTACCGTGTCTTCGGATATAAAAAATCTAATAAAAATACTTATATATTACTAAATGTATACTAATTACAGATAAATTACTCCCAGACACAGAACAAGTGATCGCGCTTATCAGACAACTCATCACACAATCATTTGCTCTGTGTCTGGGTGTAATTTATCTATAATATGTATGTATTTATATATAAGTATGTTTTTTAAGTATGTTATAACAGTAGTCTGGTTACCATAGCACAGGCTCTGCCTAATTTGGGATCAATGGCCGAGTGTGAAGTGTCTAAAGTTATTGATATTACTATTATAATGAGATGACATAATGCACATTCTGTACGTAAACAATACCATAGCACTGTTTTTTTTTACCTTTAACTTGTAAGTTCTTTTAGAATTTTATACCTTAAGCTCAACACGTTCAAAGTAAAACATAGCCAATAAACACACAAACAAGCACATATAACAAGATGCTGCATTTTCACAAAGTCAAGGGTTGCAACGGGGTGATCGACCGCCGAATCACAAGGTCACGCACACTAGCGCACGATACACATGCAACGCGACCGTGAAATTAGAAATACTAGTGATGCGTAGTGCGTTGTCGATGATGATGACATCGATAGTTGTAGTACCATCGATATATTTATCGAAACTTCTAGTACTATAAAGTACTCACTATAAAGTTCTTAGATAAGTTTTGTAATCGGAATAAAAAATAAGTGTATTGGTCATTAAATAAAACGTGTTAAATATTGGTTAAACAAAGAAATTTCCGGGTATTAATTGTGTGTAAATACAATTGTATAATTTCATTGGCTAATGAATTTAAAAAAATATGCATATGTAAATATTAAATCATTTAAAGTGTGCATCTATAATGAAGAATACTGGAGTAAAACTTAAAATTTCATTACGATTTAAATAGGTATTTAATTACTGGGGTAAATAACCTACCAAAATTGTTAAAACAATGCATCCGAATAACAACACACTTTAGTGGTTCGTTGTACCTTTAATAATGCATTGCTAGCCAGTCGAGCCCAATTAGATATACGTAATGACTTGTTATTTATTATAAAATATTCTGTAGCTCCTTTACATGCCGGGGCTTTGAACTAAATTTATTTTGGTATGTACGATCATTATTATATTTTCTTGATTACAATGCATATAATGTACACATATAATTATTTTGCAAAATCTACTTTTTTATTCTGATTCTTGTATAATAGATTACATACATAATCGGGTATCAATTCATGTATTTCATTTTTTTTTTCAAGACTTGGTTTCGCCCGGCTTGTGCTTTTGCCATTTCATGTATTACTTATAGATTTTTCTTTACGCGTATACGTATCTTTTATTATAGGTTAAAATATATTAAGTTGTTTTACATAAAATAATAAAATGTGATTTTCTATAGTTTGAAAATACAATACGTAACCTTGCCGCGACCAACCAAATAATATTCAAATCTGTCGTCCGTTGAATTTATTGATCACAGTGGTTGAATACTGATTAAGTTGAACAAGGCTAAGGGTTAGCTTCAAAAACAATCGTTTCCTGAACCCATACTGTTGCATATCAATAATTTACAATTTGAATAGCTAGATGGTGTAAAACATTCATACATTTTAATTTTTTCGAGTCTATCATTTTTAATCAATTATGTATTTAAATGGGAATCAACACGATCACGAAAAGGTGTTACATACCTTTGAATTGCCTGACGTTTTGACCAGGCTGCACTGGCTGTGGTCACAGGCTGACTCTTTTTCGTTATATCATGGAACGTGAAAGTTTAAGAGTTAGTATTTTTAATAAAATTGGTTTTATACAAAAAATAATCGATTGATAGCGAAAATATGTGTTGTGGTTTCATATACAGCAAAAACATACTTCAATATCATCTAGCGAAGCCGATCTGAACTAAGTAATAACTACTGATTCTACAACACGCAAAGAAAGTTCTCGTCCGATAGGTATTTAAAGAACTTTCCAACATCAACCATCAGGCCACGGTCCGCCAGGCATAATCACCTAGCCTAGTCAGAGGATCCTCTCTATGTGTGGGAGGGACACAACAACCGCTCCTTCACAACATCAAGAAAAAAATTTAGAAAACCTGGTTAGATGGAAACCTACTTTTATGTAAACATAAAGCTTAGATATACTAAAAAAAACAATATTAATATCACTGACTAAGAAGTACGAATATCGTATAACAAGTTGTATATTTTCGTTATTAGAGCAGCTATTTTTCATTATGCCAAGCAAAAGAAACTTTAAACTTTATCTCTTTATATATATGTTTTAGGAAATTTCTAGGCAGTACGTAGGTCTTTCATGGTCGTACGTAAAAACGATATACATAATATAGATGCCCATTTTAGATGCGTACAGAATAAATTATTAAAACTTTACAGTACTAAAGTAAGTTTTTAGAAAATGTTGTATGTATCTGAACGATTACTTGTTTTCATGTATTGCTTATGTATAACAAAACTTGACCTCTTGATGTTTATAGACTTCCCACCTACACATATAGTAATTTATTAGTTAAAATGCTTTTTACATACAATATGTTTAAACAAAATAAATTGGTACGTGGGAGAGCCATGCTTCGGCACGTATGGTCCGGCTCGACCGGAGTGATACCACAGCCCCACAGAAAACCGGCAGTAAAGCAATGCTTCCATTGCTTTTCACCGAGTGAGTAAGGTTACCGGAGGCCCTAACCCATCCCTCTCCCCTCTTCCCACTCTTCCCCTAATCCCACCTTAAAGGCCGGCAACGCACTTGTGACTCTTGAGTTACAGGTGCCCGTGGGCGGCGGTAGTCATTTACCATCAGGTGACCCGTCTGCTCATTTGCCCCCTATACCAAAAAAAACATACATTAACAAAGAATACACACTTTTCACAGCCATGATAATTCAAATTATTATTGCCGTGAAAAGTTATTTAACAAGCATAAATTAAATATTTAAAATACTCTCTATTCCAAAATCCCTTCAAAGATTAGAAAAGAGCTGGTGATTTCATTGAATTAAAGTTAATAACACTTTAAAAAAATTCAAAATTTTTCCCTCCGTTTAGAAGCTATGTTGAAACTGACATACATACGTTAAACTTATAACATTACTTACTTTTGCAGTGGTTAAAATATCGATAGAGTATAGATATTCTCATCCTTAACATTAGTGTCGTTGTACTATAAATCGATTCAAATTCATCACAGTTGCAGTATATTTTCATGTCGATAGCTTCAACTACTGTTATTGTTCCGTAAATGCAATTTTAGTCCCGTTCCCATAACATCTGAATGCCTAAGTTATTTCTACTATTCCAGCACTACAGCTTTCACAATGTTTAGAAATTACAAACGATATCAAATAGTAAATTTAAAATAGGTTTTTGTGTTATTACATATTTTGTCAATTTACTTTTTAAAATTGACGGTCATCTCGGTATAGTTTTAGAGCGAGTAATTTCTTTTAAACGGTATGTTTCCTTTTGTCTGTTCATACAACACATGACCAGCGGTGTTTAAACATGCGCAGTATGTTTTACGTGTACGCGTTTTAAACTTTGTAGTGCAATACGAATCCAACTAAACAAGAAAGTTTTAATAACATACTTACAATCCGAAAGTGTTTGAATTATTTTACATTAATATTTGTACTTTTAGATTTGAACAACAAAAAACTTAGTAAGTTTTTATTTCATAATGATATTGATTTGATATGAATAATACGTTTTATGTTAAATTAATATTTTAAAACTACATTAATCGATAAAACCGCTTAAATGTTCACATCACTAGAGAGTCGTTGCACTACAGTGAGTAATTTCAGTAGCAAAACGTTGGTTTATTTTCGTAACGCATCCAACACCCACACATCACAACACCAACCAGGAATCATAGACTCAATATATACTATATTGAATATGTCTTTGTTTAAAATACAAACTCCTTACACTCTGAATTTACTGGACACTTATTCAAAAAAGGTTAAGGCCATAGACTTTTGAGGAGTGTTCTTTTTTTAAAAAGCATCTTAATCCGATTTTTTTTTTTAATATGACCCGTGTACCTGTCACACCGCGCGGAGGCATTTAAGTTGCGTAAGATAAAATTGATGGAATACCAATGATGTACATAGCAAAATTTTAACTTCTACAAGACTAGTATGAGTTTTCTAGTTACTGAAAGCAATAAATTCTTTCCACCATAAGGTTGAAATAAGAAATATAAGCATACACATTTAAGTAATAGATTCAGATTACTTAAACAACATCCTTAAACATTTTATATTAAGATACGTTTTTGTATGACATGAGTTTACGTAAACTTTGGTGGTTTCTTTCTATGAACTGTTCACTAATTAAGTACAGTTCGTTGATTGAGCATCACGAGTAGAAACCAAAGAAAATACACCGAAATTTGTTTACAACTACATATTTAATTTTTTCTGTTACTCCCTAAGTTGTTTTTTTTTTTAGAAAAATGCTACTGGTAACGTGGTTCACACATTACTAGTATTCTTGTTAACCCTTCCAGTTAAGCTAAATGCTTGTGCTAAAGGTGGGTTCACGTCGATAGTGCACTGGGTGGGGTTCAAACCCGCAACCACTCGATCGACGACGCCTTAACCTTAGAAAAAAAAACTGAAGTAAGTTTGATTGCGCGATACATATATCTATGTATTTATTTCCCTACTTATCTATCATTCTACTATCCCTATACTGGACTATAAATTACAAACGTAGGTACTTCAGTTTATTTTGTACATACCAAACACCTTCAGCTAAAAGAAGACGATGGCGATGTGAAACCAAAAGTGTTAGTAATAGGATTTTTTTTTCTATAAAGTTCTCTATGGACAGGGTAACAGCAAAGCAAAAGTCATAGGTACTAACAATGTGACAAGTCCTCGTAGGCAAAGATAACCTCTTAAAATCAGCTGATCCATGTGCTTATTTGTAACCTTAGTTATATAAATAATACTTTTTAAATGAAATTCAATTTATCCCAAATTCACATTGTGTTTTATCACAAATTTCAAAACGTCCAAGAAAGTTGTTGTTGATTTTGTAATTTATATTTTTTATAGAGCCCTTAATGAACACCTTTAATGTTGCATCGCTTACAAAATATTTTTCCAATAAATTAGCATACTTACTGCTTCGTCAAAAAACTTCGGCAGTTATTTTAATTATCATTTTACCAAATTTAAATACAACCGGCCAAGCCTAGCGTCACCTTTGAAGCACTCCATCCGTCAACAAGCATTAACAACGTATTTTAAGCCCTATCTGCACTAAAATATGGATTGAACTAAAACAGCGACAGCTAACAGATAACTTGTTACAGCACATCAAAATTCCATCCTTAACTCCAAGCCGAAGAGCTTAAATTCAATTGCATTATCCGAAACGAGCGGCTCCGACATTGTATTAACGGCCTACAAACTAAACACCTACTTTATGTTAAAGTAATACAGTCCAAATTCGATCAATAGTCACATCCAAACTTAGAACGTTTTTAATGTGAGAAGAAACCGCCAAAATGCATCGGAAGGTCAACGAACTTCGCCAACCAAGGACAGTGCATTCCATTTTTAAATAGCGCTCCAATAGAAGGCTCGATCTAAATAGGCCCGCCATCTTGGCGTCATTGCGCGGGAATTGTATAATGGCGTCCATTTTTGACAAAAACATTTTTTTTTGGACAACAATGGTGAGTTTCCACGTATTATTTCGGCATAATTAGGGAGCCGGTAACGAGATTTACGCTGCAAGTTCGTTAAAAAATATTTATTTAAGTGGAAATTAAGTTCCTGTGTTCAATAAATGAGGTTTTTGTCATAAAGTCATACATGTAGATTATTTTCAATAAATTGCTTATTTCGTAGGAAACTTATTTTGTTATTCTATTAGCTGTGAAAGGACATTTTGAAAAATAAAACACCTTAGTCACTATAAAATGTAAGAGACTTCGTCTATGGTATTTTCTTAAACGTATTATTTAATAGGTTTGAGAAAATAACATCCTAGAAGTTCAAAACTATTTTTAAGATCTGTTCGACAAGGTGAAAGAAACTAATTTATAATTCTTTTTATATTCTTTATCTGTAATGATATCAAAATTCCTTATAATCCTTCCACAGATTATACACGCATTTTAAACCATCTTCACGACGTATGAAGGGCAGACAAACTTTACGGTCTGTGCTTACAATTTGTTCCTTCCATGAAATTATTAGCATACGAATCGTTTCAATGTACTTTATAACATGCTCGATAAAAATAAATTAGGTGTGTTAGATATACGACGCCCGGTTTATGAAAGGCTGTTCAACGCAAAAATTAACTAATCGTATGTCAAATCTCTTGTCAAGCAAAAATTGAGTTGCTGAAAGCATGATTATTTACTTTGATTTGATCATCGCATCAATTAATAGAGCTTCTGTCAAATGTCAAACTTTACTGCAACATCTTAGTCAAATGTCATTCGACTATTCGACTCTTTAATGAAGTTGATCATAGATTATAAATTTTTTTTTGATCAACGTTTTGGACGAATGATTCGGATGATTCGACAACTTTGTTAACTTGAGAGCTCTCTTAGTTGAACAATATTTTGACCAGCTTTTCAGAAACCGGGTATAAGTACTTAAACACTTATTCGTATAGTCACATTATTTTTAAGGTAAAAGACATCTGTCAGATACGTCTTTCCGATGATTTTTTTTTTGTCTACTTGCCAAGGAAACATGTTGTCTTCCTATAGATTAAAAATATAAAGGGGCTTACTCCTTGCAGTCTGATATTCCGTTCTTTAATATATGTAGGTTTATGTTCATGATGTACAAAGTAGACAGACATGGCTTAAATTCATTGTTGAATTCGAATTGGTGTAATTTGCAGCGCGCATTCTGTCAATTGTGCCTTTTATGAAATATATGTAAAAAAAACAACATCAATTTTATTTCCAATTTGACTTACGCCTGGATTATGTCAAATACTAAAAATTGGTTTCTTTAAATTTCAATACATTGAAATTTAAAGAAAGCAATTTTTAAACGCATTCACAATTTAACGGAAACTGAACTTGATATCTATCAGCAACATCCTGTTATCGAACACACGTACTTTTAAAATATTCTAATGAGCTTGTAAAAAAAAAACTCAATTCAAATTTAACTTTTTTTAGAATACGTCAAAATTTACTTTTTTACTAGTTTGATGTGTGTGATAACAGTAAAAATAGCTGCTGCTAATAGCATATTAACTTTTGAGACTTTTTCGATAGTTATATCACTTCGTTATTATTCATTACACATATAATAGGTGTTTAGCAATGTAACGCTGCAACGAAACGCCAGACTGAGACGACTTTCTAAATTATTCGCCGTTTCAACATTTAGATTCTATAGTGTGTCGAGAAAAAAACGAATATTGTAATTTAAAATACATTTTTATTTGTTTCACTTCTTTACTTCATTTGTTCATTCATTGTATTTACTTTTCCTTAATCAATCTGAACTTGTTAAGATTAGTAAATAACTTATAGCCTGTATAGAGATTGAGCCTATTAGAAGTTGGTATTAAATCAACTTTTAATAGGCTCAATCTCTAATACAGGCTATACAGCCCAAGTTCGATCTTGCATGGAGTATTGGAGTGACCTGTAGGATGGCTTAAGTACCAACTTAAAGCTCTGAACTCGACTAAAGAGCCCGTTACTTATAAACGAAGATATGCCCACGAATAAGGAATGCAAACTCTTGAGCATCGACGTAAAGTTGCCTGCTTATCGGTTTTTTATAGGATTCACTTTGGTGAGTGTGCGAATGCTCTCTTCGAACTAATTGTACCCCCAACATACCTTTATCGGGCAATTAGACGCAGACAGAGGTTCAACCCTTTTGTTGTCGTAACACCAAAATGTCGAACGCTTTGACAGCTCATTTTTGGTTCGAGTCGCCAACGTCTGGAATGAACTGGCCGCGTCTATTTTTCAGTATATTCTAAAATGTGTTATGTAACATATCTCTGTCTACCCCTTTGGAGAAATAAATATAGATAAGTATTACTAAAACAACACGCTTTAACAGCAAACCGAATTAAGAAGTAAACAAAAAAAAAATAAACTGTCAGTCGTAGGACCGCACGTCAGAAGTGAAAACATAACTGCCACATCTGTCATCTGAGCGTGACCGTCACGCGAGTACAGTGCTTTTTCCCTATACCAAAAGTGTTCAATGTGCCTAAAGAAGCTTTCACTTCAAAAATTGTTAATAACTAATTGTGAGTTGCCGATCAGAAGTGGTTAATTTTTGAAGAAAGTGATGCCATCTACTAGTGACGTCCATCAAACTGACGTACGTTCGGACGACATTTTGAATAAAGGGTTTCGCTATTGAGCACTATAGGTGTTATAAATTTTCACCTTAACTACAATTGTTTTTGTTTATTTCACCATAGGAATTGCGCACACAATGAGTACTTTATTGAACTATATTTAAAAAATTAATTAATAAGGAGCTGACAGAACTCAATGTTTAGATTAGCGCCCTCTAATGGATCTATTTATGTATTATTAGCGTAACGGTCACGAGTTCAGAGCTTTTTCCCCATAGCAAAAGTGCACAACGAGCCTAAAGAAGTTTACACTTAAAAAAAATCTCTATTCACACCCTGGCTTCATTATCAGGCCGTCATTACCAAGACCAATCTATTGGATGTCTGAGGGGTTTACTAGTAGCTACTATCAACCTCCTGGCTCCATCATCATCACATACATACAAATATTCATTTTATAGGTTAAAATTGACAAGTTAGCTAAAAAAGTGTGATGCAAAGGTTATGTTAAAAAACTAGAAATATGTTACGAATACCGTCAAATTAAAAAAAGTAAAAACACTGACAAATCGGTGTCAATATGAACGAATTTATCCTACGATCAAATTTAACCTGTTGTATAAGCCGCTTTTACACACTGACGTACAAATGTCTATTTCAGTGTTAAAAAAAATCATGAAAAACACGTGCACTCGTATGAATGAGTTCCGTAGCGCGTAGACTCGTCTATGCTACGAAAACTGTAGACCTCTACGACGTAGTACAACTACGAGCGTCTATTCTACGAAACTATGCTCCACTAACTTTTGTAAAAGTAATTTTTAGAGCTTCGCCTGAAAATTTTTGTTTTATTTTTGTATTCATCTACTTTGTATTAGTCACTATAAGGCACTTTTAAAATACAGGATAAATGCTTTAATTACTTTATTTTCTGAAAACAACTCTCGCATTAGGAATGACTCTTGTGTCGCGGGGGACTTTACAAACATACAAATAACGGCGCAGAGAACACCCAAACTCGGGTGGGAATCGAACCCACGACCTATGCCTAGCAATCATCACTAACCACTAGGCCAATAGGCGAGTCATTAAAATTAAAAAAAATAGTTACTGTACTGGTATATTCCTTTTTTAATGAAGAAAATGCAGTATTACTTTTTTTTGATACCCGTCTTTTGAAAAGAAGTTTATTCTACTAAACATAAATAAAAACAATGATTTTAGTATCTTTGGATTAGAGAATCAATTAGAGGGCTCGGACTTCCCGGCAACAGCCGATCAGCCAGAGTGACTGACCTAGCTATTACTTACGCTTTTCAATCCATCCGTATAATCAATATCTCTTTCCTCCCATCGCCTTCCTACTTAACTATATTTCCCATTCAATATATTCCCAACTTTCCCATTTAATTTCCAAAGTGTTTGGTTGACGGCAATAGGCTTACCCAATTTTACGGATATTTTAGTCAAAAAAATGTGGGCGTTTAGTACGTATCTGCCTAGCCGTTCGGTTATATGTGCGTGAGTATATACGAGTATGTGTGTTATATTATATTGTTTTAGTGCATAATTTAATTATAGTAGAATATGAGCGTAAAATCTGCACTTCGGCATTTGGGCTTATATTTGCAAAGTTCTCCTCAAAAATTTTTGTACAAATCAATTCCAAAAAAAAATATTTAGTGTTTTTTTTTTTATTTATTTGGGTAAATAAACAGCGACACAATACATAGTTTTAAATAATGTTACTTATAAGTGTGTGTAACTGTGACACCATCGACGTTTACCACATAGTGGTAAAATATCATTCATAGGGATTTTTTTTTCTTTGAGAATATTACACATGACATACCATTATTATTATTATTATTTTAAAAGAATACTAGCAACGTGTGTTACACATTACTAGTATTCTTATTAACCCCTCCAGCTACGCTAAAATGCATGTTAGGAGTGGGTTGCATTTTAATATATTAGATATGGTCCCAATTCTATTGTACTTGTTCAAAACGAACGAAGATGACGTTATTTTAATCGACACCTACGAAGACGCTTACTAAAAACACAGAGCAAAAGAGATGGCATTCAACGGATAGCGGCTCTCGCTACGTGGTATTAAAGTTTATTTAAGCGTGTCAGACTTTAGTCGACAAATAAATTGCTTATTTCGATAGCGACATATGTTACCTACTTGTTTCAATTTGAAATAAGACCTTGTTTTAAAGTGTACAAGGTTTACATTTTGTATGAAGAAAATTTAGTCAATTATAGTCAAGAGAGTAATACAACAGAATTTGCACCATTAGCTGTGTGTTAGAGAAGTGTGTTTAGTTTAGTGTTAGTATTTAAGGTTTTCACCAGTTCTTATAGCCGACGTTGTGATAAAAAAAAAACAGAATGGATGTTTGTGGGTCGATAACTTTTAGAGTACTTTTTATTTTACTGTTCTGCTTCTAGGCATACATTTATGGAATAAAAATTAAAATCTATGCTCTCTTAACATTTAAAAGTACGGTCTTAAAGAGTAAGTATTTAGCTTCTAAAGTAATTATGAAAAAGAATATTAACTTTTAAACTTTCGCGTTCCATGATATAGTTATCACGAAATAGGTACATATTACATACCTAAACATCAGGCAATTCAGAGATAATGTTAATTCCCGTATCACTACATATTATAAAACAAAGTCCCTCGCCGCATCTGTCTGTCTGTCTATTCGCGATAAACTGAAAAACTGCTGAACGGATTTTCATGCGGTTTTAACCAATAGACAGAGTGATTCATGAGAAAGGTTTAGGAGTATAATTTGTTAACATTTTTTGTAAATTCGTTGAAATACGATGATGATTGTTGAAGATGTCTGTACTACCCGTGCGAAGCCGGGGCGGGTTGCTAGTTAAATTATAGTTTAAAAATTACCATAGAAACACATTTAATAGCAAACTGAATTAAGAGGTAGGTTTATTATTAAATATGAAGACTTTTTTCTATAGCGTTGTAAAGTCCACTGGTTCATTAGAATTAAAAAAATAAAATAAGAATTAAGTCATTAACGAAATAATTAACTTGATTGTAAGCGTAGCGTAAAGCGTCGGTGCTTGACATCAAATGTTCATTGGTAGCTATTTATAAAAGTAGGGCTAACATAAAAATAATATAATTCTTTCAAAAAAAAAACGACTTCAAAAAAATACTATTCCATTAAAGACTTATATGGTTTTCTCATGTATACCATTGTCAGAACTAAACCAAATTGAAATAGGACCACACGGGAAGCACCAGCTTTCAAATAAAAAAAGAATCATCAAAATCGGTTCCCCCAGTCGAAAGTTCTGAGGTAAAAAATATAAAAAAAGAAATACAGTAGAATTGAGAACCTCCTCCTATTTTTAAGTCAGTTAATAAAAAGCATTCCACCCCATTTTAAGGCGTAAAAAACCTTAATTATATTCGTTGGTAATTATTAGTTAAGATTTTGATTTTTAATCCTAACTTGAGTTCTGTACTAAAAGTAATACCTAGGCCCGTGACTCGTTCAGAAAGGATCTCCACGTCAATAATAATAAAAATAATTTATTTTAAGACTAAATTACACTCCAGGCATAGTGAAGTAAAGTCCTTATTAGTCCCAAGTTCACAGTATTATAGTAGTAGTGTTCAATGTATGAATGACGTCAACGCAAGAGGCGTCCCTCCCCCTCCGGGACATATGTCAATGACAGTGAACGTCTAATCGGCTATTAATACTGGCATGTGTTAAAAACTGTTCTAAATATAGTTCTAAAGATAAAAATAGTAATAAAAAAGTTTTCTTATTCATCACACGTCATCTTGACATTTTATACTCTGTGTCACTTCCAATATTAAGACGATTTAAATGACAACTCTAAGCTGTCAAGGCTCTAGAGCGTGCCAAAGAAACCTCAAACATACATACTTTATATATACTTGAAAAGTGGGATAGCCATGCTTCGGCACGTATGGGCCGGCTCGACCGGAGTGATACCACGGCCTAACAGAATACCGGCCTTGTACCAACGATTCGTTGTGTTTCGCCGTGTGAGTGAGTATATGACAACAATATATTACGGAATTATTCTTCTTGAATTTAAACTATCTTATGTATCCTCTGCTATTCACGAGAAGCCGGAGTGGGTTGCTGGTAGAATATATGAACGAGTACGAGTGTGATTCCCTCGAATCGAAATCTAAGAATCTTGGATCCTAAATAATATTTTACTAATATTATAAAGGCGAAAGTTTGTGAGCATGGATGGATCGATTGATGGATGGATGATTGGGTGGATGAGTGGCTGGATGGATGGGTGTGATGATGGATGAATTAGCCATAGGGATAGATTATAGTCTGAAATAGCATATATACTACTTTTTATTCCGGAAAAACGTACGGTTCCCGTTGGATAAATTTATTTAAAATTTTCACGCAAACGAAGTCGCGGGCTACAGGTGGTAATATTATAAATGCGAATGTGAGTTGGTTTGTTATCTTTATCTCCTTAATTACTCAACCGGTCATCATAAAATTTTGACTACATTAACGTGATCGAAGCCGCGAAGAAAAATTAGTTGGTTATAAAAATGGAAAGTTCCTAAGAGATTAGGATCCATAACAGCACCTGACGATGATGACATTCTGATCAACTGAGCTACCCAGCAGAAGCTGAGATGGTGATGATATGTGGAGAAATATTTTTAAAAAGTATTTTACGTGAAGCGACTGCCATCAGACCTCCACAACCCAAGTACTAGGCGATATCGAAGTTCTGTAGTTAGACCAGTTTGTTAGGGCTCCAACTATCCGTAACGAATGCCACAGATGTTCGTATGGCAACCGAGACGGACGGCTTAACGTGCTCTCCGAGGCACGGAGGGGTCCCAGTATGTTAAGAATGGTCACCCATCCTAAGACTGACCTGGCTAAAGTCACTTAAAACCTCGCAATGTGCTAACATAATTATTCGTTAAGTTTTCTTAAATGTCTTAATTTTCCGTGCAACTTTCTTAATTTTTTCTTTCATAAGAACCTTCTCCTGTTGTTTGTTTACTGTTTGTTGTTTTGTTGTGTTTTGTTTAGTGTAGCTATCATACCATCAAACTTATTACAAAAAGTTCCAAAACCACCAGACCATCACCAATTACCTTCATCACTCTTGAATTAAATGGCTGAAAGTTGTCGCCCATATGTCATGTGCATTATTCTAACTCAATAGTTTCCCCCTCATTTTAGGGTTGAATTCCTTTGCGATGACGTGTTTCCGAAGGGTTAGTTATGACGTCATTCAAAGCTTTAAACAATAGTGTAAATCTGAAAACCTTTCAGTTTGTTTGTAGTTTAAATCTAGTAAACTACTGATGTTATTCCAAATATGATTTTTTGTTATATATATTACATATACTTATATTTACTAGAGATCGCGTGGTGGTCGAATTTCGACCATGGTTTATTAGCTTTTTTTATTTGTACCCGTGCGAAGCCAGGGCGGGTTGCTAGTTTATATATAAAAAGCTTATTGACGATAGAAAGGGTTGTTGCCTCTTTCTGCCTCGAAAAAGGAAACCTTCTTTTTATCACGCTAATATTAGCTTCACTTATAACTTACTAACTAACACTAACTAACTAAGTACACAAATTTTGGAAGTTAATTTTAAGTTACTTCTAATTGTCGTTTTTTTTTTATGCCATAGGGGGCAAACGAGCAGACGGGTCACCTGATGGTAAATGACTACCGTCGCCCATGGGCACCTGCAACTCAAGAGTCACGAGTGCGTTGCCGGCCTTTAAGGAAGTAGGTGAAGAGTGGAGGAGTGGGTTAGGAGGAGGGAGGGAAAGAAGGAGGGCCTCCGGTAACCTCACTCACTCGGCGAAGAGCAATGCAAGGATTGCTTCACGGCCGGTTTTCTGTGAGGCCGTGGTAACATCCAGTCGAGTCGGCCCATACGTGACGAAGCAGGGCTCTCCCACGGTAGCGACATTAAAGTTTGTTTGTATATGTAGTTTGGATGACAATACCATTATAATCATAAGATGACAATCTTGGAGCTGATGATGAAGCCAGAAGATGGATAGTGGAATTCTTTTTACTTTTTAATTCGGTCCGCCGTAGAATCGTGTCTTTAGTTGTTGATTATTTAAACAATAATTTTAATTTTTTTAACAATTATATGTTTTCAAAACTAACATGATAATTTATCGTTAATTAATATCCAAAGAAAATGATGGTGTAAAAAACTCTAACAGTAATAAACATAATTACAAAGGCACAAGGAAAAGCTGCTCGTGCGCACCCGGCGTTTGCGCTTACTCATCGAGACAGCCTTGGTCGGACATCTTGCTTTTGTTAGCGAACTTACCCGAGTGCGGACGAACTTGAGTTATGAGTTGATACATCTTAAGGTTTTAAAGAAATACTTGTTGTTAAACAGGTATATTTTACGGAAATTGGATACATGTCTTTTCGACGAGGAGGTAAATGAAGACTACATAAAAATGTTGGCATGTTTTGTAAATATTTTTTGACAAGATGTTAGATGAGTGTTAAGTCTCTGATGTTGCACGGACTTAATGGGCTATAATAGGCTCGCTTCTATGACGTAGGTTAAGTGTTTATGAACATTAAGGTCACGCAGAAGTTAGAGTTAATACGGAAATAAAAATTCTTTAGTTTGTACTCAGCTACTATTTTCTTTAGACTATGGCGAAAATAGATGTTTAACTCTTTAAGTCTGTCTGTGTGCGTGTGCCTCACAGTGCCATCGTACCTCAAAAACAGATGGGTTAATTAGAATGTGTATATTTTTAACTAGAAAGCTGATTGAACTGGGTTGTTTCAATAGTTATGTTTTATAAAATTTTGTTTAATTGAAGTAGACAACTATCGCGCTGCGAATGTGTTGCATGTGAACATAAAATGTACAAAATACAAAATGGACAAAGGTAAAAGTAATACAATATTTATGCGGTGTGGGGATCAACTCTACAACAAATTGAAAACGTAATTAACAGGGTAACATTAACGCAATCTTTATAGTTGTATATTTTTTTAAAGTAGTTTATTTAAATAATTTTCTTTGCAAATTTCATGTTATGATCATTATTTTTAACCCTCGACGCAAAAACGACGGGGTGTTATAAGTTTGACGTCCATATCTGTGTGTGTGTGTCTGTCTGTGGCATCGTAGCTCTCAAACAGATGGACCGATTTCGATGCAGTTTTTTTCGTCTGAAAGCCAATTTCCTTGCGGTGGTTCTTAGCTATGTTTGGTTAATATCGGTTCAGCAGTGTAAGAGTATCAGCTCTTTTCCAAAATGATGTAATTCATTTTGTAATCGTTGTAGGGATTTTCGAGTCGGGGGTGTTTTAAATTTTTATTTATTACATTTTAGGCACTGGACTACAGAATAATTATAGCACGTGGTATATCGTTTTATCGACTACAAAAGCTGCACAGACGCATCTTGCAAACTCACTGAGACAACCTTGTAGATGGTTTGATTTTATTGCAGTTCTGTTCCGAACGTACATATATTTTTATAGTACAGGAAGATAAGAATAACTCAATAAGTTGGTATTAGGAATAGTTTTATTTAGTCTTTTTAACCGACTTCAAAAAAGGAGGAGGTTCTCAATTCGACTGTATGTTTTTTTTTTTTATATATGTTTGTTACCTCAGAACTTTCGACTGGGTGAACCGATTTTGATGATTCTTTTTATATTTGAAAGCTGGTGCTTCCCGTGGGGTCCTATTTCAATTTGGTCCAGTTCTGACAATGGCATCCATGAGAAAATCATATATAAGTCTTTTATGGAATAGTTTTTTTTGTTGAAGTCGTTTTTTTTCAAAGAATTATTTATTAACATGCTTGTATTAGCTTCACTTATAACTAACTTACTAACAAGGTAAACGCATCTTAGAAGTAAATTTTAACTTACTTTTAATAGTCGTACCTAAATGAAACTTTTTATGTTGATATCTTTGTTTTATTTTTATGGTATAGGGGCAAACGAGCAGACGGGTCACTTGATGATAAATGACTACCGCCGCCCATGGGCACCTGCAACTCGAGAGTCACAAGTGTGTTGCCGGTCTTTAAGGTGGGTGTAGGGGAAGGGTAGAAGAGGGGGAGAGGGGGAGGGGAGGGGTTAGGGCCTCCGGTAACCTCACTCACTCGGCGAAAAGCAATGCAATCGTTGCTTCACTGCCGGTTTTCTGTGAGGCCGTGGTATCACTCCGGTCGAGCCGGCCCATATGCCGAAGCATGGCTCTCCCACGACCATACCTCTATTTTGTTTGCTTTTTAACTGACGAAAAAAAAGCAGGTTTTCAATTCGACCGTATATATACGAGTATATTTTTTTTTTAATTCGAGTCGCCATTATAGGGTGTTTGAGGTTTTACTGAACTATAACTATTATTAATTAGTATTCGCCCACTAGCCGAAATTAGACTTAATAGTTGTTATCCTTATTCATCCAAGATAGGGAAAAAATAACTAAAAAATGATACTTGCTTGTCAATAGGTACAAATTAAAAAAAAAGGAAATCGATAGACAAATAGAGGGAAAACAGGTATTAAACTGTTTTGTGTTTGCCTATTTATAAATAGATTACTGGTCACCCAGTGTTCGAAATTCGACTTGTTTATTAACTTTTTAATTTAAAAAGGTAACCTTTGAGATTATGATACATTTTTTATTGTGATTTGGAACTCATTCAGTCAATATGGCGGTAATTAAGTTCGACAATTTTAATCTTTACTCTGTTGGATTGCTTGGCCCTGGACTATTTTTGTGTTTGACATTAGCAGTGTGAATGTAAATAAACACTTATATTTAATTTAATGTATTTGTTGCACATTTATTAGTGTATGTCAATTTTAGTTGTCATGGCCCTATAATGCCCAAAGAGTAAAATATTTTTTTTTTTAAGTATGAATATAGATTTTAATTTTTAACAATTTTTGTTGTAATTCGGCAGTATTTGGATTGAAAGCAAGTATTTATTAACCGACTTCAGAAAAGGAGGAGGTTCTCAATTCGATTGTATGTTTTTTTTGTTTGTTACCTTAGAACTTTCGACTGGGTGAACCGATTTTGATGATTCTTTTTTATTTGAAAGCTGATGCTTCCCGTGTGGTCCCATTTCAATTTGGTCCAGTTCTGACTATGGCATCCATGAGAAAACCATATATAAGTCTTTTATGGAATAGTTTTTTTTGTTGAAGTCGGTTTTTTTTTAAAGAATTATTGTATTTGGTCGTAATGAGGCACCGTCCGTAGTTCGTTCTAAGTGTCTAATTATAAAAATGATCACCATCTACACATTGGATACCTTCTAAATACTTTATACTAAATGAGTTACAGAAGTTCGGTTCGAATAAACCCACATTCTGATATATGTATCTCAGACGCAATAATGGCATATTTTGTTTAAGTATTATTTATGAAATGCAATACCAACTTTAAATTTATCAAGTAATCATCAATACAAATAAATAAAGTTGAAGTGTTTGTTTGTAATGTCAAAATAATAGTTGTTTTAACCTCATACGGTTATTTGCAGGATACCTATGCATAAAGATCAGTTTTTTTAATTTTTGTCTGTCTGTTTGTTCCGGCTAATCTCCGGAACAGTTGGACTGATTTCCATGAGATTTTCACTGGCAGATAGCTGGTGTTATAAGGAGTACCTTGGGCTACTTTTATTTTGGAAAAAGAATTAGGGTTTCGCGCAATATATGTACGTATGTAAACCGCGTGAGAACTAGTCCTAAATAATATTATAAATGCTTAAGTGAGTTTGTTTGTTAAGCTTCTACACCTTAACTACTTATCCTATCGTCATGAAATTTTGCATCCACATTGTCAAGGAAACAGAAAATGACAGGAGGTACCTTTCATCCAAATAAAAGTTCCTAAAAGATACGAAGCTACAGGAAAAGCTAGATTAAAATATTATTAAAGCTGTTACTGGTTTGTGACTCTTTAAAAGTGGGAAGTTTTGAAATAATATACAACGTAATCTCGAAAACAGTTAATTTAAAAATGAAAAATTATACTTTTTTATGTAAATATTTGTAATAAGATAAATAGGGTCTAAGAAGAGCCGGCGGTTTCCGTAATCAAACACGTCTGCCGAGGCCGCCCAGTACCGCGGTACTTCACCTTGAATGGTAACCGACTGCATTGCTATATAATAAGGGACGAAAAACTGCTAAAGGACGAAATTATAGGAACATAGCTTTCGTCCGCGACTTCGGCCGCGAGAATGTGAATTTGAGAACAGTTCTTTTTTCCGGGTGACAGGCACCCTTGTCCTTTTCTATAACCCTAATGACGTGTGTTGGCCGGTTTAGTGGTTAAGGTATTAAAGCGTAACAAACATACTCACTTTACCATTTAAAATACGAGCTGTTGTCCGCGACTTCGTTTACGAGAGAATTTTGGTGAAATCTATTATAGAAACCTCACATTTCGCCGTGTTAAAAAGTAGTCCATGTGCTATTCCAGACTATAATCTATCTCTGTGTAATATTTTATCCAGATCCTCTCAGCCGTTTTTGCGTAAATGAGTAACAAACATACATCCATCCTCACAAACTTTCGCCTTTATAATAAACTAGCTGCGCCCCACGGTTTCGCCCGCGTAAGTCCCTTTGCCATATAAACATCGGAATAACAAGTAGCCTATGTGTTAATTCACGTATCCAGCTATGTACATACCAAGTTTCATCGCAATCAGCATAGTAGTACAGTATAGTTTTGCGTGACAGAGCAACAAATAACCATACATCCATACATTCTCACAAACCTTCACGTTTATAATATTAGTAGGAAGTAAGATTAGTAACGACTCGTATGTAAGTGTACATTCTTAGCTCAGCTCAGCAGCCTACCTCACCAAGGGAAGCTTATATGTATTTCCTAATCAAATTTGCGGTAAACAATACAACGTTTATGTCACTACGACTTTTGGCAGACTTTTTTTATTTAATTGTAGAACTAGGGTATCTATATGGTCTTATTGTCCCATCACATCCCGATCACTGTTTGTATATAGCTCGATCATCACGAACGATGTCGCTTTCATATCATCATCATCATACACTCATGACTGTTCCCCGAGGGTATAGTTAAGCACCCATATTTTGTCACCACCGCACACATACTTAGGTGTGATAAAGACCAATATTTATGATATCATTTGGTCTTTTCATTATTAAAGTAAATTATTCTCAATTCATACATGATTTTTATCGCTTCATGTGTTTTGTTAAAAATGTTTTTAAATGTAATTTTTGAAGTGAAATCTTTGGCACACGTTTGGCACTTTTGATATGAGGAAAAAGTACTGAACTCGCGTGACCCTCACGCTCAGATATATATAGGTATACAGATGTATTATATAAGTTATGTTGTCACTTCTGACGTGCAGTCCTACGACTGACAGTTTTTTTGAAGTGAAAACTTCTTTATGCACGTTGTGCACTTTTGCTATGGGGAAAAAGCACTGAACTCTATGGAATCTCTATATCATTATAATTATGTATTATTAGCGTGACGGTGCACGCTAATGATACATATATAGATCCACTAGAGGGTGCTAATCTAACCATTGAGTTCTGTCAGCTCCTTATTAATTAATCTTTAAAAATATAATTAATTCAATAAAGTACTCATTGTGTGCGCAATTCATATGGTAAAATAAACAAAAACATAATTGTAATTAAAGTGAAAATGTATAACGTCTATAGTGCTCAATAGCGAAAACCTTTACTTCAAAATTTCGTCCGAACGTACGTCAGTTTGATGGATGTCACTAGTAGATGGCATCACTTTCTTAAAAAATGAACATTTCTGATCGGCAACTCACAATGAGGATCAGACACGTTTTTTGTTAAGTATGTAGATTTATAGCTATAAAAAGCAATAAATACTGTGTTTAAATTTTTTTAATCGGATCAAAAATGACCAAGATACAGAGATTTTAGTGCACCAACTTAAAAAACGCTCGCGAGAAAGGTCGTGAACGCTGTGACGTCATTCATCGCGTATCGGCAAAAGTGGCGGGTAACCTTCGCGTCGCCAGCTTGGTAAACTTTTAGTCTAGCGCAGTTAGTGCAACGACGATTGCTGATTTTTCAAATTATTTTTAAAGTGATAATGCCGTCAAATAAGTATTGCATTGTCCCAAAATGCAAAAATACAAGTGTTAATGCACCTAATAAGCTTTTTTTGACTGTGCCGAAAGATGCACAAATAATAAAAAAAATGGTGTAAAGCAATGCGGAGAGATGACAAAACTCCTCTGTCATGCCGAAGTGGTTTATAGGTACTGTTGCGAAGATTATTTTGACGTAAGTAGGTACCTACAGTATCCTAGCTAGAGTATCTACCTAATATCAGTAGGTACAATATGATCAACGGCTCTAGTGCTAATCATTCGTAAAGTTAGCAGTTTCGATGCACAGTAGACAATTTAGTATGAAAAAGCTGCACTGCGCATGTCAAACAGCTAAAATTCATGAATAGATCCACTGACCGTATAAAGTATAATATACCTACGTATTGTGCATCGTTTCTATGATTTTTTAATAACATTTGAATTTCCGCGGATAGCTTTGATGTTCGTTCATTCATGCCTAATGCCTACCTACTCAAATAAACAATCGAACACAAGAATATTCGGCGTGAGTGAGGTTACCGGAGGCCCTAACCCTTCCCTCTTCTCTATTCCCGTCCTTCCACTCTTCTCAGTCGTCCCCCCTCTCCCCCTACTCCCACCTTAAAGGGCGGCAACGCACTTATGACTCTTGAGTTACAGGTGCCCATGGGCGGCGGTAATCATTTACCATTAGGTGACCCATCTGCTCGTTTGCCCTCTATACCATAAAAAAAAATGCCCTGAGTGGGCAGGTGATTTTGTCATGTGATATGATGATTGTGATTATGTGTGAAAGCGCGCCTGCCGCCCGACGCCCGTTACTGACTGTTGAGTATTGTTTTATTTGTATCCTCTCCCATTCGGATGAAAGGGTCAAACAATAGTTTTCGTCATAGTCAACTTCGTGTATAGCTAAAGATTTATCTTGTTCAAACTGAGGGCTCGCTACGCAAAACCAGCATTTTCTTTTTCCTGCGAAAAACATGCTGTTCGGTTTGTGCTTTGCACTTGTTAGAGATAATATTTGAATGATTTAAATCATCTAGAAAAATCTCATCTTCAGAACACGCAGTTAAAGTGGATAAGTAGGTAGTTAGATACCTATTTTAGGTACTTAGTAGGAGTAGGTAGGTATAGATAGACTTACTTACCTTTTCATTTTATCCCTACAAAACCGACCTCCATAATAGGTAGCTACCTACTCGTATCTATTTAGATATCAATAGATACTCACTATCAATATAAATACTGTTATACTAATAATATAACATCAAATTATAGTAAAAACTAAATAATTAATATACCCCGACATAAGCGAAATGGTGAATAATCTGAACCAAACTGACCAAACTAGCGATTTTGCACGAGTGGAGAGCGCGATTCGCGACGTGTGACGTTATCATACCAAGCGCAGCTCCGAGCAAGCGTTTTGAAATAGCCGAACAGAAAACATTAATAACTTTGTCATTTGTTGTTGGATTTGAATCATTTAAAAAACGAAATGATCAGAATGTTATAGCGCATACGCTCTTATATTTAGAAATCTAATATTTTGTTATGTGAATGATCCTCATTACTTATTAACAATTTTTGAAGTGAAAACTTCTTTAGGCACGTTGGGCACTTTTAGTATGGGGGAAAAGCACTGAACTCGCGTGACCGTCACGGTCAGATAACAGATGTGTCAGTTATATTTTCACTTCTGTCGTGCAGTCCTACGACTGACAGTTTTTTTATTATTTCTTAACGACATTGGGCAAATTAATTATTATTAGTCTCGTGCATCAATAATCAGGTTCGTTGTAGTAGAATGGGTTTTAGGGAAGTCATTGCCCTGACTCTCTTAAATGATCAAGCACACTGGCTCTTTTCAAACGATTTTTTGATTTATTTTGCAGGAGTTAGAAGGTTAGGATGATTCAATAGGCGGTATATCACAATTCTGTTGCTTCTTCTATCACAGTTTGTATGTTAGGTACTGGGAATCTCTGAGTTACGAGTGTTCTTATATAATGTTTTGGGCTCTTTGAAGACTTAAGATGTTTGTTTTACTGGCTGAAGACCATGGTTGGATCCCATAAGTCTAAATAGGCTTTATGACTGAGCTGTACCCTGAGGTATCTCATATTGTCATGTACTCAGAATATGTTGTAATAAAATGTAATTCATATTCTGAGGAACCTTTCAAAACCCTTATTTCGTAGACCTCTAGATAATATATTTATTCATGAGGCAAACTTTTTTTTTCTTTTTTTTTTTGTGTGAAAACCCCCACGGGTCGTCACCTCACCGGGGCAACGGTAAGGTGGTATGTCGGACTTGAACCGACTAAAACCACACAGTGTTCCGTCACTGGTCTTCTTGCCGGGGCCTCAGGTGTGCGCTAGAAATCCTTGTGAATTCATAAACCTAGCAATAGTTGATTTGATGTAAACGTGCACTTCGTCTATAAAGAACACATATGCATTTTTTTAATATAATACATTTTTCTTAACAATATATGTAAGTGATAAAATTGAGTAGTATATTGTATATGTCGTATGCCCCGCTGGCATCCCATCTCGCTGAAGTTCCATCCTGCAGGTGTGTGTATGACGCTTAAAAATTAAAATTAAAATACAACAACCGCAGGCAAATATAAATACCTATTCATATACACAGTAGTACAACCTAACTACAATTCATTTTCATACAATGCAGTATTACACGAGTATTTAGAGACGTCACCAAATATAATTGGTCTTCCACATTGTTAATTTATTCTACAAAACATTGTAATGGCAATGCATTAATATTGTTGTGAAGGTCGTCCCCAATAGATAGGTTTGTTGACGTTTATTTAGCCCTTTTAGGGCAGAATGAATGCAGTTTTAAGTGTAGACTTGATTCCAATTCGTGATAGTAATAAGCACCTACCCAACCAGATGGGCCGACGACCTGAGGAAGGTAGCTGGTAGTAGACTGGATGCGGAAGGCGGAGGACCGTGTACTATGGCGCACATTGGGAGAGGCCTATGTCCAGCAGTGGACTAGAATAGGCTAATTGATTGATTGATTGAATAAGCACCTATGAGTATATATTAATATGTCCACCACAAATGGTACTGTTCGGGTACTGATTTTGTTCGTGGGAGAGCCATGCCGCGGCACGTATGGGCCGGCTTGACCGGAGTGATACCATGGCTTCACAGAAAACCGGCAGTGAAGCAATGTATCATTGCTTTTCGCCGCGTGAGTGAGGTTACCGGAGGCCCTAACACTTCCCTCTTCCCCCTCTCCCCTCTTCCCTCTCTTACCCCCTCTCCCCCTAGTTCCCCTACTCCCACCTCAAAGGGCGGTAACGCACTTGTTACTTGTTGTTGTTGGGTGGCGGTAGTCATTTACCATCAGGTGACCCGTCTGCTCGTTTGCCCCCTAAACCATAAAAAAAAATATTGATTCAATTGTTTGATATTTTGATCTGAAGACTGCGTATCTTAATTATTTTCTAACTTTAATGATGAAATTTTACAGCCATATTTGGCTACTGGATAATTATATTATTGATGTAAGATGAACGTTGTGTTCCCTAAATTAATTTCTTTAAAAAAACTGAAAGATTAATCGAATTAAAATACTAGAAGAGAGCTAAAAAAAAACTTACTACATATTTTCGGTTTGAAATCTAACGTAATATGTCTACTGCTAATTAATAAGATTTAAAATATAATTTGTTATGACTTCTTCTTAATAAAGTAATTAAACGAACACAGATTAAGTTTAGAGTCTTAAATACTAATTTTTAATTTGATTTTAATATTCTTAGAAGTATTTCTTAATATTTCAACGAATATTATAATACTATTTAAATTGAAGTTTTGCTAAATACAATAAAATTTTCAAAATAAACAACTGATGTACGTACGTACGAGTAAAAGAAACAAAAATATTCTAAGAACACAATCGTCTTCCTCTTCGGCAATGATCGGCTCCACGAGAATAACCGAATGACTTCGGAACAATTCGTGTTGCTCGAAGATGGCCGTAGATTGACATCGAACGTCTAATAGCACAATAGACTCATTGAATAGTTTTTGAGTAATTTGCAACCAGACATCTGATACAGGGGTCATGGCTAGACCTCTTTTCTATTGAAGTATACTTGAATCTATAGATGTTAGTATAGAAAATACTGTCTGGATTCTATTTTGGTAGATTGTTCAGTGTATTTGGGTCATTGGGTTGCCTTTCAGTCTAGGCTGATGCTGTTGATAGTATGTAATGTTATTGGATACGTTCACGTTCAAACAAAAATTATATTTTCCAGGAAAATCTAATCATAAAAAAAATTACGGAAAAGTTAAAGTTTAAATAAATCTAAGAATGTAAATATTTCTAAATAGCAAAAAACAAAATTCCATTTTTGAACTGACAAAGATCCATACATAAAAAAAAAACTATTAAACCTAAGTTCTACATTCAAATCATGACATCACGTAGGTAACATACTTTTTTTATTGTTTACAATAATAGTTCAACAAGGCCAGTATATGTTATGTTGAAATGCAATCTATCTGTTTTTAAACGGTGTCTGTGATCAAAATAAACTTGATAAGTTGATTATGTCTAGTACTTAAAAGTTGTATATGTAATTCTTTTACAACCAATATACTTAGATACATGGTTTAATGTCTCTTGTACAGCAATAAAGTTCTTAAGAAATTGATGTTTCAACCACATTTTGCCAACAGGTAGAACCAGTGTAGCTTGAGACACCTTGTAATACATTTTCTATGAATTTAAATTTCTTACTGTATCGGAGACAGGTGAAGACACCGAATCATTATTGAAATAAAGTACCTGCGATGTTGCATGTTCCAATACATCTTGACTCATATTTTATTAATACTTTTATGGTAGTAAAGGTCAGACTAAATTGGCTGTTGTACACAGTGTCATAGATGGAAAACCGAGGTTGCAATTTTTACATGTAAATATCCAGTATTACTTGAATCGTGTTACAAGGTTTTTTTATGTAGTGACAGAGGTCAAACTAAATTGGCTATTCAACAAGTGAAGTTGGTCTTTTGCGAGAGCGGCTTTTGTTTCCTATATTACTTGTTAGTTTATTTTCTCACTGCTTCACAGGGCATTCATTGAAGATTAATCGCAACAATGATAGACATGTCGTTGCGTTTTTTTTACTCACTTGAAAGTGACGATTAGTGTATCTATGTATTCATTTCTGTTTAATAAAAACAGGTTTTCTTTGGATTATTTTTAAAATAGGTACCAGTCAAATCTTGAAATGAAGTTTTAGGTTTTGAAATTGACGATAAATGTGTGTTTTGATAAATGTTAAATAAACAAGAAGCTGGCAGTTGAAGTTGGTTAAGATTATTTTACTTATATCTAGTTTATTTAGAGAGTTTAAATAAATCTATATCAGTCTTGAAAAAAAAAAAATTCAAAATGTCGCATAATCCTATTTGAATCAATAAAACAATTATTTTTAAAGCATCAACAGTAGCCATTCATTTGGAATGAAACAGCTTCATACGAACGATTCCATTCATAAAAGTCGTTGTGCGTCTAATCGCATATGAATGGCCAGCTTTAAGGTTTTATACCTTATGCCCTTGGATTTATCTATATTTATAGAAACACAAGCCTTTGCGATTGTGTCAAGTGTGAGTTGGACAATTTATGATACTTTAAGGGTACTTTAGGGATTCACTATTAAGGATTTTTTTTTGACCCATCATCAATGGTAACATTAACACTATCATCTGTCTTCGTTTTCGGGAGCGTTTCACTAACACCCGGTATATTACTAAATACAGACATATAAATAACACCTAGATACAAAACAAATGATCGTGCTCATGATTATTTGTCCTGGGTGGGAATCGAACCCACGACCTCTGGCTTAGCAGTCAATACCACTAATCACTAGACCAACAGACCAGTCATATGTGTGCCAATTTACTTGTATCAGAAAGAAAAGAACTTAAATCTTCAACAATTAAAAAAACACAGTAAATACACATAGGCGTTAATAACTACTGGCTTTCATGGGCACCTGCAACTCAAGAGTCACAAGTGCGTTGCCGGCCTGAGGGGGAGTGGGGGAGAGGGGGGGGGGAAGAAAGGGAGGGGGAAGGGTAAGTGCCTCCAGTAGCCTCACTCACTCGACGAAACACAACGCAATCATGGCTTTACTGCCAGTTTTCTGTAAGGCCATGTCTATGTCCTTTACTGAACCGTGAATACAAAATTTCAGGACGATCAGTTGAGGATTTAAAGCGTAACAAACAAGCAAAATTACTTTTGCATTTATAATATTAAGTAAGGAAGTTAGGATGTAAGCTTCAAAACTAATTTCTTAAATTTTAAGTCTTCGATAAACAAACAAACAGACAAATACATTATGCAAAAAAGCATAAAATAATATTTTTTTAGTATAGTCAGATTTAAAAGATGCCGACTCAAAATTAGATCGCTACATTCGTTTTAGAGCTTACACAAATTTCATTAATACAATAAATCTCATCTTATCCACATTTCACTAAGTGTAGGTACTTTCCATGTACGTTATTTCTATCACCACCGGCTACACCCCCACTTCTTTGCTGTCTACTGGGCTCGTTTCCTTACAAATCACACGATCGCAACAAAAGCCGAGGCTATCAAGGCAGTTTCAAGGCAAAAATGAGGCAGTTTCAAGGCACTTACGAGGCAGTTTCAAGGCACGAACGAGGCAGTTTCAAGCCACGAACGAGGCAGTTTCAAGGTGCGGACGAGGCAGATATGTAACCTAAATTATTTTCACGTTTATAAAATTGCATGGTGTTAGGAAATGTATATGTGTTAAAAATTTATTATTTGCTTATTTAGACAATATCTAGACTACCCACATTTATAACGAGTCTTACAAAAGCATATTGAGTCATTCTGATCAAATTAAAAACATTTTTGAAAACAAAAAAAAAACATTTTTGAAAACAAAATAGTAACCAAACAAAAACCATGTTCCTTTGTGTAGTATATGTACTTTGAACAACGGCTAATAATTTATTAACTTTAGGCTAGAACTTCCCCAAACAAATTTAGAAGTAGTATCTTTGGTATTTATCTTGTCACTTGTAAAATATTAGCTTTATCGATAAATTTCATAGTCTCAGTATAAATACTATGTGTCTATACTGAAAATTACCTTTGTCCAACATTTTTAGCGCAATGTGCCATTCACTGTGTGCGATATATTACTCATAAATATGACCATACTTTAACTGTAAACAGCGTAAAATATTCTTTCGTTTAATGTGTTCTTAAACGTTTTTGTTTAAACCACTTCGTTACGTAACGCGTTACGGCGCCAGTCTGTCTGGCTTCCCTTTCTCTCACGCATACGGCAGTGGTAGGCAGGCTCCTCCTCTCTCACTCTAGCCCACAGCGCTAGCCGTATTTCGGACAGACGCTTCAACACACAAAATTCTAATGTACATATTCAAGAATTCTAACTAAGAATAACATATATTTTTATAATCAATAAAAGATTTTATTAATAAATAACCTTTCCTTACATTATCATATTAATATACATACAATTTAAGTAATAACCTAAGCTTTTCTCAACTTAAACAATTTCAATATTAAATAGTTCAACTTAGATTAGTTTAAGTTATCACTTCTGTCGGTCGTCCCGAGACGCACACGTTTTTATTTTTTTTAGCGATTTTTGCCAATGTACAAATACCTAGCAAAAAATCGTGATACAAAAAAAACAGTAATATTTTTGTTGTATGGGTATGTGTAAAATATTATTTAACTATAATGCTATAAAATCAAAACACATCCAAATACACGCGCAATGCAAAAACCACACACCTAAACACACTATATAACAGAATAGTTTTAGGCGAGCAAACAAGCGAATGTCGTTTGAAAAACAAAAGTTAAATGACACAGAGGCGGTCGTTGCATGCACGTTGTATTTAGAAAAGATGTAATGCTATCTCATGACTTCATGATTTTTATTCAAGTAAACATTTTGTTTATATGCCACTAGAATCTAAATTAAAGTACATTTTCACAGGTCGTAAAGTAAACAATACGAATTATAGCATCTTATATAAATTGCTAAACAGGTTAGGTATATTTTTTGTAAAAATGTTCCGATAAATGTTTTTGCACTTCTGAGTCAACTTCCATGTTTAGAGTTTTCGTTCTAGCTGAGTATCGCAAATAACCAAAAAATATTCTGTATTAATATATTTTACTAATATTATTATAATTATTTAATTGTTGTTTAAAATTTGCCGAGAGATTTATGATCAAGATGCTAAAAAGTTCTGTGAGATGCGCTTCAATTTCCGAAGAGAAAAATATTTTATATTAATTAAAAAACGAATAAAAAAAAATATTGTTGCTGAATTAATATACCTTTAGATCTTTTGAAATTGAACCTCATCAAGAGTATGGTAAGGTTGAAATTATTGTTTTGTCTTTGCTACGTTGTCAGTTAAGTAGATGTATTATTTTACTCGCTCGTAATACTTTCATAAAACTTTTTACAATACAAATTGCTGTATCAATAGGACATGACAGAAGATTCTAGAAAGCTTAACTATAGGTTTAAATATCAAAGTCGACTATTTAAGCCATTTTAGGCTTTTAAAATTGAGTGATTATAGTTGATATTATTAAATACGATTTGAGAGAGAGAGAGAGAGAGAGAGAGAGAGTAGAGAGAGAGAGAAAGAAGGATGAGGCCTATGATAATAAGGAATGGATCTGGTCTCGCAGAATAAAGGAATTCATAGAAATAAAATTACAATTATTTCAAATGTAAAAACGTAATGAAATTATAATTCTTATGAACCTTTGAATATTCATGATTAAATATAAATATTAATATGAATAATTTACTAATAGCAGTCTTATGTTAAATGAATTTAATGTATACATAATAATCGTTGTACATACAAAAAAAATATACAAATCGAATTGAGAACCTCCTCCTTTTTGAAGTCGGTTAAAAAAATAAAAGTTTTTTACTGTCTGTTTGTGTTCTTAAAAAAATAGAAAGGGCAAGCCGTGTAATTTGTTAAAATTCTTGAATATGTAATAATGAGTACATTAAAAAAAGTGTGTTTTTATGCATTTATTTTCATTAATTATAATTATGTTTTCACTTATCTATCAAATTTTTGTATGTTATGATATTGATGACAGATGACGTTTCACAATTATCACTTTTTAAAAAAGATTTCCTGCTCGAAAATTGAATAAAGTGTTCATAGACAATACCTTGCATTTTAATTTTATGAAACCAGGAAGAACACAGTAATGTTGTGGAAGTATTTTGTGTTAGCTATGACGAGAAGCACAAGCTTTATGAGTTCGATGTCTGATCGTTTTCATCGATTAATCAATTTTTCTACAATACGCTATTTTATTATTACTGTGTGTATTATTTTTATAAGTTTAATAACATCTGTGGTTTAACTTAAACCATAAAAGTGATGGCTAAAGAATATTTCAGTAGACATAAAATTATTTCTTGATGATTTATGCATCCAGAGTTTATTTTTATTTATTTATTTATTTTTATGCACATCAGATAAATAGGCGGACTTAATGCCTAAGGCATTCTCTACCAGTCAACCACCGGGTGATGCAGAGAAAACAGGAAGTAGGTGCGTTTT
Source organism: Euplagia quadripunctaria (assembly GCA_963859945.1). NCBI lineage: Eukaryota > Metazoa > Arthropoda > Insecta > Lepidoptera > Erebidae > Euplagia > Euplagia quadripunctaria. The sequence goes on along the minus strand of OY982570.1, from coordinate 22,812,914 downwards.
ACCTAAAATTAGTCGAAAAAATATACAATCAAAATCTCCATAAGCTGTTGTGGAAAGTACTTAAGTTTTTTTTCCCTATCAAACTCTTTAAGCCCCTATCAAAAACTGAGCATATGATATAATACTATATTATATATGTAATTAAACGATTTTTTTTCTGTATATTCGAAATTCAAACATAAAGCATCATGGCGAGCCCGCGCCCGCGCTCTTCGTAGGCTTCAAAAAAAGAACACACAATCAAGATGGCCGACTTTCTCGCCAGTGCCTAGTATTGCTGACGTCACACACGACGTGTCCTTGTGACTTTGTCTAGGGATTTATCCCGGTTTATTAGAAAAATATATGTTTGGACCAGTTCAAAAGTGTTTTTGTAAGCTCAAACGAGCAGTTTTCAGTGATACGCTGTGCACAAGATGGTGTATGGATCTCTCCTTTGTGTTTTTATTTATTAAAAGAGTATTATATGTATTTAAAAATAGAATATGGCTACAGAAGTTCAGTAATAAACACGTAACAATATGAAAAGACATAACAGAGGTTCAAATTAAAGCTTGCAGAAATAAAATAAATAAATAAATCAAAACTACTTACCCAATAAACAAAAATCAGAAACACAAAAGTCCAACAATTGTTACAATTGAAAATTATAATAATCTAAAATGTAAAAAAAATAACACAACACGACACTAGGGCACTACAGTCTTTGTAATCGATGAAAAATCTTGATTTATATTAAAAAAATAATTTAGCCATAGCCGATGATTTCTGGAAATAAAGTCCGAATAAGCACTGCGCCCGGCCGCCGTGGTATTTTAGGTCTAAACGCTCGTATTAGATTTAAAAGTAATAATCTATTTATCTATTTAAAAGTTACTATGAAATTCAAACAAGATTCCAAGTGGAGCGGATTGACGCGCTCCGAGTACTTTATTCAAAAAATCGCGACGTACTGGCACGCTATAAAGTTGCAGGAAGCACGCCTTTTCCTAGTGATGTAGACACAAAAATTATTTTCAAAAATTACCATCGAGCGTTTTGAGCCAAAAAATCTAACCTAACCTAACCCTGGCGGGCGGGCGACTGGCGGGCGCGTAGGGGCCGCATTGCCAAATATTTTTTTTTGCATCTCGGCCGAATTATGCACTTGTATGCGACTTACGTCGTCCCTTCATTGTAGTGGTGCGACATGTACCGATTGAGCATTTTTATATGATGTCCGTGTGTGAGACACACACACAAGCGCGATGCACGAAATTTTTGTCTGTGCGCGTTCGGAGCCCTTCGGTGTGGAGTTTATTTAAAAAATTCGAAGTGTTATGTAAACACAGCAATTTTTTTAGACACTAAAATACTTAGGTGTTGCCCGGAGGGGTCGTTGTCCGTATTTTTCGGGAACTCTGACTAATTTTGCTAAAAGGATCTGTTTGGTATACGCTCCGGTAGCAGAGGCTGTCAGGGCTGAGCTCACACTTTCGGTTAACGAACGGCGCTTGAGTTTTGGCGCGAACGATTTTTAAATTGCGAATGTTTGTTTTTTGACTTTTATTTTTTATAATTCAATGTATTTATACAATCATAACAGGTATTTATATTATGGTTGTTTTTTGCTACCTCAATTTGACCAATCTGAAAGCATATTGTACCGTGTTTACTTACATTTAAATGTCTACTACCGTTATGGATCAAGATACATCTTCCATTTTCTAACCTGGCTATAATATTTAAGAAAAAAATAGTGGCAACACCACAATTTTTTTTTTAAATATTATAAACAATAAGAAACTTTTCCTTTTTAATTCACAATATTTTCAAAAAATCGTAACTATTTTAGCACCACCTCTGAATATAGACGACCATTAAATTAGACTTATCATCGATTAGCTAGCTAGACAAATCGGTCGTCTAAAAATAGCCGCGAAATCTTCCATGGCACTTATAACTACTTTATTTTCTTAGAATTCGTTTGATAACATTGTTTTGAATCAAAAAGGACTACATATTATTTGTATATGTTCAAGCCAGTGTGCATAAGAGGTTGGCAGAAGTCCAATCTTATCTCCTACTGTACTTAAATTTTCCCATACATTGATCATTTCAGTTGTCTTTACAGAGATGCTTGTATCGTGAAAAAAGCGCTCTAGTAACGTAATGGCTAAGTTGTCAGACTTGCGATCAAGCGGTTGCGGGTTCAAACCCCACCAACCACATAGTGTACTATACCGATGAGAACCCACTCCTAGTGCCAGCATTTGACTGTAATCTCGAGCTTCTACACTAACATGAGATTTTAAGAAAATTAATAGACACTGGCCGCTTTTTAAGGTGTGATATCTTTGGGTTATATCTTCTCCTTCCTCCTCCTCATCGGAGTTATTGGTGAGATCAAATGTCAAAATTGAACCTACTAAAACCACATGGTGTTCTCCATTACGCCTAAACTGAGGGGACCGGTACTGCGAAGATATGACTTCAAAGGTACATCCAGTGCTATGAAATATGAAAATATTTATAACAATTTTGCACTTACGTTTGCTTGTAATTGCGGGCAAATTGATAGCTAGGTGAAATGTACATACATACATAGCTACATACAATCACGTTTGTATCCACGAAGGGGTAAATAGAGGTGTATTAATTTTTAGTAATTTGGTCCCCCTCACTTAATATTGTCACGCCTATTGCCGTCAACTGGCTGGACATTGAACTGGCTGAACTTTGAGACCTCTATGTAGTAATTGTACAACACTGTTTAACCCTTCGAGTAAAGACATACAAAATATTAACTACATTCTGACATTTTACACTACCAACAAAGAAAAAATGCACCCGGGTAGCCCGATGGTAAGCGGTTACCCGAAAAAATAGTACTATGCTAGTGCTATTTCTATACAAGTTGGGCGCCTCCAATTCAAGCAAAAATCTGCCTTTCATTCCTCGGTTCAATATTCAAAAACTGTATCCCAATAACTCTCTAAAGTCACCCGTTCAAGTTCCGCTCCCACGAAACTCTAAATTGACTCTCAAAAAAACCATCGACTCTTAATTCTATATTTATGGTACCCTAAACCATAGTGTATTATAAAGGGCATCGGAGCAAAAGGACGAAAGGTCGCCTGCCGAACACAGGTGCTTTAAAAATAGTAAAAAAAATCCTTTGAAACTATTCACTGGCTAGAATAGAGCCGTCTCCATATATAGCGATGCTTCACCGCCTCATATTATAAATAGTTATTTAGGCTCTACGTTTTTATAAAGTCTATTAAAGGTACGTTCACACTAGCTTGCTAATTTGTCTACAGAAATACGTTATAATTTATTTTAAAATAGTAATAGCTCTATCATTCATATTGACTATATCAATTTATGTCACTTAATTTTAACAGAATAGTAAAAAAAATAATAAAACAATCAAAAAGGCTTTCCTGCAAATCATTGATCTAAGTTAAATATTATTTTACCGAAAAAAGACAGTAATTTGTCTACAAACCTACATCTACATATATATAAAAATGAATCCCTATTTCCCTTGGTCACGGCATCACGCGTGAACGGCTGGACCGATTTCGCTAATTCTTTTTTTTAACCTTAGCGCTTTTGACATAACTGTCAATAGTTTGACAGTTGGCGTGATTGACAGAATGCGCGCTGCAAATTATACCAATTCGAATTCAATATTCATAGTTAAGACAGGACAACTTCTGTCGGGTCATCTAGTATAATATAAATATTTCACGTCCTAATCGCGTTCGGGGTATACCGAGGTGTTAGAGCGCTATTTACTACGATAGCTAGATACATAAAGCTTGCGCCTCTTGCACATTCATCAGACCTTTCATACACGCTCGCCTCTTCCGGGTGCTTTTAACTTGGCCATACTTGAGTATACTGCCGATCTGGACAGTATACGTCTTTCGGGGCCTACTCGCACTAATTCACCCATTTACAGGGGCTTTAAAAATTTGTTTAGATATTCGTTCTTCACTCATTCTTTCAACATGCCCAATCCATCTCAGCATTCTCAATTTGTATCTCTATATCTTCTTTCAATACATCCTTTTCTTATTTCATCATCTTTGTTGATGGAGTTCGGTTTACCTTCCGATTCGCGGACTTTAATCCTTTGGCTGTTGACATCGTTGGGATGATCGTGTGATTTCTGTAACGTTAAGGTAATTTGATTTAGTTATATAAATTGTTCTGAAGATTGTAAGGAGATATTTATAGGAATTTGAGAATTCTACAGAATGTTCTTGAAGTTTAGTTTAGTTAGTTTGCCAATTTTCCCAAGCGTAGCGTAGTGGTCCGTGCCCTAACCTCTTTCAAATTAAGAGGAAAACTGTGCACAGTAGTGGGGCTGTTTTTAAAATAATAATAACAGTAGTTTTTTGAGACAGGATCCATAAATAAAATTGGTTATAAAATATTAGGCAACATTACAAAAGTGGAAAATTATAAATATTATAGTCCATTTTAGAAATAACATCAGGCATATTTCGTCGACAATTATATATGATAGGTCTGATATTATTTAATAATTGTTATTAGCTTGGCCCAGAGGTCAAAATTTGACCGCAATTCGAGTTATTATTAACCATACATAAAACATACATTGAAAGTAGGAAAAAAACTGTTTCCAAATTATTTTACTGATGACACTAAACCTGGTTAGCTACTAAATAAAAAAAAAGAAAATCGGTTCTTAAACACAAGACAAAAAGATACTAAGTCTATTATATCTATAAATTATCTTTGCCTATTTATATTTAGAAATTGTAGAAAACGACTGTATATGTAGATGGACCGACGACCTGAGGAAGGTAGCTGGGAGGGACTGGATGCGGAAGGCGGAGGATCGGGTACTATGGCGCACATTGGGAGAGGCCTATGTCCAGCAGTGGACTAGAATAGGCTAATTGATTGATTGATTGACTGTATATGTAATTGTTTACATAGGTATGGGCTAAAAATTCATTTTCAAATGTAATCAGGACCAACTTCGAAGTATCCCCTATCGAGTAAATAAAGAATTATCGAAATCGGACTATCTGTAAAAAGTTATTCGTGGCCATACATAAAAAAATAGTATAAATAGGGGTTTACTTGAAACTTCCACCGGTTTTTCGTCGATTAAAAAACAAAAGCATCACAATATTTCTATGTTATAAAAAAAACTTAATTTTAACTGAAATGTGTCTAAGTGAGAAAAAAACCCACAAAGTAATCAACAATTACATTTTATAAAAAAAATATAAGTAGCTCTTCCTGTATATGCAGTCGATACGACGAGTAAGCGCGCGCGCATGTTAGATCGATAGCGAGGGTTGCCGGCCTGATGCCCTTGTTAGACAAAGGACGAATCGGCTAATGTTTATAGGACCTCAGAGTTGAAAACAGATGCGACACTCTGTATATTATCAATAATAAACTTCACTATTACTTACCTGCACGCATCGTGCAAGGATTTAAGGGCACAGTGGTTTTTTATTTTGATCGTCAATATGAAAGAAAGAAAGAAAAAAAAATCATTTATTTTGTCACACACTGAGACATTAACGAAGGGAATGCAACAATTGATATAACACTTAAAAAAACACAAGAAAATAAAATAACAAAAGATAAATCGACTAAAATAATACATTACACGATAAAACACAAAAACGCAAAAATACAAAGTAAGAGGTATCTCATGCCATGATCAAAATAGGACCTAGTTCAGCATATGGCAGGCAGTGATACCTGACGCTGGTTTTCAACTAGTCCCTTTCGTGACTCACGCATGAAAAATCAGTCAAAAAAGAAAATATCAAAACAAGAAAAATACTAAAATAGCATGAACTTTTATTACTAATTACTATAATATATAATACAAATACCAATACAAGTCACTGAGTTCGTGTGGACGGGTTTTTTACTGCCGTTTAATATGACTCAACTCCCCTCATGGTAAGCTAGATTTTATAGAAGACCACCATTATAAAGGATAACTTAGTCGTGGAGCGGGAGCGCAGTTCGCTGGCTGTCTGATGTGGCATGTTGGCCTGTAGGTTTGCACGTTGCACTTAAGCAGTAAAGTTCACGTGCAAGCGTTCTGCTAATCTTTTCAAACGTGCAGCCTGTAGGTGAACTATACGTAGAAGGCATATAGCAACCTGTGCGTCCAGTACAACACTTTTCGGGTGTTGATGGAGCTGCCACGTTATTGCAGTGCGTCTGGCATGTTTGACGACGCTAATGCCGATAGCTTTAGTACAATTCTGTGCAAGAGGTGCGCTTCACTGTTATGTAGTGCAGGTGACAGCCCCAACAACATCACAGGAAAACGAACTGGCAAGTGGGACACTCCGATCTTGGGGCGATGGATACAGCTGCATGCAGTAAAGTAAACATAACCCAACGGGTCGAACTCTGTTACCCAGTTTTAGTTAAATTTTGTAGAATAATACTAACATTAGTTTGAAAGTCTGGATTTGTGCTAACATAATTAAGGAAGCAATTTTCAAATTTCAAATTCAATATCTTTATTTGATAAAATTGACCATCAATTATTCGAAATCGTCGATTTAATAAATAATTATTATAATTAAAAATTATAGATCAACACACAGAGTCACCGCAACAATACTTTGCTTCGTCAAATGTAAAACTATTAAAGAAAAAAAAATGAATAACATAATATCACATCTGCTTGTTTCGATCTATAACCACCCGTTTCCAAATGGTTGAGCCTTGTGAGAAGAAATCGGGCAAACAAACTCACAGCCACTCTTAAAAAAAAAACCAGACAGTTTTAACAATATTTAATAAATATCACATCATTTTGTGGTGTGCTATTATGTTTTTAAAATTAAAAGTAAATAAACTAAAAAAAAGAATATGACAATAGGAAAACTGAAAATTAAGGAAAAAAATTAAAAATAAGAAAAGAAAAACATAAGAGATGGAAAATAAGAAACATATTAGCTCACATTACATTTCTATTAAGTACATGAAATAGCCTGTGAATCCAATACAATTCCATCCCAAGCGTTTTTATCCTGCATATAATCTACTACTGAGTAATAGTAATTCTACAATAATTGTTAGTGGGAGAGCCATGCTTCGGCACGTATGCGCTGGCTCGACCGGAGTGATACCACGGCCTCAAAGAATACCGGCAGTGAAGCAAGTAAGGCAACGCACTTGTGACTCTTGAGTTGCAGGTGCCCATGGGCGGCGGTAGTCACTTACCATCAGGTGGCCCGACGACTCCTTTGCCCTCTATACCACAAAAAAACGAATAAGTAGTCACAACTTGTCCATAGAAAAATAAACACCTTTGACCCTCTTATTTTAGTAGAAATTCTGACTAGCCGGTATTATTGTAAAGCAGCTTTATCCTGTGGCTTCGTTCGCGTAAAAATATTTTCCATCCCTCGGAAAAATAAAAATTCTGGATGAAAGGTATTCTATGACCTTTGCTGTATAACAGGCAACGTATATGCAAAAATTTTCAATGATCTGATGAACAGTATAACATATAAAATACGAACAAACAAACATTGATTTTATAAATATGAAATCTAAGTGTCCTATCTTTAATAAATAATAACCGTTAATCTATGACCGTACGCACACATACACGCCTGCGTCTGCGCAACTCGTAGACGCCCTTTGTTTTGGAACACTCGGCCCAAAGGATAAGGTTTTTGTTCTCATTTAATCTTCATTTCAAGTCTCAAGATACTCCAAATACGTTTTAACATTTTTGAAATTTAACTTTTTATCCTAATAACTTACTCATTAAAATTCTTTATTCACGACTCTTTGAATATTTTTCTTTAAATCAGTGCTCTCCTCTTCCATAAATTGGTAGAGGCATCACAATAGTAGAAATACACCGACCCGACCCGACAGACGTTGTCCTGTCTTAACTATGAATATTGAACAACCGTGCCAACTGTCAAATGACTGACAGTTATGACAAAAGCGCTAAGGTTACATTAGAAAAGTTAATATGGTCCATAAGTTTTCTTGAATTTTTTTTTTCAAAAGTACCTTCTCCTAACAGGAACAAACACAAAAAAAAAATTAGCGATATTGGTCCAGCCGTTCACACGTGATGCCGTGACCAAGGGAAATAGGGATTAATTTTTATATATATATAGATATAATTATTTTTAAATATTCTGTATGTATGTATCTATGTATATATTTATTTGTTTGCCCTCTTTCTTCCTTATTTCTTCTCTTATTACACTCATTCTTATACTTTTTAATGCTACTTCATTCATTTCTACATCACCCTAAGGTAGACTGGCAGAGAATGCCTTTGGCATTAAGTCCAACTCTACACATTTTGCATAAAGCTTTTAAATATAAACAAAAAAATATATATTTAAATTTAGATTAAAATTATAAAGTTGTAGAGTTTTTTTCTTTAAATTTGATAACCTCAATTTTTGTTATTTTTGCGGTAATAAGCCCATTTATTGAGGAAGGTAATACGCTAGCATCAGTGTGATATAACATCACTAGCAGTGCCCCACGGTTTTACCCGCGTAAGTCCCGATCCCGTGGGAATATCGGGATAATAAGTAGCCTATGCGTTAATCCAGGTCTCCAGCTATCTACATACCAAGTTTCATCGCAATCGGTTCAGTGGTTTTTGCGTGACAGCGTAACAAACATCCATCCATCCATCCATTCATCCATCCATCCATCCATTCATCCATCCATCCATCCATCCATCCAAACTTTCACATTTATAATATTAGTGGGATAATACGGCTTATAGGTAGTAACCATACTTTTCAGCCAGTTTCGTAAACCATTGGACAGTCTTGTTTAATAATGAGATAAATAGATCGCAGGGGTAACGACTTTTTATTAGACTTCAAGAAAGGAGGTAATTCTGAGTACACCTGTACTTGTGTGTAAATCTTTTAAAAATTGTAAAACCATTTTAATTTAAAACCAGTGAAGCAATGCTTGCATTGCTTTTCGCCGAGTGAGTAAGGTTACCGGAGGCCCTAACCCTTCCCTCCCCCCTATTCCCCCCTTTCCCCTACTCTTACCTTAAAGGCCAGCAACGCACTTGTGACTCTTGAGTTGCAGGTCCCATGGGCGGAAGTAGTCATTTACCATCAGGTGACCCGTCTGCTCGTTTGTCCCCTACATCACAAAAAAAAACATACATTAAAAAAAAATATACACTTTTCACAGCCATGATAATTCAAAGTATTATTGCCGTGAAAAGTTATTTAACAAGCATAAATTAAATATTTAAAATACTCTCGATTACAAAACCTCACCCCAAATAGTTAATAGCAGATTCAAGTAGCAAGTTTTATCATTTATCTCTTAACTAATATAAAAACTTCAGTGACAAACGTCTCTAAATTAAAGAAGCTGAGACATCTTCAATACAAACTCTTAGCAACATATACACCTAAACCTTCCTTATGAATCACGTCTATTAGTGAAAACCGCATGAAAATCAGTTCAGCAGTTTTGCACACGCGGCGGGGGACTTTGTGTTATAATATGTAGTGATACATATTGTGATATAAATAAGTTTTTCAAATATTAAAAACTGCGCCAAGAATAAATGTTTTTCGCCTATGACTTTACAAGTGACTAGATGTTTACTAAAACGTGCTAAGGCCAACTGTTTTATCTCAACAAACATCCATTAAATACACAAACCGGTCAAGCACGAGCTACGTAGAGCCCGTGAATGGAGTAACTGGGCCATTCTTAAAACAGTGCATTTGACGATATTATGATAAAAAAATTTAAATAAAAATACATTGATAGATATAGTTTTTTTTTAATATATTTGTAGAGCTACCTACTAGAAAATAAAATCTTTCATCTTACTAATATTATAAAGGCGAAAGTTTGTGCGGATGGATGGATGGATTGATGGATGGATGGATGGACGGATGGATTTTTTTTTATGGTATAGGGGGCAAATGAGCAGACGGATCACCTGATGGTAAATGACTACCGCCGCCCATGGGCACCTGTAACTCAAGAGTCACAAGTGCGTTGCCACCTTTTAAGGTGGGAACAGGGGAAGAGCGGGAAGACGGGAGAGGGGGATTAGAGGGGAGGAGAGGGGGGAGAAGGGAAGGACGAGAATACGGGATAGGGCAGGGTTAGGGCCTCCGGTAACCTCACTCACGCGGCGAAAAGCAATGGCAAGCATTGTTTCACGGCATGTTTTCTCTCTGAGGCCGTGGTATCGAGTGGAGTCGAGCCGGCCCATACGTGCCGAAGCATGGCTCTCCCACTGTTACGCAAGAATGAAAAAAGGCTAAACGGATCTATATGAAATTTGCACAAAGCATACTTTTAATCCCGGAAAAATGTACGTTTCCCGTGGGATGGATGTCACCAAAATTTCCATGCGCATGAAGTCACGCGGGCGACAGCTTCTATTATTCATTTAAATATGTGTTTGTTTGTTTGTTACACTTCCTGGGATACACACGCGCCTGGGATAGGATACTTTTTATCCCGAAAAAAAAACTGTTCACAAGGGATTAAAATATAACTTTTAGACGGGTGCTCGAAGCCGTGAGAAAAAGCTAGTGAGTAAGAAAATGTACAGTCTTTATTAAAGTTTTGATTCACGTGTGTATTTCAGGGACGTCCGACTAGTTTTGGACCCGACGGGGGCCCTTTAGCAAGTGAAGCGTTCTGCCTCGACGGTGTCAGTTGTCAGTGTAACGTCAGATTTTAGTCGTCAATTCAACAAAAATCCGAATACAACTCACGAATGTTTTTATTTTAATGTAGTGTGCATGTAGAGTCGTCTAGTTCAAATATTATTTTTCTAGTATACATGACCTAGACCAATGTCTCGCTATTAGCCTAGGAATGACCTTGTTCCGGCGCGGTCGCTGACTCTATCAAACACGTGACTCTACTAACATTACGCCTATTCCGACACACAACTGCGAGCTGCAATTATTTTAATACCGATTTGGCAATGGCTCTACAGGTCGTTGACTCTATTTATGATGACTATTAATTTCAGTTTTGGCGTAATATTCAATGAAATATATTTTAGAATGTTCTGGAATATAAAGAGCTTTAATGTAAACTCTACATTTTTTTTGCAATAAACTTGTATTTAAGTTTTTTTTTTTAATTTATTTCTTTTTGTGCTTAAGATTTTTTTTAATTTCTGTAAGTAGTACTAATTATCATCTGCTCTACATTTTGAACCATATCTGTGATGATTAAAAATTAATAAAAAATAGGATAATTATTTTTTTATTATAAAAAACAAAGGCGGGTTAATAGGCGCGAGGAGATAGAGTTGGTGATAAAATACTCTTTCTTTTTTAATATCATTTACTATATACGCCCTTTTCGATATTTTGCTTCTTTAATAATAAAAGTTTCAAAAGAAAAAAATGTAAGTAAACGAAATAAAATAAACTACCATTGACTCTACCAGAATATATAGTGTACATCTATTACTAAAACTCAATAAAAGGGGAAGCGAATGAAAAAAAAAAATTGACTCTACCATCGACTCTATCAAGAAATATAGATCGCATCTATAACAGTTGTAGAGCGTTTGACCTACACTAACATCGTCTCTATTCGGCCGGCGGGACCTTGACTCTCCGGTCACCGACTCTACCAGCTATAGCGGTGACGTCACACACCTAGTCACGACCGTCATGTATTCTAAGAAACTGCTTCCACTGGTATGTCGGGATTTTTTTATTTTAAACTTTAACTAGAACTCTACGTATATACATTGTTTAAAACAAAGATTTTGATTTTTATTCAAGCAATGTTGTAGCGGTAAATTTTAGGATGGGTGACCATGTACTGAAAAAGGAATATAATGTATTCTATGTTTTCACAATCTTCAAAACCAATATTTTGTATGATATCTAAAAGGCAATATTATTGCAGTCAATTTTAGGATGGGTGACCATTTACTGAAAAAGGAAAGTAATGTATACACGTTTTCAGATTAATGAAAACAAAGATTTTTATTAAAGCAATATTGTCACGGCCAAATGTAGGATGGGTACTCACTGTCTCACTGAAAAAAAAATACATTATATTGTAGCTCACAATTGCGATAAATACATCTATGCATAGGTGAATAGGTATCTTACCACACACTCCAAATAGCCACATCAAGAGGAGCTGCAGCTTAGGAGATTTCTGCTCGAAATAATTCCCCTGACTGTGGAAGTAGACCACCATCAGGGTTAGCCAGTACTACAAACAGTGCTGTTTTTTTTTACCATTTAATTAAGATTGTTACAGACCTCCACAACCCAAGTACGATATCGAAGTTTTATAGTCAGACCAGGTTGTCGAACATTTTAGGGCTCCAACTACTCGTAACGAATGCTACAGATGTTCGTATGGCAACCAGGACCGACTGCTTAACGTGCTCTCCGAGGCACGGAAGGTATGTATGTATGTAATATATATTACTCGTCGGAAACTAGGCTTTATAAACAACTCCCACGAAGCGTGTCTATCACACATGGTAAGCACAAAGTCACACAGACCTTAAGGTCACTTAAGGTACTTAGAACAATGACACCTCATTATGTTATTCTAATCGCACGACACATAAATACTACTAAAACGACGTCTAATGGCACTGAATATAGTAATGGATGGATAAATAATGGGATACGTGATTTTATTATTGATATATTCTAATAATAATAATGGTATTAATTGCTAAGAGCCTCGACCAACACCTTCAGAGGCTCACGTTAGGCAGCTGGATTAAGAGCCTAATGCAGAAGGCAGTCCTCCTCGATACGGCACGTATACTGAGGAGGTTTCTGTCTCTGGAACCCTAACCACCGGTAACTTGGTCCCTGTACCCGATACCGGTGGGACATTATTTTTTTATATTTTTAAATATGTTTTGTTATTTTTTTATTGTAAGTATATTTAAAAATGTAATTTATATGTATATAAAATAAATGAAGATAATAATAGTATTAGCCTTTATTTAGACAGAATATAAGTTATATTTTATGAATGTTTATAAAAAAATTGAAGTAACAGTTTTTTTACAATAATGCACTCATACACGTTATTTTTATTATGCATCGGCTCCCTGTCTGTATGCCACTAATTGACAAAAGCCTCCTCCAACTGTCGCCATTTCTTTCTGTCCTTAGCTACTCTTGTCCATGTGCCACCAGCTATGGCTTTAATGTCATCAACCCATCGTCTAAATGATCTGCACCGTTTTCTTTTCTTGTCACTTGTGAACCAATTCATGATTGATTTTGACCATTTTTCACTTCCTTTGATTGTATGGCCTGACCACTTCCACTTTAGCTTTTTTATTGTTTTTATGAGATCTTTTTTTTTTGTGCGTTTCTTAATGATTGATATATTCTACAAAATAACAAATAATACGCCGTTATTGTTCTTTCTCTTATAAGATACAGGCTGTGTTCTAAATCATTCTAAAATTTTCGGGATTATTTGACCCAAAAATACAATACTCGCAATCTTAGTTGACCGGTTTGAAGTTGGTTATTCCGGACAGTTGTGTACGTCACTGAAGTTGTCCCACTTCCTTGTATTGTCACATATAGTGTCTATCTCCGAACCGCACTTATTGCCACCAAGATGCAAAGACGTTTATATTGACGTCTTTTGCCACTAAGTTCAAGTCGATCATCTTCAATGCAGGTCGCTTGGCTCCTTGATAAAGGCCACCTGTAAAGCCTGCGGCAAAATTTAGTCAGTGAATTGTACAAAAAATGAGCACTATTTAAATTTTTAACGATTCGGACGCATCTTTGACTTGGCTGTCGAAATGTACCCAACACCCCCAATCCCTTCATAATAATATTTATGAACTTCTACTGTCTTGTTAGTCCCGTGGCGTAAGAAGACGGTTTAAACTTACATTTTTCACTCGTTCCCCGGGGCGGGCAACGCTTGCGCGGGTCGCAAAACATATCTGAGACTCAAAACGCTGCATAAACAAAACGCAAGCCAAATGAGCCTAATAAAAAGCGATATCTTAATCTTTATAGTTCTATACATTAATACGTGAAGGAATTCTTTGTAAACAATTTTCATCTCAGAATTTCGGGAATGGAGTAACGTGACAATTTGAATACTTAAAGTTTATACAGGGTGTTACAGAATGGTGTGGTCATATTTTAGGGTCATATAGTAGACCTCGTGAATAGCGTAAAGGGTAACAATTTTATGAAAAATCGTTATTTTTTTACACAGAAATCTTATTTTGAAACTGAAAAATTCAACTTGAAAGTTGACCAATAAAGCGAATATTTCACATTTCGATTGATTCGATTTTCACAAACTATAGCCACTTAATACCAAGAATATTGATGGAATGTCCAGATTTTTCTAAAAATGTCTGCATAAAAAAATAAAAAAATAAATTCATTGAAATTCACATTAAAAAATCGGCAATGTACACTAGGAAAAGCATTTTCAGAAGAAAGGAAAAAATAAAATAAAAATTTATTTTTCAAAATCCATTTTTTTCAAGCTAATTTTACTATTTGTCGGCTACACATAACGATCTTAAAGTTTGATCACACCCTATATATAGAGGAACACAAGAAAGCTAAACATTTTAAACAATATGCATTAGTTTACTAATATTAATATACAATTATTACTAATTTAAAAATTACTTGAAAATGGCTAAATCAAGTTACAAGCGTCCAGTATATTACTGTATGTTGAATTATGAATATTGGTCGAATTTTGACCACCAGGCCATCTCTAGTTATTGACAGACAAAGATATAATCCTTAACTACTTATAAATTGTAGTAAATACCAATTTTTATTCCAACCAACCCTTTATTCTTGGAATCTCTATCCATAAATAAATTTCAAGGATAACGTTATATGCCCATGACCCCAGTTGCCAAGTTTCCGTTGCGCGTGAGTTTGCCTTGGGCCTATCCTTGACCCTGAATGGGCAACAGGCCGTTCACGCCACTCCTACACCTATCCGGTCAGCTATTGTCCAAGTGACCGCTCTAGAATCAATTGTGTGATGTACTGGGCGAATGAATATACATATAAACTTGTATAGCAATTGACTGACTACATTTGAAGTGGAGATCTTTACGTCTATTGGAGATGAATTAGAGAGTAAAATTTATAATTTAATACAGAAAGGAACAGTAGCTGGGTTTTTTCTAATTAATGTATTTATAATTATTGACTTTAATAAAAGAACGACATTCAAATGGTCTATAAACGTTGAAAGAATTAAAATTAACTAATCGACTTATTTAAATGACTTTAATTTTCTAAGTACTTAACAAAATAAATCTTGTTATTATGATATGAGTTATCAAAAGTGCATACAAATCTTATCTCTTATCTCTTATCTTACTAATATTATAAACGTGAAAGTTTGTGAGGATGTATGGATGGATGTATGTATGGATGTTTGTTACTCTTTCACGCAAAAACTATTGAACCGATTGCGGTGAAACTTGGTATGTAAATAGCTGGAGACCTTGATTAAAACATAGTCTACTTTTTATCCCGATATTCCTACGGCCGATATTACGCGGGTGAAACCGCGGGGTACAGCTAGTTATATTATAAAGGCGAAAGTTTGTGAGAATAGTGAACAGCTGGACGGATCTGGATGAAATTTGGCACAACGGTCTTAAATATAGTTAGTAAAAATATTAATTTGATTATGCATAGTTAAATTGGTATTTTCCTTATGAAACTAGGTTAATGGTTACAAATTACACATTATTAATAGTTCTCTAATTTAATAATAATCTCTAATTTTATCGTGGGAGAGCCATGCTTCGGCACGTATGGGCCTGCTCGACGTGGCAGTGAAGCAATTTGCTTTCCGCCGAGTGAGTGAGCTTACCGGAGGACCTAACCCATCCCTCCTCCCCTCCCCCCCTCTTCCACCATTCCCCTACCTTAAAGGCCGGCAACGCACTTGTGACTCTTGAGCTGCAGGTGCCCATGGGTGGCGGTAGTCATTTACAATCAGGTGACCCGTGTGCTCGTTTGCCCCCTATTCCATAAAAAAAAACATTTTTTTTTAAAGAAAAATTTCCTTTTGAATTTTGGAATATGTCAAATAAAAAAACATTTTTTTTAATAACTAAGATGGCAAAAAAATGCCACGAACGATTAGCGGCATCTATACATACTTCCAACACCAGTAATGTCATTTGACCGTTTACAGAAGAAATCTTCTGAAGAGACTTAATACTTCTCATTTGAACAGAATTCCGCTGGCTCACCTCATCATTGCCAACCGTAAAGTATTATGTCTAATTGAACCAACTATAACCACATGGCCTTCGGATGTATTGCAAGAGTTCGGATCCTAAGATGTAATTTAAGTACCGATAACCCCGGACCGACTTTAGGCGCCTCTTGGACTGTAGGTGGCCACATCACAGTCCAGGAATGGAGGTTCGGAGTACCCCGGACCGAGCTTAGGCGCCTCTTGGACTGTAGGCGGCCACACCACAGTCCAGGAATTAGGAAAGAAAGTAAGATTATTTATTGGTTTTAATACGTTTTTATTATTTTCGCTTGTAACCAAATTTTAGAAGTAAATTTTAACCTACTTTAAATTGTCATATCGAAATGAAACTGTGTATGTTATATGTAGTTTGCATGACAATACTATAATTAGGCATTTGGAATATATACCACTAGCAGCGCCCAGCGGTTTCAACCGCGTAAGTCCCGATCCCGTGGGAAAGAGTAACAAACATCCATCCATCCATCCATCCATCCATGCAAACTTTCACATTTATAATATTAGTGGGATTACTAGTTGACCCGACAGACGTTGTCTTGTCTTTGCTATGAATATTGAATTCGAATTTGATTGATCGAATTGATGATCAATTTTGTAAAATAGAGATATTGAATTTGAATTTGCATCTTGGAGCTGATCTGATGATGGAGCCAGGAGAGTTCCATTATCCACCTGATAGTGGAACTCTTCAGTGGTTATCAGTAAACCCCTCGAGTTTGGGCTCATATGATTCGGTTTGACGAGTTCAACATGGATGTATGGATGGAGCCAGTAGGTGGATACAAATGGTTTTTACTTTTTAATTTGTTTCGCCATAAAAGTGTGTTTTTTTATTATTATTTATTCTCAGTAAAAATATAAATATGTAGGCAAGCTTTTTTTTATTTTTTTTTCATGGTATAGGGGGCAAACGAGCAGACGGGTCACCTGATGGTAAATGACTACCGCCGCCCATGGGCACCTGCAACCCAAGAGTCACAAGTGCGTTGCCGGCCTTTAAGGTGGGAGTAGGGGAAGGGGGGGAGAGGGGGGAGAGGGATTATTTTGTCAACCATTTTTCTATTCCTCTGGAACGGAACTTTTTTTCTGGATGAAGTTCACTAAATAACAGTAACTGTTATGTTGTTCGTACCTCAATCAGCACTCAAGTGATTGTTATTAACTTATAATGCATACCTAGCCTTTTCATCACCCTACCATTGTCAACCGACCAATGGCACTTCCGGTAACTAGTCATAATAATGTTTAGGAACTCATTTTTAGTAAATAATTAACTGTTTTATCATCTATTACAGTTTGGCCCTCTTTTTTATAAAATAACAATATTAGTTAGGATAGTATATAGATTTCCTATAATTAGTACTTAATTATAATTGTTTTAATGCCGTATGTTTAATAGAATTAATTGCTAGTATTGTGACCTCAATTATTACAATATTCAAATTAATCAAGTGGATTAATACAGTGTCAATGACTTCCTGACGTACCAACATGACTTTTGTTTTTTTGACATGCTTTTATTAGCTTGGAAGTTAATTTTAACCTACTTCAAATTGTTAGATCGAAATAAAACGTTGTATGTATATTATTGTGTATGTAGTTTGAATGACAGGCGAGGACGACAGATGAGGTGGATGGTGGTAGTCTTCAATGGCTTTTAGTAAACCCTTTGGGTTAGGGTTCATATGATTTGTTTTGATTTTTTTAATTTTTTATTATGACACCTCAAAATGACCTCAAACCGCCTGATGGAAAGCCTGAGTGAGGTCCAAAGACTGAGGACCACCATTATAGATACGGATGATACTAAAATGGTGGCCCTCAACTTGACGGCCTCGAGGGATGCTTTTTCACGCCCCGCTTAAAGGCCCCGGGATTGTATGACGAAGGGAACACGTGTGCTGGTAATGCATTCCACATTTTAATGGTGCGGCAAAGAAAGGAGGTGCTGAACCGTTTGGTTCTATTTGGGATTGTTTGCACTGTAAGGGGGCTACACCTCAGCCCGCCACGTGTTGTACTGGATAGGAAAGGAGAGGGTAGGATCAATTGGAAGAGCTCTTCGGAACACTCGCCATGGTAGAGGCGGTAGAATACTGCCAGAGACTACGTTTCTACGCAACTGCAAGGGTTCAAGGATGTTGGTGATCTCAGGACTCCCAATGATGCGGATAGCACGTCGCTGCAAACTGTCGAGAGCCTCAAGAAGTTATTGTGCAGAGCCATCCCAGAGATGAGAGCAGTACTCCACGCAGGAACGGACGGATTTTGATGAGTTCAACAAATTGCATTTGGTGTGGTGTCTTATGATTTAGCCAAGACTTAGATAGTAGAATCCTTTTTTACATTTTAATGTGATTCGACATGAAAGCGTGTTTTATAGTTTTTCTAAACCATAGTTTACTTGATGGCGAGTAAGGTCGTTACGGGTCGGCGCATATTAAAAAAACTAAAATACAAATTGAACTAAAACGTGATATTTTTTATTCTGATGAACTTGATGTTATGATAATATTGTATTGTCATCGTCCCTAGACACGTGTGCAAATTTTGATATCAATCAGCTGCCTTTAAGTTGGTGAAAATAACATTAAAAGATTCCGTTACTTAACACACATACATACATACACATCAAGCTAGAAAAACGTGTTAAAAATATATAAAACTTTGCATTATTGCAAAAGTTGTTTATTGTGGAATAATAAGCAAATAGTAACCACTATTTGCTTATTATTCCACAATAAACAACTTTTGCAATAATGCAAAGTTTTAAAAACGTGTGTAATATTATTCATAAAAATTTAATACTTAATAACAAATAAATTAAATGTTAAAAGTTTCAATTTAATGTGTCAAATACGTTTGTTAACTTTGTAAATAATTATATTATTAACAAGGTACACAAAATATAAAGCTTGAACTCGGTAAAAAAACGAGTAAGAGGTAGTTTTTTCTTCTTTAAACACTAACCAAAATTGCGGAAAAACAAATTACAAAATATTTACAACATCGACAACATTAAACCTACAACCTAAGACATAAAGTCCATGCATTAACACTATTGAATACATTGCAAAGGATCGCACACACAAGGGTCCTACAACATATCGGAGAGCGTTACAGTGAAACACGTGATCATTAATTGTATTATGTTGACTCGTTCATAAGTTTGTTGGTTGTAGTAGGGAAGCCAAAATAACTGTGTTTAAAGCTTACTGTAAAACTTTGTACACGAGTAGCCTGTGGGTCAGTTGTCCCCAGAGGTCACGTGAGGTGCTGCGTGTTCAATATAATAATACCTTTAGAATGCTATTAGGGTTGTCCCGTATTTGTAGTGCCTCTGGCATGTTTACGGAAGCAAGATTAGATGGTTTCTATACCAGTACTTGAAAAAGTAAAATGATAGTATTCTCATCATCGATCGATCATCGCAGACAAATGTGACCCCAAAATTATGAAACGCTCATGCGGGTTTTGTGGAAATAAAATGTCTACATTTATTTTATGTAAAACTTACTTCATCAACACGATCACGATAACTTCTAGCAACGAATAACATGATAAATTTCCAATAAAAGTGATTATAGTTCTAAATCTAACCAATTTGTTATCGTCATATGATCGTTAAAATGTGAGTTACACCGCTGATATTTTAAATGTTTATAGGTAACGGTATGTTATCGGCGGTATGCAAAAAACAAGACGTCACCCGCGGTACCCGATCGATCGAAGGACACCGTTATAAACTTATCACACGTGAGTTTAGATGATACTACCATAAACATCTTGGCTAAAGGTATGAATTTCGCTCCAACACCTAAACAAATACCGTTCGAGAAGGTAATCAGTAGCGTTGAGGAGTCTATTGCACGTAATAAGGTACCGCCCGGCGATGCCGATATCCTTAGACAGGACGTCGCGGTGATATTACGAAAATCGAAGCTTCCGGCTAGCAGTATTACTATGGAAGAGCGTCAAGCATTAAAAAACATTAGGGATAACCGGGATATTTTAGTGCTTAAGGCCGACAAGGGAAACGCCACTGTAGTGATGAGTACTACTGATTACCAACGTAAAATGCTTGAACTTTTATATGATGATAAGGTTTACAAACCGGTATCATATATAATATATATTTTCAGAAGATGAGTATAACAGACTATATGCACCAAAGTCACATCAGCCACCGAAATTATATGGTCTGCCCAAAATACACAAGCCCAACGTGCCGCTGCGACCTATTGTAAGTCAAATAGCCGCTCCTACTTACTATCTCGCGAAGCATGTTGCGTCAGTATTGCAAACCCTTGTAGGCAAAACACCGTCTTTTGTGAAAGACTCGCGGCACTTTATACAAATTATAAAAGATCTCACATTGGAACCGGATGACGTCATGGTGAGCTTTGATGTGGAATCACTTTACACCAATGTTCCAATAAAAGAGTGTTTGAACGTCGTAAAAGACCTGCTGAGAGACAACGAGTTGCCGTTCAATTATATTGATCTACTTGAACACTGTCTAGAGGGCAACTATTTCCTTTTCCAAGGTCAACATTACCTTCAGATTGATGGTGTCGCAATGGGTAGTCCTGTAGCCTCTGTAGTTGCCAACATCTGGATGGAACATTTTGAAGAGAAGGCGCTGAGTCTCGGCCCGAAGACTGTTAGGCTTTGGAAGCGATTCGTAGATGACATCTTTAGTATCGTCAAAGGAAATAAACAGGAAGTAGATCAATATTTACAACATCTCAACTCTATTCACCCAAGATAAGGTTCACATATGAAGTGGAGGTGGATAGGTCGGTGTCATTTTTAGATGTCAAAGTAACCGCGAGATCAGATGGGTCCTTGTCGCACTGTGTGTACCGCAAGCCTACTCATACCGATAGATACCTACACGCCACGTCTCATCATCATCCCCGACACCTGCAATCTGTTATGCCTTCACTAAAGAACAGAGCATACGATCTTTGTGACTCTGAACATTTGGAGCGAGAGCTGGATCATGTTCAGGAGGTACTCAAAAGTAACGGATATCAGGTGAATGGAACACGGAAGCGACCGACAATGAGACGCAAGCATCCGGAGGTGAACAGACAACCAGCCTACATGCCATATGTCAAAGGAGTAACGGATAAGATCGGCTCCGTGTTAAAGAAATACTCCATTCCGACAGTGTGCACACCAGGCATAAAAGTTCAAAACATCGTGGGCACACCAAAGGATGTCTTGCCTTTACAAACTCCAGATGTCTACAAAATAAACTGCAGCTGCGGTAGTTCCTACATAGGCCAAACAAAGCGGACTATTGCTGAAAGGGTCAAAGAACACATCGCTGCTGTGAAGAACCGACAGATTAGCAAATCAGCGATTGCAGAACATGCACTCGAAGCGGGCACCAATCACTGGATTGAGTTTCACCGTACGCAAGTCCTCTCCACGGAACGTCACTTTTACTCAAGAGTTGTACGTGAAGCGATTGAAATTAAAAAACACAAAACTTTCAATCGGGAAGATGGTTTCAAATTATCAACAGCGTGGAATCCAGTGATAAAAAACATGCCACCTCGCTTTTATGCGCAGTCGGGTGAACACCAGAATAGGGACACATCGGTTTGCTTAGAGAATTGGGACACTGTTAGTATAGTATGTGACGGTACATGGCGAAATCAAAATATTAAAAATATCGAAAATGTGCGGGTGGATGAAGAACCTTCTACCTCACGATCTCGACGACGGAGGGCGTGCACCGCTGAGCCAGTCAGCCTGTGACCACGGCCAGTGCAACCTGGTCGAAACGTCAGGCAATTCAGAGGTATGTAATACCTTTTCGTGATCGCGTTAATTCCCGTATAAGTACACAATTATATCATGGAACGCGAAAGTTTAAAAGTTAGTATGTTATCATTAGACAGGCCATTGTGCTCTTTTACTAAGTGTAGAAGATTCTAAAAAGGATGTGTATAAGATGTGATATGTCCGGGCACAGCACGGGTTAAAGGAAAATCACAAATGCACAAAAAGCTTTGCAGAGTGTATTTCACTTCTTTTTTATGGGATAGGAGACAAACGAGCAGAGGCATCACCGCCCATGGGCACCTGCAACGCAAGAATCACAAGTGCATTGCCAGACTTTAAGGTGGGAGTAGGGAAAGTGGGAAAGAAGGGGAGAAGAGTGGGAGAGGGAAGGGTTAGGGCCTCATCGAAATATAATACATATAATTCTGTGCGGCTGAGGTATCACTCCTGAGCCGGTCTATACGTGCCGAAGCACGGCTCTTCCACTGTTAAACATTATGATCGTAGACAAATACACGGAAATAAACTAAAATACTGTTGGAACTAAAAATGTCATTATAATTAGTCCTAAGTTAGTAATCAATTAAGTTTGATGTAACTATCACTTAAAAACTGTTCTTATACATCGACAAGTACTTAAGCAGAACCCACAATGCTACTTCACAAAGTACTCATATAATTCTCTAAATCTGTAAAAAATTGCAAGTGTAATAAATCGATAAGTAACAAATAGGAAGCAATAATCGTGAGAGCTAAGGTTCAAATTCGTTTACTTCTTAAGCTTTAATAATAAACACAGTATTTATCATTCTCTTTGTTTCCAGAGTCTTCGATCTGAATTCCAGAACATACCGTCAATCTTCAAGAACACGCGACGATTTGGTCAAAAGACATCTTACAGGAACTTGTGTGGAAAAGAGTCAAAGCCAATATAAAGTTATTGTTTAAAGGATTGGATATCCTAATCTTAGCTAATATTATAAAGGCGACTGTGACTTTGTTTGTTAAGCGACCACACCTTAACTAGACTACCGATCATCATGGAAAGACCTCACCTTCCATCCAGTAAAAAGTGCCTACTTACTGGTCTCGGGGGATACAATACTTTTAACGCAAACAAAGACACGGTTTACCCTCTAGTAATTAAATATTAGAAATTTATCAGTCTCAGTTCTGTACGCTGTGTGTAACACACTTAAGAGAGCAGACATTCACTAAACCTGCGCAGGCGCAATGGCCGCACCAAGGCCATCCAACCATTATTTATGTAAAATTAGTCGACACTTCGTAAACAGCGAACAAGGAACGGCTTCTACGTTCGTTATTTGTTATTACACTAACGTAATATCACGGCCAAAGTTACGATGGAGATAGGCAGACTAATAATTATACTTTAAAATGTGTGATGGAGTCTTGTGTTGAGTATTTTATTATAACTAGAAATATATTGGAAGCGTTATGTTGTTACTTGTTTATATGAATTTTGCTTACTTAAATTACAAAAATCATAGAGTTTCTTGATATAACCTTCTCATACTCTCACTTCATGCTTAAAATCACGTACCAACACATCTATGTACATATTTAATTTATATTTTAAGCACATATAAACTTAGCTTTGCATGATTCGATCAACTTTTTTTAACTGCTCATCTAAGTTTATATTTTTTTGAATAAGTCCTTGCTTCTTACAAAATTTAATGATTAAAGTTAAACAAGACATATGATATCTTTTGAATTTACTTGAGAATACCATATTATACCACATAAATTGGCGTATTCCATTGCGTATACTTAGAATCTTTAAATTCAAATTAATTTCTAGTGATGCCCTCAAGTCTTTCTAGAAAAAGGACTTGACCAACAAACAAGGGTTTTAATTTTCAATTCGAGTTACGAAACCCTAAAAAAATTAAAATTTACTATGAAAGTGGCAGCAATTTTCACTTTACCGGTTTGAAGGTTATTGAAGGCGTGGGTTATTGCTTTCGCAAAGAAGTGTTTGGGTCTTTTTCTTTGACATATTAGACAACACTATTTAGACCCTAATGAAGCACAGCTTATAAGCTTGTACTATAGACAGAGCGGAATCAATTCCGGAACCTCTACATTCGAATGATCTACCGCTGCATCACATAATTCGTCGGCGAATATACATAGATTAAATTTAGTTTAATAATTTAGATAGAAGCTTAGGCCTTCAGAGAGACGGCAGCTACACACTTTCCTTCCCCCTTCCTGACTTTAATTTGCCAATGTACCAGCTTAAGAAACCCCCCCTGGCCCAAAACCTGGGTACGGCCTTGGTAATAGCGATGTACGATCGTCCTCAATACCTAAAAACCTTCTAAAATATCACTAGTTTTAAAACTCAATTAGCTCAGTTCAGCCGAGCGATAGTTCAGAAATACAGAGTCAATGTTCTCTAGCCAAGGTCGAATAAACTAACGGATGCTTCAGCTCTCCGATATACTGATTCATACATTAGAAGTAAGCGTATGCACAAATGTATACGTAAACAAACATTTCCACATGTATTTGCAATAGTTATTATCAGGCCATTAGGTTAGACTCATGTTTTTATTCTAACTGTTGATAGAACGCTGGTTGGAATGTGCTGATGTTGTCAAATACCGATTGATAAAGGAATTAGATTTCGTGAAAGGGTCTCTAAGAGTTATAATTTTAATATAACAAGACCAACAAACAATTAATTCCTTGAAAAACTGGTTTAATAGTTTGCTAAAAAAAATCTTTAATCATGTTTTGATTTATTGAAGAAAATTTAATATCAATTAAAAATTAAGTGAACATTTTAAGGGAAAATGTATTATTTAATATTTTGAAACACTTACACAAACGTTATCTAGGGCCAAATAAAAAAATGGGTTTTAAAACAAGGTTAAACAAATAAATATTTTCTTTTTATAAGAAGCCCGTGGCTAAGTGGTAACCGATTAGGTTAGCACATTGCAAGGTTAAGTAAACCTAGCCAGGTCAGTCTTAGGATGGGTGACCATTCTTAACACATTGAGACCTTGCCTCGGAGAACACGTTAAGCCGTTGACCCCAGTTGCCATACGAAAATCTGTGGCATTCATTACAGGTAGTTGGAGACCTAAAAAAAATGTCTGAGAGCCTGGTCTAACTATAGAACTTCGATATCGCCTAGTACTTGGGTTGTGGAGGTCTGATGGCAGTCGCTTCACTCAAAATATCGCAGTTAGGCCGATTGTAGTTAGACTGAAAGCTGGCTCAAACTTAGATGAGAAAAGGCGCGGAGGAAAAAAAATATATATATATATAGAAACACAGCCAATTTCAAATAGACGGATTTATCTAAATCTACAATTTTTTTTTACAGTGACGGTTGCCAGATTTGATTAGAAATTGATCCGAAAAACAGCGATGGAGCAACTGAACGGAAAGAGGAAAGTGACAAAAATGAACATTAATAGATGCCCTACTTTATTTTTACACCGGGACGAGACGTGGCGTGCCCCCAGAGTCGACATGGTCAAAAATCTAAGCTTTAAATGGCAGACAAAAACGAAACAAAAGCAAAAGTACATATTTTTCGTTGTAATTCACTAACGCGGCCTACCCCAACGTGTTTTAGCGTGTTTTACCTACCTAACGATTATAAAACTAGTATTAGAATCGGTGTCATCGCCCGCTAGACTGTCAAGGTTACTGTGGTCAGTCATTGCGGTAGGTTAGCTCAATCTGACTCATAGATTTGGGGCACTACATTCAACTAGAATCGAGTGTGTGTGTAAGTGTTATTTAAACACATACTAATATGAAGTTGTACATATGTATTATGTGCATGTGTATGTACTTGTATACATGTTTGAAAGTGTGTGTGCAAGTGAAGGAGTGTGTGTGAGTATGTTTGTGTTCGTTTATTTTTTCTAGTTCCGATGGAATGTAATATTTAGATGTGAAGAATCTTAACTATCGGATGCAGTTCGAAGAAAAACAGATTGTACTCGTATTATCCCACTAATGCCACTAATATTATAAATGTGAAAGTTTGGATGAATGGATGGATGTTTGTTTCTCTTTCACGCCAAAACTACTGAACCGATTGCGATGAAACTTGGTATGTAGATAGCTAAAGACCTGGATTAACATATAGGCTTTTTATTTCAATATTCTCACTAGATCGAGACTTATGCGGATGAAACCGCGGGGCGCTGCTAGTTTATTAAATACAAGAAAAAAGTTGGTCATTCATCATAAATGTATATTTTTTAGACAATCTTATCTATCGTTATCAAAATTCCGCTTTAGGTTTATAAATTGCTTTTAAGCAATTTTAGCTTTCATAGTTTGGCGGTACCAATTCAAGAAAAAATCTGCTATTCAATAGGATCATGGTTGAATTCATTTTATAAAATACTTTATAATCAAATCAACATTTGTGAATGCACTTAATCAGCGCTGCAATAAATAAATCTCATTTACAAACAAGTTACCTACAACTTAATAGTCTTAAAAGTCGGTTTTTCCAAAAAAACAAACCTTGCACATTTACACACGTACTTAAAACAAATACACATGTATATACATATGTATATGATATACATGTGTACAATAAAGCAAGCTGCAACTAATACGTAGAGACTTGAACAAATTTAGTGGCGAGGCCCAAGGCGAGAGTTCGATAACATTATCAAGGTTAGCACCGTCTATACCTACAGTCAGTCCGCCTTTGTTTTGGTCTAGTGATCCCTTTGAGTGATCTTTTTTTGTAATTTACATACAACATACACAACACACACTCACACCTGTATCCCCAAAGGGGTAGGCAGAGGCAATAAATATCCACATTTTGCTAACTATATTAAAGTCCCACTCACGTAATAAGGGAAAATGTAAGAAGAATAATTTGGGAAAATTAGGTGTATATTAAAAGGGAAAGGTAGGTAAGAAGGGAAGGTAATGGAATGCTCAAACGTGGTATGCAACCCTGACCTGCTTGAGCTATTGTTTACACATCCCAATCCATCCGTATAAACAATATCGGATATCCCACTAATCCCATTAATATTATAAATGGGAAAGTTTGGATGAATGGATGGATAGATAGATGGATGGATGGATGGATGTTTGTTACTCTTTCACGCAAAACCCACTGAACCAATTGCGATGAAACTTGGTATATAGATAGCTGGAGACCTGGATTAACGCACAGGCTACTTTTTATCCCGATATTCCCACAGAATCATTGATTGAGAACAGATGATTGGTGTTTCAGATTGGGGAGTGTTCTGTATGTTGTACGTGGACATCTCGTACAATATACAACATCACGCTTATGTCATCTGTAATGACTAAGCAGATATGTGTATTGATGGCCTGTGTGGCGCTGCAATGTTGCGGTAATGCATTCGACTGCAAGGACTCTTACAAGTTACTCTTAGTTAATGCAAGTATAATACTATTATTATTTGTCTCGGAATACGAAACAATACAGTAAAGAAATCTGTTATTGTCTGTTGTATTTCCTTTAAAAAAATTAAATATCACATCTTCCAAGCACAGCTGGTTATGCCAACACTGCTCCTGCGTCCGCGGAAAGCTCCGAACGGTGTAAATACAAAAATCAAATCAGTGATTATGTCTTTAAGCCGTTTCGGGTCGAGACGTTAGGTTCATGAGGCCTGAGGAGCTGCCCTCCCCTGACTTGATACGCCCATGTATATAACTGTACTTGATTATATATTATATAATAATTGTGACTATTGTAAGCGGTTATCGGTATGTGCTACTTACTCAAGAAACTTTTTGTATTATGTGCTGTTAAATTTCGGTTTATTATCTACGTCAGTTTATTTTCAGATACTTTTTACAGTTTTTCCTTTTTTCTAATTTAAATCTAAATTATCGACAGCAAATATTTGCCCTCGTTAGGCATGGGCCTCTTCCATGGTTATAATAATAATAACCACACATCTCACATACGGCCTTTTGATCCCAAACTAGGCAGAGCCTGTAGGTACTATGTGACCACACTGCTGATAAATCTCTTGCCTTTTGGGAACACGTGAGCCCCGCAACTGCCTTTATGTCATTTTCCCATCTTTTTTTCGGTCTTCCTGTTTCTCTTCTTGTTCTTTCTTATCGTGCATGTGACATTTTCTACTTTTTCTCATACGTTTCTATGTTTCATAGTCTATCAGATTTATTTATGTTCAGCATAATTCTTTCCATGAATCACTGGCAGACTTCTAGTTTTAGGGCATGTGCTTTGATGAGGGTCTATGTTTGTCAGCTATACGTTAGGACGTGGGAGATGCATATGTTTGTCAGTAAAAACGTTATATTATTATCTTATGGTCTATTCCTAAAATTGATTTTGGATGTAGTTTTAAAAAGAGTGGTCCATGAGTTTCTTGTAAGATTCTCCTCATGCGAGCTTTACACTTTAAACATCGCAACTGAAAAAGAAGAAGAAATATTTTGGGATAAAATCAAGACTATCACAAAGAAACAGAGTATTAACAATTGTAAACCCCTAAACACTCACTTCCTTTGCAGAGCTCCTCAAGACAAGATTGAACGTGCTGGACGGAGTTTGACGGAGTGCCCATCATGGTCAAGACACTTTCACCCAAAAGTGCCCAGCCACATAACTTAAAGTCCTTAAAGGTGGTAATCAAACAGACAGTAGGATTGATTGTAATCAATTACACCTGCCACTATCCCACTATATAATATATATATATATATATATATAATATAATATTATAAATGTGAAAGTTTAGATGGATGGATGGATGGATGTTTGTTACTATTTCACGCAAAAACCACTGAACCGATTGCAATAAAACTTGGTATGTAGATAGTTAGAGACTTGGATTAACGCATAGGCTACTTTTTATCCCGATATTCCCAAGGGATCGGGACTTACGCGGGTGAAACCGCGGAGCACTGCTAGTATTTATTTATATCTATCTAGTGGAGATGAGCCGCATTATTACGTAACTCCTGTAAAGTACTGATGTACTGATCAGGGTAAATTTCTCCTGTGCCTATCGAAGTATCTTCCCTTTATGTTGGAGGAATATTACACCAAGTGCCTGCACAGTGTTGTAAAATAATGAGAGAATTGAAATTACTAAATCTTAAAGAGTGGTTCTAATGTAGCCTTGGCTATTGTATGTAGTAACATTTCCAGACAAAAAAGGGTATAACTAAATATTAATTCATGCATTAAATCAATGCTGTTTATGACCGGAATTGAGATAAAAACATATTATTTTCTATTGATACAAAATTGTTTTGACATTGATAGAGTGTTGAACTTCTAGCCTTGAGAACTTTGTACGTAAGTAGGTAGGTATTAGCAGTTCTTTGTAAATATAGGTATTTACTTTACTGGAGTGTTTATATTCTTATCCTTTGGAAATTCAGGTAGCACGATCTCTTAAGTAATTGCGTTGCTGCTCTAAGTATAAGAGGATGCCTTGGCAAATATATAAATATTGATTCTTAATCAGAGATACATGGTTGTACTACGTGTGTATTTTGCGAATTACAGGCCCACTTGTTCCAGACCTTCGTCAAAGATGACGAAACCTTTCGCTTTGCTTCAGTGGCAGGTTTTCGGGTATTTTATCTCGCTTTTTTGCTCCTGATCGTCTTATATTTGTGTCACTTGAGTTGCAGGTGTACATGGGCGGTGGTAGTCATACCGGACAAGTGCGAGTCTGACTCGCGCACAGGGTTCCATAAGAAAACAAACTTGTATGTAGATAGTAAGTATTATGTATTAGTAATTATGTCAGCGGTCCCATGAAGCTGTAAAAAATCAAACTTTTAAGTCAACGCAATCAAAAAATATGTCATTAAGCCTTAGATTTGAACAAATTTGAACATTTCGCAGGTAAATCAAAACCTATAGGGTACTCTTCACATTGACCTAGAATCATGAAATTTGGTAAGAAGCAAGGTCTAACAGAACAAGTAAAGGAAAAAAACCGAAAGTTGTTAATTTATTGTTATATCACATAAAAAAAATAGTTTTTGTGATAACAAAGTTATATTTTGCGGTTGGAAAGTTGACTTTGTCGTCTTCGATGTATGGGAGAGTATTTTTAGAGCCGCAAAGTTAAGTTTGAATGTCGAAAAAGACAGGAAAAATCTTTGAGGGTTGATTCCCGAGATGCACCTACTATCTACATACAAGTATATTTGGTTACGGAACCCTCGGTGCTCGAATCAGACTCGCACTTGTCTAGTTTTTTTTAGTATGTTACTTGATATCTTTACCGTTTATGAACTAACTTTAATGATTATTTAACCTTTTTTAAGACCCTATTTTAGTGTTCGGCAACTACTGGACTACGGAGGGTAAAAGTATAGGTATAAAATTGGACTTTTCTATTTACCTATTCTAATTAAAAAACTAAAGTTGAATCCGAACGTATGTACTGTTTGTAATATATATCACGCAGTCCAAGTCCAAATGGAAGTGTTAAATTTATAATTGGCCGAAAGTATAGGCTTACCGAGTGATTGTGTTAGTGATAGATGCACTTCGGATTGTCTTTATTCGGCCTAGTAAATAAAAGGACCTTAGAGTGAGTCGTTCTATGCGAACGAGCACTAGGCCGAAAAGACTAGAATAGGTAACTTTCATAAATATCCTACGATAATCTGACTAGGATATGTAAAGGATATTCTAATAAGCATCGCTCTAATAACAGCAGTATCCGTAAACTATAGAAACGCTAGCGTTGCCCAAGATTTGGCATTTTCGACAACAGGTACAACTTGGACAGATAAGATCTACCCGAAACCGGAGGGTTTATAGACATAGGGCAAGCAAGATATTAAGGATAGAAGCAAGTTTACGCCTACCCAGAAGGGAGAAAGACGAGAATTTATGTAATTTGTATGTACAGTTTGGTGTTGTTTACAGATTTCTGTAGGCAAAATAAATCTAACAAAGATCCAAACAAGATAACAAATCTCGATCTACAACGAAATAGAATTGCAAATGGTGTGGTAATGAGATGTTCGACAAGAGGAGACGTCGAAGAGCAACGCTCTGTCCTGGTTCAAGGACAGGGCTTATGGTAATTATGTTTAGTGTTAGTTGTATGACTCTGTATTTATCGTTGTATGTGTTCTTTATTTAATACTCACGCCTGTATATCATTGTGAGAGTAGCAGAGATTATTTGTGGCAGAAATGTATTTATTAGACACCCACATTTAGATTTAACATCGCGTTACAGAGAATTTCGTAACAGAAAATTAATTTTCCGACAAGAGAATGGAACTAAAGATCTTAAAATAGCTTCTAAACTAAAGAGGAACAACGAGGCACAGTTATAAAATATCTACGTAGCCTTATAATTTTATTTAATAGACATTTTTCCTCATAATTTCAGCGTCTTTCGGGGTTATAAATAAAATGTTTTTGTAGTCGAATTACTTTTAAAATATTTGTAAATTACAAACTGATTGTTGTTTTTGTAAATAATTATTTTAGTAAAACTAAAAAACACGATTTAATGGCAAATCAATTTAAACAAAAAAAAAACTGTTTTCATCATCAGACCATTGTTACCAAGCCCAATTAATTAGACTCGTCAAAACGAATCATATGAGTCCAAACTTGAGGGGTTTACTACTAGCCACTGAAGAGGTCCACTATCCACCTCTTTTGTCTCATTGTCATCCAAACTACATATACATACAAAGTGTGATTTCGATACCACAGTTAGAAGTAGGATAAAATTTACTTAGAAGATTTTTTAACATAATTACTCACAACTGAAGCTAATAAACAAATAAAAAATATTGTTATAATAATGTGTACACTCTACAAAGTACATACTTTTACTAACAAATAATATCACTTTTCATGTCATTTTCAATGAAGTTTTATTTAAACCACCCCTTTATCTTATGAAATATTAGATTAATCTTATCAAACCGAATCAAAACCATTTATTTAAATTAAACCAATAATAGATATTTGAAATGTCAGGAGTAGGAGTCAGTCAGACTATGTCAGTCGTGAAGCTAGTTGCCTGATCCAAAACGTAGATCCTATGAAGAAGAACAGGCAAGAAACTTCAAAGACACTCTTTTTCAAAATATTTTTTACAAATTTCTGGTTACATTGCTTATAAACGTAAATGAAATGTGGGGTCAATGTAACGTACCTATTATTCTAAAATATAAATGGACGCGCTAACTTACTACTATACATATTTAAGTAATAGCAGTCCGGAGATGGCCAGCTCCGATCAACGGCACCCGTTCACGAGCATGACGCACACGCCATCGTACAGATAAACTATATTGAAGCGAACCGAACGACCCGACACAAGCCACCATCGGTAAGACAATCAATCACATTTCAATTTGACATAAGATTTCTGTATTCAAAATCATGAATTTTCCTGCAATTGTTACTACATTACGTCTTTTATGGGGCAAACGAGCAGACGAGTCACCTGATGGTAAATAACTACCACCACCCCTGGCCACCTGTAATTTGAGAGTCACAAGTGCGTTGGCACCCTTTAAGGTGGGAGTAGGAGAAGAGGGGGAGGGGGGAAGAGTGAGAAAAGGGGAGAGGGGAAGGGTTAGGGCCTCCGGTAACCTAACTCACGCTGTGAAATGCAATGCAAGCATTTCTTCACTGCCGGTTTTCTGTTAGGCCGTGGTATCGAGCGGAGTCGAGTCGGCCCATACGTGCTGAAGTACGGAATTTGGTCCACAGATTGGTTGTGCGAGGTAAAACAGTGGTGTAGTGCCCAACACCTAAGTGATGAGAATGAAAATTTTGACGCGTTGGACGATGGCGGAACGCTGCGGCCGGTGCGATGATATCTATGCAACGCCAACGGGTCAAGCCGATCTGAAATATCCTGGCAATTGACGATTCGAATCGTAGTTGTAAATTATATTACATATTGTTTACTGTCCCACAAACATAACCTACTTCATTTATATATAAAACAAATAAGTAAGATACACTCTTGCATACATACTAAAATGGCTATACTTAAATAAAAAAACTCTGGAGTCATGAACATATACAGCAATAAAAAAGTAATTCTGAACCCGTTGAGATGTTTCCGCCGGATCTTCGGAGCCGAGGCCGAGTTCCGAGCCGGTAATGACACTAGTATGAATCGCAAACGCAAAGTTCATGGGAACGATACTCAATCGCGTTTATGTCTTAATATAAGTCTCTAAGGTATTTTAAGGAAATCATATTATTGAAGACTTTGCCCCAGGCTTCGACTCTGTTTTCCTCGGGAACAGTATTTTTTCTGTATGGCTACTGTTTTTGGATCCCCGACAAAGTTTTGAAAATTTTGTATTTAGGTAGTACATAGGTACCACTAACTGCTCATCATCAAGGAGGCCGTGTGCCGGCCAAGAGGCCTTTATTACACCACAGCCCAAAAAAGGAGTGTTGTGTTTCGGAGTTCATGTATGTGTGTATGTATGTTTTTTTTTTATGATATAGGGGGCAAAGGAGCAGACGGGTCACCTGATGGTAAATGACTACCGCCGCCCATGGGCACCTGTAACCCGAGAGTCACAAGTGCGTTGCCGCCCTTTATGGTGGGAGTAGGAGAAGAGGGGGAGGGGGCGAATAGTGGGAAGAAGGGAGAGGGGAAGGACGGGACCTCACTCACGCGGTGAAATGCAATGCAAGCATTGTTTCACTGCCGGTTTTCTGTGAGGCCGTGGTATCGAGCGGAGTCGAGCCGGCCCATACGTGCCAAAGCATGCCTCTCTCATACCTGTATATCCGTGTTCTAGAACAAATAGTATTTACAATATATACTGAGTTTACGTTTAGTTAGCGATGCGTAATGTCCCACAGAATAATATTATATGCTACTAAGACATGAGCAATATACTCAAATCTCAAAAAAGCATCTAAATGAATACATAAAGAATTGTTAATACTAGAACCAGTTCAATTCAGTTTCCAGTTTCCAGTTCTGAGTGGAACAGGCGCGCAGTTGCTCACGAAAATATAAAATTGCATTAGTTCATTAAACTCGAGGCAGTAGATAAACACTACACATAGGTATATTGCGTTTGAACTCATCTCTACTGGGAGAGGCGCAGTTCATACAGTGCTGGCCGAAAATATTTGCACACTAAAACATTTTATTAGCTCTTTTCAACACTCTAGGGAAGTCTTTGTGAGGTTTTTTGTCCATAAATAAGCGATAGATTGTCGACATATATAATATAACGTAAATGAAACAAGACCGTCATTTTGCGTTTATTAACGAGTCGATCGACTAATCGTCGTGCCAGTCAGCAACTCTTCAACGTCTACATCTAAGCTTGACGTTAATTTTGTTTCCATTTTGTTGTTTCAATATTTAAAAATTAAAAAATACCGCTGTGGCGTAATTTCACACCGCAGCATTTTAACACAGGGGGGGCAAACTAGTCATATTGTTGGCATATTTGTTATATTATAAGTTACAACTCTTTGCTACAGAAGGCGTATTTTGTTGTATAATAACCGCTTTTTCGTCATTATTGTAATACGTAAAAAGAGTTCTATGTTACTAGAGCATTATCTGTCACTATAAAATTAAATGTAAAGTATATATATACATTATTTATTGTGTATATATGTATGTCTATATGTAGGTATATATGTATTTTTCTCCCCATTTATGTATACAACAGTACTTGAGTAGATATAAGTAGGTATAATTATTGAGTATTGTATGTATGTAATAGATGATAAGCATTATCAACCTTTAATTTAACGTCAACGATTACCACCCGTTTAATAAAATAACTCCAGTCCATCCTAAGGTTGCCTGGAAGAGATTGCTTTGAGCGATAAGGCCGCCCTTTGTATACCATCGATAAAAATCTCCTGTCACATATTCTTTGTAAAACCTTGGTGTACAAATAAAGTGTAATCTATCTATCTATCTATCTATCTATTTTCCTTTGAAGGAACGCACAGAGTGAAGTGCACAAAGCTACAATTTTTTATCAATATGTGTTTTAAACTGCCAGCTGGTGTTCCTGTCCTGGTGGCCTCTCCAGTCATAGGAAATACAGGACATTCGGGTATGCGGCCCCAGCCTTTACGAGCTACTACAGTTTCAGGGATACCGCAAGTCTCGGATGAGGAAGGCCCCATACGAGATTTGCGGTATGCCTACCGCATACCGCAAATCTGAGGAACCTAGGGTAAGCCCTAGGTTTCTCTCCATACCCATTTTTCTTTATACAAATTTACCTTCTGTCTTCTTTCCCGTCTTAAAATGACTACATTCCCAAGAAGGGATGTCGTCAGGCAGGCTGCGCGTATAACAGAAACTAGGCAAACAGTTTCCGATGTCACCCATTGCACCGACCCTAATGAAAATTAGAAAAAGGGCAGAAGGCGATAATGATGTGATTTAAACTGAAAAAGATTGTGAAAACGACTTCAAAAAGCTGTATAAATGCTGACCTGCCATGGTACGGAATAAAATATTTATATCTTAAAGACTTATTATCGTTCTCACCAGCAATGTTACTAATTAAGAAAATATCAAGTTATTACTGCCGACGACGAAGATTTTTTTTTACATTTGACAGCCACCACACAGCTGCCATATTGATTTTTTTCGAAAAAAATATAGGCTGTGTTACTCAACATGATGTAAGGACTCTAACGATACCCCATACATCCAAATCTGTACAGGTATTTAGAAGTTATGGTGAAATAAGGAAACACTCATACATACGTGAACCCTGTAAACATTGCACTCCTTTTTTGGGCGGTTGTAAAATAAAAAATACATCACTAGTTTTGTGTTGTTTTCTATGGTGTGGAGATACTTTTACCCAGGGAGCTCTTGTTCGAGCAGTATTCTACTGTATCGTACAGAGTCCATGCCACTTTCAAACAGATCATGCAAGTGATAATAATCCGAGGGATTAAAAATTGATATATCTACAATCACGTGAGTGAAGTCGCAGGCAAAAGCTAAATACAGCATGATTAATACGCTAATATGTGGAGCAATTTAGAGTCATAGAACCCCACAGTACTTAATTGGAGTCTGGTCTAGCCACCCGCATGCCCACAGCCCGTTTGATTAAATAAGACTGCATTTGACGATGATTGCTTAATTAAAAAATACATTTTTTTCTAAGTTTTTATTTTTTTTGCATTTAGATTACAAGCTTTAGGGTTTAATTGCGTCCTGTATACGCAATGTATCTTTATATGGTACCATTATTTATATAAATATTGTCTATACAGGGTGTTATAGAAAGGTGTGGTTAAATTTTAGGAGCGTTGTGTAGCTGACAAACAGTTGATATAGTTTTTCTTTTAATTTTTTTTTCAGAAAATGCTTTGCCTAATGTAGGTGCACGTTTTTAAACAATATTTTTTTGAAAGTTCGTGTCAATTTCGATGATTTTGTTTTATTTATGCAGACATTTTCTGAAAAATCTTTACATACCATCAACATCCTTGGTATTAAATACCCATGGTATCATTCATGACAGCCGTCTCTCATACGATATATTAGCCTTTTCCTGTCAATTTTCAAGTTCAATTTGTCAGTTTCAAAATAAAATTTCTGTATTAAAAATAACGAATTTTCTTAAATTATTAGCGCATTACGTTATTTACAGAGTATATAAATATACTCTATACGACCCTAAGATATGACCACACATTTCTATAACACCCTGTAAAATAATATCCTAATTTATATTTGTATTAGAAATACGAAAGTGAGTTTGTTTGTTACGCTTCACGCCTTAACGACTCAAACGATGATCATGAAATTTTGCAGCGAGCGAAGCCCCGGGCAGAAGCTAGTTGTCTATATATTGTAGCGTCTGAACTCCTTCGACGCAGAGCAAACCTGGCTGGTATCGTAATGTTTGAAACTTGTCGATTCTGTGATTTTTAATTGTGTAGATTCGACATAAAAGGGAGGAGAATCGCCGCAGCCAGCAGACAGAGTGGACATCTGTCAAGTTGCGGAGCTACTTCTATGAAGTCAATATAAAGTAAATGTATTTATTGTGAAACGATCAGTTTAAATATAAAATCTTTCAGATTTGTTGTCGACTCTCAATTCTTCTCCTATCACACTAAAACGCCACGAAACCACTTCCTCTCTAGTGCGAACCCTACAATATCTATCGCTATTGGCTAAATATCTGATTGTGGGGATGATACGTGGATTTAGTCGGTTCAAATCCAACATAATCATTTCGGACCCTCAAAGGTTTTTTACAACTAAAAAAATTTTTAAAGCGGCCTTTACAAATAAGTAGATATGTAAAAAGTATGCCCTGAAACTTGACCTGTCTGTATCTTAATACAGCCTGTAGTGCAATGTCTCCTCCAAGAAAAATAATTGCCAAAGTTCCCCTAACGTTGCCTAAAAGAGATTGTTCACAACAGTAATTTCTTCTTTCATCTATTGCTAAGAATAAAGACGCCCCTTGTACGAAACACAAAGTTATTTCTTTGACTGACCTGTTGGACTAGTGGTTAGTGATCATGGCTGCCGAACCACACGTCGTGGGTTCGATTCCTAACCAGGACAAGTAATTGTGTGAAGAGCACGATCATTTGTTCTGTGTTTGGGTCTAAATTGTCTATATTATACAATGATATGTACTTAGAAATATATAAGTATGTATATCAACAGTCTTCGTTCCTCGGAGAGCACGTTAAGCCGTCGGCGTCCGTCCCGGTTGCCATACGAACATCTGTGGCAATTGTTACGGGTAGTTGGAGCCCTAAAAAATCCGACAACCTGGTCTAACTACAGAATTTCGATATCGCCTAGTACTTGAGTTGTGGAGGTCTGATGGCAGTCGCTGCACGTAAAATATCGAAGTCTGGGCATATCGTAGCCGACCCCAACTTAGTAGGGAAAAGGCGCGCAGGATGGACACGGAGGATGATATATATCAGCAGTCTGGTTACCATAGTACAAGCTTCGCCTAGTTGGGATCAGACGGCCGTGTGTGAGATGTGTCAAGTTATTATTATTATTTTTACTTAAAGGTGTTTCTTTGGCATACGATTCACCCCAAAAGTAATTATAGTATAGCTTCTTAGTCATGAATAGATATCTTAAAATATCTTCCCAAAAATTTCGGCATGCAGTGTACCAACTCTGAACATTTGCCAAATATTTTTTTCTAAATATGTAACCGACGTTCGTTGACCCCATATTATCGGCTGGCCGGACGAGTGTTTTAGATCGGCGTATGCGCATCTGTGTGTGTTAGGTTACGTATACGTATGTGTGTATTTTATGTTCGACTTGTATTTTTTAGACAGGATGACGTCATTAATGAGGAGTGTCGTTTTAAATATGCAAGGTGTGTTATTTTCATCCGTAGATACGATATTTATGAATTTAGGTTGCAGGAGCGTACGCTACTACGTTTGCCAACATGTTGTGTGTGTTCGGATGTATCGTATAAGAGAGTAAAGCAGATTTTCTCCATCGAAACCTAATAACACGCCCCTTTTATACTTCCGTTTCTACAAAATTATTTTTTTTATAAGTGGTATGTGTTTATTAAAGACATGTTTGTACTCACGTGTATATTCCAAGGAGGCTCAACTAATTACGGACCCGATAGGGGCTCTTTATCAAGGGGTAAAGCGACCCGTCGCAGTGGTACTTTCTTAACTAAAATGTATCTAACGCGGTCCTAACAGTATTGTTGCGAGTTAAAGAAAAAAAGTTACCATGCTTCTCGATGCGGAATCAGCTTATACCAGTTACAAAGAGTTTTATTGATTGATGCAATAAATGAAGGAGGAACTCTTTTGAGTTGTTTGCTTTCAGACGCTATTCAAACCTACAGGAAACAAATTTTTATCGTCTTGAAATTGTGATCGCGTTGGAACGAAAACACCCATAATATTTAAAGGGCACCGATCGCTTTTGTACTTTAACGAAAGGCCAATGAGGTCAGTCGGTCTACAAGTCGGCAAGCAACAAGAAATCAACTCTGAAACTGTGAGCTCCGCATTTCTCAGTGACGTCGATAGAAGATTAGCGGTTTCTACGGCCAGTCAGCAGCTTTGACAACCGATCGATGAGTGTGGTAATACATGATCGGGTTAAGCTGATTCCGCGTCGATAAGTGTGGTCACTCCGTGATTAATAAGTGGATATAATTATTTCGGATTCGGATTTAAATTAAATCCTGAATGCTTTTTTGTTAGTTCGGTATTCTGATTTTGATTGTTTGTATTTTTTTATGTATAAAAACTTCTTTCTTTTTCTCTTTTTGTTAGTTTTTTAGTTTGACTGGCCTGTAGGCTCAGCTCAGCCAGAGGTTGTGGGCTCGATTCTGCCCCAGGACAAATAATTGTCTGGGTGTAATGTATCTGTAATATGCATGTATTTAGAGATATAAACTATTAGCAGAAATATTCTCATGACTTCATAACCATAGGTGTATTTTGTATGTATGTAGTAATTTATATGTGTATGTATATATTTATTTTTATATATGTATATATATTATTTATATGTATTATTATTAAATATATGTATATTTTTGTATTCAGTTATCTATTATTATGTAGCATTGTAAATTGTCTCGTGTATATAACAGAGTGTATTATCAGCTTATTGTCAACTATGATTTTTTTTTCTTTTCTCCCTTAGCACCTGCCATGTCCCTCACTTAATCACCCAAAGGTTGACTGGTAGATAATGCCATGTGGCATTAAGTCCGCCCCGTGTAATATAAAATGCAGGAAGTATTAAATAAATAAATAAATAAGTATGTTTATCAGCAGTCTGGTTACCATAGTACAGGCTTTGCCTATATAGGGATCAGACGGCCGTGTGTGAGATGTGAGTTCATTTATATTTTTATTATAAATGAACTCCGTTTTTAAAAGACTGCCTGTGTATTTTATAATGGTATTTTAAGTAATTTCTACTATACTATATAAAGTACAACTCCAGTACCTACTGTCTTTTAAATCACTGAAAGTGTTGGTTTTAATTATTCTTAGAAAATTAGGTAGAGCTGAAATCTTAAAAAATCCGTACCTTCGGATAGTTGTATCACAGTCAAAGATAGCCTGTGGATGTTTGCAACACGGGGGTGTCAGTAACGCATTGCAAATATCCCTGATAAAACCCTATTAACGCCCCTTTTAAACAATCCAATATTGTAGTCGCTAGGAAGAACAATGATGGAGTGATTATTCCATAAATAGTAAGTAAATATATTCAATTCAACGTGCTAATCTTGGAAACTATTAGACAATAGACATGTAAATAATTATAAAAGTTATAAGTTATTAATTAAATAGTTATTAGGATCATATATAATACTACATACAAATTATTAACATCTAAAATTTATGATTGCAACAAATGATTAAGGATTGAAGTTCCTGTAGTGATTTCCAGGCACAATAAAACACACTTCAACACAAAGCGAAGACAAGCCGAACTACATAGTAGCTACAAATCCTGTATCGCATAATCAAAGTTTTCGCAACGATTAGTATATTTACGACTTCTTTCGACGAGAATCCTATCTTTGTGTTAGAGGAACATAATAAACCCTTTCTCTAAATTTCTTTCTTCTGTCCGTCTGTCTTGTCTGTGGTTCAAGCGTTTCCTACGTCCCCTTTAAGATTTTTAGTCTCTTTTTTTTCTATACATATAACAGTTTATTTCAGAAACACTCTGTACATACGCGATATTTTAACATCTTTCCTATGTGTGCAAATGAGGACAGAGGTTCCTCACCTCATAAATTGCCGGAGATGCGCAATAGTGACTAATACTTAAATATGTCTCTCTCAAAATCTAAGATTTAAAAACACCATACAATTGTTTGTTTTAACACTGAAAACAGGATATTCATTTCATAAGTAACTTTTTTTGTCACTTGTTTGACGCACGGATGGCGCAATGGTTTAAGTGGTCGACTCGCCACACGGGGCAAAATTTTGTGTAATCTACAAATCTTCCCGAGTCTGGCTGTTCTTTGTGTCCGTTGTTTAAATGTTCGTGAAACCTCCGTAGCACAGGAATATTCCTAAAGCGGGAATTGTCTTTAGAAAAATCCTTAACCCTTTTAAGCCAGTAAGATGGCAAACAAACATGGTTCGTGGAGGTTATTTTTCTATCCCTCGGGAACAATACTTTGTCTGGATGAAAGTTACCCTGTGTTTTTTTCTAGGTCCCTGATAAATTTAATACAAAATTTCATGATTATTAGTTGAGTATTTAAGACTTGAAAATGCAACAAACAAATTCAGTTTCGCAATTATAATTACTAGAGATCGCGTAGTGGTCGAATTTCGACCATAGTTTTTTCATTGGCCAGTACAACTTGAGCTGTCATTGTATAGACTTACTTACCATGACAGGTCAACGCATTTCATTAAACCATTTTCACGTAATTTTTAAAGTTGTAAGACATTGTTTAAAATTTTTAGCTTTCTCTACTTTAAACTATAAATATGCCAAAATTCACGTTACTACGTTCGTGAAATTTTCTTAAAAAGGGGTACAAAGAATTCTCTTCACGCATTAATATCATGATATAGTTCGGATTTAAAGTGAGATAGAGATGTGTATCTTTTGGCACCTCGCGCAGAAACTTCAAGATCTGACCAGAAGGTAAGTGTCTTATTTACATTCCTAGTTTAAAGGATAACGAGGTCAGGAATATATATATATATATAGTATCTCATCTATATACTTAAATTTAAACCCTTATAAAAGAAATAATGCCAACTACGATTAATGAGATCAGGAAAAAGTCATATTAGTGTGAACTAAGACTTACACAGAACAGATATTACGCATTTATATAGCCTCACAGAAAACCGGCAGTGAAGCAATGCTTGCATTGCATTTCGCCGCGTGAGCGAGGTTACCGGAGGCCCTAACCGTTCCCTCTCCCTTATACCCGTCCTTCCCCTCGCCCCCTCTTCCCACTCTTCCTCCCCTCCCTCTCTTTCCCTACTCCCACCTTAAAGGGTGCCAACGCACTTTTGACTCTCGAGTTGCAGGTGCCCATGGGTGGCGATAGTCATTTACCATTAGGTGACCCGTCTGCTCGTTTGCCCCCTGTACCATAATTTCAAAAAATTGTAACACAAAACTTACTTAACTATAAACACCCTTTA
Source organism: Euplagia quadripunctaria (assembly GCA_963859945.1). Classification (NCBI taxonomy): domain Eukaryota; kingdom Metazoa; phylum Arthropoda; class Insecta; order Lepidoptera; family Erebidae; genus Euplagia; species Euplagia quadripunctaria. Next base: position 22,770,635 of record OY982570.1, on the reverse strand, counting down.
TTATAAAACATATAACAAATCATTGGACAAACACTCAACAAGCAACATAACCCTTTCACCACAAAATTACGACACACCATAAAACCTTTACAATAACGCTAACAAACTACCCTCAATATGTTTGTGAACTATAAACCCCGACTACTTCCGATTTCGTCTAGACGAGCCGACCGACCCTTGGGTCAAGTGCGGTCAAATAGACCCAACGGTCATTACAATAGTAGAGAAAAGGGTCAAACGAGATTGAAGCGACAGTGATCTTTAGTGGAATTTGGGAATGTGCGTGCATACAATTTGAAACAAAATGTCATTTGTGCTCAAATTTCCCTGTCATTATCAAGGCCAAAATTTAAGAACAAATTACATCTTAGATTAATAGCTATAGCTCTTGCTGAAATAAAATATAGCCTATGTGACTTTGGATAAAGTAGCTATTTAATAATAAAAAAAGCTGTAAAGAAAATATAAAAATCGGTACAGTATTCAGATTATCATTTCGGATATTCAATATTAGAAAAGAGTAGTTTGTGAAGACAAAATATATTTTTATATTTAAATTATATATATACGGTTTTTGGACTTTACTCCAGTATGGAAATTTGATAAGGAGTGAAATTAAAAAAAAGCGTTAACTCAAAAGCGCTACGTTTTCTGTCACTTTGAAATCATGTATGTGTATAAATGTGTGTCTATTCCAATGCTGGGCATCCACCAGTCCTAATGTTGATCTTAAAATTTCGGTGATGATTATTTTCTAATAAGCTCATAAACTGACGAGTCGAGTGCAGCTCTTGCATCTCCACTTTAAGAGATGCAAGAACGTCGCTCGACTTTCGACTGCTACTGATACGTTAATGCTTAGACCACTCGGTAAACACTGCTATCAACTATTAAGAAGATAGTGATATACACATTCCCTTTCTCATTTACAATGGGTATGCAAAATATATGGTACCTACAACTAGCATGGACTACTACAACAAAACAAGCAGAATAGTTTAATAAAAAGTGAACCGTAAAACATTTCCAAATAGCTTTAAATCGCAACAATAGAAATAAAAGCCTTTATACCATAAACAATAATTCACTTGTCCCTATCTCCAAGCGAATACCTCGCAGAACCCGATCCTACTCGAGGCCTTGAAAACACCGTCTTAACTATCAATAGACCCCACGTACGAGAGAGACAACAGCAGTCTCGACGACAGAGCGAGAGAGACGGAATAATAACATAAGAAACGCAAGGTCGGCGGGCAGTGGGTCAGCTCGTCTAGCCCACGTCTAGCACACACACTATTGCAATAGTAACGATAGTAAGAAAAGTGGGAAAATCTATTTATTTATTTATAAAATGAACATGTCATAAATATAATCCGCATAATTATAAATATTCATTGGCAATAGAGAAAAACAATCATACAAAGATATTTTTTAATAAGGGTGTCAATTTAACTTAAATACCACTACTAAAAAAAAGTTGATGAAATAATGTCCTTTTTTAACGTGTGAAAAACCCCAAGTGTTCAACTTCACCGGTGATACGATAACACGGTTATGTTAGACTGGTACCTACTAAAATCACACGGATTACGTCACAGTCATGGTATTCAGTCAAGGAGGACTATCAGTCAATTCCCGAACGGCTTCACCAGCCTGTCAGAACGTCAGGAGGCGTCGAATAGTGTATTCTCCTTCCGACATGGAGAGGCGTGCGTGGGATGCCACGCTACCATTTCAGGCTTGCATATACTGCTGAACTGGCTGCTCTTGGGTCAGCGCTCATGGAGGCTGGAGAATGTTTAGCGATCTCGGACACCTGGTGCTTTTTCTGATTTGGGATGGGAGAGTACTGATTCTCCCTCGTTCCCTTTCTGCCGTCTCTTTGGTGAGCAGGTGAAATAATGTCCATCCACAACATTAGTAAAACTTGAATTATTTAGAAATTATCCATAGGCCACGTTAAGCGCTTACCATCACTTACACTTATATTAGTATCTTTTTAATTTGACTAAAAATATTTTTTTACACATAAAAAATATATATTAGGTTTATAATTATGAGCATTCTATGCGTGTTTTGTTAACTTGAGCTCAGACATCCGAAACGTATACTTTTCTACTACATTTCTCTATGATATGTATTAAATAAAATATATACCTACTCAGTTAAATTCAGACAAAAAGCGATTTAATACTCCAAATTTCACTACCTAAAATCCAATAAACAGACAACTTTATCTACGTATTGATAAAAATCTAAAACTAACCTATGACTAGCTTTAATGTGGGAGGTTCAATCCTTCTAGGAATATATCGTTTAACAACTTAGATATCAACGGTCAAGACGTTTCCTTTGTCTTTGCAACACACGACACAATAAAAAAACATAAATTGGCCTCTCTACACGCAAATGCATAAGTACTTCAATTAACCATTACAATAAAAATTAACCTACATACACACGGTCAAACGCCATATAAATCTTTAGTAGTATCATTAAACTGAGCTACGTTTAGCGTGTGTCAATGGTGAATAAAGGCATTTGATTGTCGATAATAGTTCAGTAAGCGGTAAGAACGCCGTATTGGTCTTGAGCAACTTAGGTGAAATCCTTTTGGATCAATTATACAGGAATGGACACAGAGTAAAAGTAGTAAATGTTAATATTATAGCTTTTGATGTTTGTTTTACTTGCGGCAGTGAAGCAATGTTTGCACTGCTTTTCGCCGAGTGAGTGAGGTTACCGGAGGCCTAAAGCCTTCCTTCTTACCCCTTCTCCCTCTCCCTCCCTCACTCCCTCTCCCCATCTTCCCACTTCTCCTACTCCCACCTTAAAAGCCGGCATCGCACTTATGACTCTTGAGTTGCAGGTGCCCATGGGCGCTGGTAATCATTTACCATCAGGTGACACGTCTGCTCGTTTGCCGACTATATCTATCATAAAAAAAACACTATAAAATTAGCGGACACCAAATCGCATTACTCAATATTTAAAAACTAAAAAGTGCTACCAGTTTCATCATAAAATAGCTTTAATATTAACTTTAATAAACCCCTAAAATGTTAATACAACCTATAAAAAATCCAGTCGGTTATAATTTTAACATTTAGACATACGATCGTTGACAAATACATAATATTACGTGAGTCATAATAATGCACCTCAAACAATTAATGTAACTTACTTCTTGATAAACGAGTAAACATTGTTACTATAATTACGCTTAACAGAGATTAGCCACTTTTAACAGTAAAGTTCTTTTTTCTAAACTATAATATGATGGTTAATTTGACAGTAGAGTTAAAGGCGTTCATTCGTTCGGAATTTCACATAATTATAATTTTCACTTACTCTAAATCGTAAAGAATGCTTCGCCGAAACATTCAACATCAGCATTATAATCTTACAGAACACAATGATATAAATTTCCCTATAAAATAAACTTTCACAAATATATCTAAGGTTTTCAACCTAACCGTACCTCACACTAGTCACGTTACTACACACGCTCGGTGCACATGTGTGAGTGATAGTTGCGCGGGAAACGCCCGCCATTGTACCTTGGTAAACATAAGATTATGGGATTACATATATTACTTTGTCTAGAGGGAAATCATGTTGTTTTGACGGAAATATGAACGAAACAATATATTAGTAAGATATAAGCCAGTTTTCTTACAATAATGTTTATTGTATTTCTAATAATAGTTTTAAGTTATTTTTAGGTTAGGTTACATTTTTTTTAAATTGGCATTGGTAAGGCAAAGGAATCATATGTCAAAGTACTAATTGATGGAAAATTCAACCAATAAACTCATTCAATCACTCCTTTCTTTTTACATGCACCAAGGCCCTAGAAAGACACAAATTGTAATTTCTGATGGTCTATTGCTGATTACTATGCTAGCAGCTCTTAAATAGCACATGAATATGAAGTATTATAAACATTCTCAAAGGCTTGGAATATAGAAAATGATTTAGCAAATTTGGGTTCGAGGATGAAATGACCAAAAAACTTCATACTTTGGCAAAGTTGTACAGTCCCGCTGTTGTTGGGTTGTTTCTATTCGCAGCTAGAAGGCTTTCTTTACTTCATCATTTGTTTCAATTACTATTACATCACACACTTTCTTGCAAGGCATGACAGGAACTAGAACGAAGTCACAAGCAATAACTCGTTCTTTTCTTTTCGACAAACTATGCAGCACATTGGTAGAGCATTCGACTGCAGCGTCAGGGGTTCGATTTCTGCTCAAAGCAAGTATTTGTATGCACAAATATAACTATTTTCATTAGTCTGGGTCATTACACAGTACAAGCTATGCTTAGGTAGGGTCTAGATAGTGCTGTGCTAATATATTATTGTATCTGCTGATCAGACAATCGTTATACGGTCAACAGTACATGCAAAAAACATTTCCAATTTACCCCGAATTTCCCGACTTTTCAGGCAACCTTTCCAAATATTCCTTTCCTTAAAACATTACTCGGACTGTTAATAATATTTTCAATAAATTCGAGACAAACCCGTCCAGCCTTTTTCAAATTAAACGCTTACCAGCGAACATCATTTCATTTTTACAAGTATTTTTATCAATTAATCAATCAGCCTAACGCAGTCCTCTGCTGAACGTAGGCGTCTTCCATAGCTCCCAGTCCACTAACTTCCGTATCCAATCCATCACAGCTTCCTTCCTCAGGTCAGTCCACCTGGCTAAAAGCGTCCTGCCGTCCGTTTACCGATACCCGCTCTCCACTCCAGGACCCGTTTGCTGCAACGGCCACAAGTCCTTCGGTAGACGTGGCCAGCTCCTTGCTATTTCAGCATGCTGACCTCATTACGAATTTGATGCTTCAAAGATGTTAATTATCCTTTTATTTATTTTCCTCATTGAGCATGCTATTATTGAAAGAGCAACAGGCAGTTATAGTATGTGTAGAGTTTATAACAAGGGAATCTTGAACACTGTTAACTTTATGTGGTAAGGGGTTATTGTGAGGGATTAGACGATACTTGTGGTTAGGGGTAATCAACGCGGGGGTTGAGCGTGTGTTTAGGTTAACCGTAAACTTGGGCTAAAATTTATTAAATTAGCTAAACTTGCTTAGGCATGGTAAAGACTAACGATTCTGTCTGCTAAATTTCATCCAAATCCGTTCAGTCGTTTTTGCGTGAAAGAGTAACAAACATCCATCTATTTACCACTGAAAGAGTATCCTGTGTGTAAATCCAGGTCTTAAAACATCTGTTTGCCAATTTTTTTTTTAAGTGGAAACTTCTTTAGCGGCGTTGTGCACTTTTTGGTATGGGTAAAAAATGTTAAACTCGCGTCAGGACACGTGACCTGATCGAAAATTCGTAAGACGGAGCCGAGTTTCTTATATTAAAAAAAAAATAACATTCGAAATTCAAACATTTATGAGCGGCCAGGAGCGCAGAAATACATTGTGAAGTTATGTTTTCACTTCTGACGTGCAGTCCTACGACTGACTGTTTTTTTTTTTAGTAATAGCAATGTGAGTCACACGTCAATTTCAGGGTTCCAAATCCGTCTCCAGATTTCGCGTTTACAATATTAGTACGATAAGATTCAAAACAATAAAGTTTCGTTAAGAGTAGCAAAAACTGTGCTCATTTTATTTTTATTGATAATACTCGTCCTTGCGAAAAAAAAGAAAAACAAAAAATGTACTAAACTGTCATTACCTTTACTTTCCTACAGTACATTGTACATTACAAGTCTTCTTAAGTCTTCTATTTTCATCGAATTAATCAACAATAACAACAAGGTGTTTCAAAAACGTGTGGTTATATTTTAGGATCGTTGGACATTTTTGGATGGTTGACAGAGTGAATAATGTAATGTAATGTTTTTTTCAAAAATTCACGACACACATAATGGATACTTAAGATCATCGGAAAACCTGAAGCTGGAACTGAAAACCCATTCTACAACTTTTTCTGACAAATCTTTTATAGTCCAAGCTGCAGGCCTATGGAATGCATTACCAGAAGCTCTCACACAAGCAAAGCCACTAACTATTTTTGCATTAAACTCGTCAAGGATCACTACCTATCTCTGTTATAACCTATATGTATATATGTGTTAATATAATTATATGAATATGTATGTACTTATGTATGTATCTTATAGTAATGTATTTTAGTAAGTAATAGTAAGACTAATGTGCACCACAAGTTACCTATTACTATACAGTATACTGTAAGAGATCGCAGACTGCGATAAGACCGCCCATTGTATTGCTACTTATTGTATTTTTCGTATGTATCCTATTTTTTGGTTTGCAATAAAGTATAATCTAGCTATCTATCTAACACGACTACCCTACCAAAAGACGAATTAAAGTGTTTTTTAATAATACATTAAAGCTACAACTGACTATTAAATTTTTAATTTAATTCTCGAGAAATGTCATGGACTATTATAGACTCTTCAATACAACACACAATAAACGCTACTATCATTAGGAGCGCAACAGTGATCATAAATGCCGGTAGCACTGCTTATATTTCAAGCTTAATCTATGGCAACTACGTCTGTAAGGCTCTTAATAGACAGGCTGCATTTGAACCGCGCGCCACTTGCAAATTTGCAGTTTTGTACGATATAAAGGCATCGAACTGCGAATTAGCAGCCGATGTATAGTTTAAAAGCAGCCCGTCTGTTTAGAGCCTAAATAACTAATAGAAGGTGCGTAAAATATCAAAAAAAAATAAACATTTTGGATTTTCAGTGGACATTTTTAAATTGATGTACACAGAGATTTTATCATGAGAACTTTATTAGCAAACACAAATTTAAAATCTCGTTTTTCTAAAATAATACCCAAAAAGAATGTAAGTAAATGTCAGAGGGCTTGGACTTCCCGGCACTAGTCACTTCGAGTCAGAAAAAATGATCCAGAACGTTCCTTAATATTCAGATACAGCTGTCAGCCGCCTCAGCTCACTACGTAGACGTGGACGCCGCTGAATAGACTGTGCCTGATGACAATATCCCCTTCCTTCCATTGCCTTCCCTTCTTACATTTCAAAATACACCCAATTTTCCCATTTTTAATACCCAAAGTTCCCGGTTACGTAATAGGGTTGCCCTTCCTTCGATTACCTTCCCTTCTTACCTATTTTTCTTTTTCTCTATACACCCAATTTTCCCATATTTAATTCCCAAAGTGCCCGGTTGCCCCTATTACGTGAGACCAAATTATTATAATTAACAAAATGTGGGTGTTTAATACGTCTCTGCCTACCCCTTGGGGGTATACGTGTGAGTGTACATAATGTATGTTTAATAAAATATGTTTTTTTTTCTTGTTTTTTCTTTTTCTGTAAATATCATGTATTTCATTGCAATGTGAGTGGAACTAAAATATTATACATATTGGGTACTCCTGTGATGAGTTCGACTAGTTGACAAGAGCACTCTTATACAGGATGTTACAGAAGGGTCCCATTTTAGGGTCCATTATACGACCCAGCAAATAATATAAACCGTAAAAGGCAAGGCGTTAGGCAAATTTGTGATTTTTAATACAGAAATCTTATTTTGAGGCAGACATTAAAATTAAAAATTTACCAAATTAAGAAAGGGCTCACATTAATCAAACTATGGTTATTTAAAACCAAGGATGTTGATGGAATCTCCAGATTTTTCTTAAATGTGGATTAATAATGTGCACTTTTTTATGTTATAGTGGGCAAAGGAACAGACGGGTCACTTAATGGTAAAAATGACTACCGTCGCCCATGTGTACCTGCAACTCAAGAGTCACAAGTGCGTTCCCGGCCTTTAAGGTGGGAGTAGGGGAAGGGGGAGGAAAGGTTAGGGCCTTCGTTTGACACTTACACCAGAAAAAGCATCATCTTCCATATTTTTTTCAAGCTATATCAACTATTTGTCAGCTACACATAAAGCTTCTAAAATTTGACCACAACTATGTGTAACATTCTTTATGATCATAATAGTATAATGTTTTGTCTAGCTGATAAGCGGTGATGGTAAACACTTCTGGTGCTTTCAACAAATTAATGTCTTTATATAACGGTATCAAGCGAGAGCTACATTAGGCCGACGCACACGTCTGAGACGTCTTCCACGTGTGCACCTAACATCTACGCATCGCATGTCGCGCATTTTACGCTGGTTTTCGACTCTGTTATCAGTGACTTAAAAATGAATGAATCGGACAGTGAATTTGAAGAAGATTTTTTTTTTTAATGGCTTTAAGTCGCTTTAGAGTATTAAGGAGAAAAAATATAATAAAAATACGAAATACTGCCAGACGCGTGGGTTATCCCCTCCACCATCCAACGAAAATCTGTGATCACTGGATCAGCATCGCGTAGGGAGCGTTGCGTCGCATGGCCTGGATCTAATGTAGCTCTACAAAACTAGTTGCCATTAAAAATATATATGGTCCATCGCGTCCAGATCGGCATACGTGGCCCACGTCAGCCATGTACGTCACGTGTATGTAATGTAGCCCTAACTTCATTGTTGTAGCCCGACGTTACTTTACGTCGGGCTACAACAATGATACCGTTGTGCAACTATGCCTAGCACTGGTGTAAATTATCATCATCCAATGTTGGACAGGCCTGTTGGTCTAGTGGTTGGTGATCCTGACTGCTAAGCCAGAGGTTCTGGGTTTGATTTACACCCAGGACAAATAATCGTGTGATGAGCATGATATTTTGTTCTATATCTGGGTGTATTTTATCTATAATAGATATGTATTTATCACTACATATTATAAAACAAAGTCCCCCGCCGCTACTAAACGCTAAAAACTACTGAACGGATTTTCATGCGGTTTTCACTAATAGGCAGAGTGATTCATGAGGAAGGTTTACGTGTATAATTTGTACCCGTGCGAAGCCGGGGGGCGGGTTGCTAGTTAATATATAAGTACGTTTATCAGCAGTCTGGTTACTATAGTACAGGGTCTGCCTATTTTGGGATCAGGCGGCCGTGTGTAAGGTATTTCAAGGTATTATTATTATTTTGTGACCCCATTCACAAGCAGATAACCAGTTTTAGACCACTATTTCGTCCGTAGAATAGCTCCTACTACTACTAAGGCATACTTCTGCTTCTAGAAAACTAATAATTCCTTATGTAACCCATTATAACTGATGAACAAGTGTAACGTAGTTCAAGGATTAGATAACAGCTCATGATCTTCGAACGGCTGAACAGATTTTCTTGAATTGAACAGCTAAGAACACTCCCTATCAAGTTATCTTCCAAAAAAAAAACTCAAAATCGGCCCGTCCGGTTAGGAACTATGATGCCACAGACAGACATATAGATACACACATTAAACTTATAACATCCCTTGCGATGGGGCTTAAAAATAGATTACATTTTGGGCCAGTTTTATAATGACATACGTAGAGCTCGTCAAAAAAGCAAGGCTATAAAAATGTAAGTAATTCTTAGTTAATTGCCTGTTAGAACAGTCTTTGTCTCTGCAAATTGTGTCATTGAAGCCATTCAGCCAGCCATTAGAGGCCTAATATCATTTATCTCGAAAATGTATTATATTATTATTTATTACTTTAATGTCCTAATTTGCATATTAGCAGTTTTCTTGTTGTTCGAAACTGTGCCTTCCGAGGACGCCCAAAAAAAAAATAGATGGACTGTGTGAAAGAAGATATGAAAGAGAGTAGGCAGTGAAAGGCCGAATGATAGAGGATAATGGAAGAAGAAAACATTATGCGGTGAACCCAAATAAAAAAGAATCCGGGCCCGCAGCAGGCCCGCAGAGTATATTTCGTGATTTTTGATTTTTTTTTTAAATCTGCCCCCCAGTCCCTCCCTTTGGGGGAATATCCCCCATTCACGAACTTAACCTTCATTTTTGCCCTGTTGATTTTTCGTCCAAGTTTGAAAGCAATCGGTGCATAATTGCGACCTCTATCGTGCCGGTAAAATTGAGGTACATACATATATACATATAAATATATATAAATAAACTTTTTAGTTGGTTGTTGTTTTGGGGTCTAGGGATCATAACTAGACCTCCTGTGAAGAAATTTTTGGAAAACTCGACAACTGGTACAAAACCAATAGCTAGACTTTCTTCGAAATCTACCTAATTAGGGCAAGGGTAGGCAGATGATTCGAACCTGTACTGGCAATAACAATAGTTTTGTGCCCTAAACTCCTCAATTTATGTTTTTAATAAACATATAGTGCAAATATATTCATAAAATCGTATTTTTCTCCTCACAAGCTGCAACCTGATTAATATCAAACCGAAAACTCAATAATCAACAATTTCCCTCCTTTGCTGTAATACAAAAACATTCAGGAATTAAACAAACATTGTAAATTAAAAAGCGTATATATATAAAAACGAGACCGCACGTCGTAATTTAAAACGTAATGACGTTCCGTTTCACAGGACGACTGAACGAAAATTAAACATGCTTTGCAGTGTGCCAGTTAAAATTATTTTTTCTGCTTACACAGCCCACTGTGTCCGCTGCCGTACATACGAAAAAAAAAGAAAAAGACACTAATACAAACACGCGTATCCATCATGTGAACAACAAAATAACAAACACATAAATGTATATTTATACAACACAAGCGCAACATCTACGATGCACTAACGCAAAAAGAATGCACTCGTATACACACACATGCAACAGATATCACACACTTGTGAAAAATTTGGTATTCCTATAATCAAAAATTTACTCAGTGTGCGTAGCGTCATTCCCACGCACGAGTAATGTGTTAACATGCTAGTTCTACAAACAACATTTCCTCATACAAATAGCGGTCTTATTTCTCATTGATAAAGTTTAAATTACAAAAATATTCTTTAATGATTGGGTTGCATTGCGGTTGGATGTGTGCTCGAGCGATTCGTTCATTTTGTTCCTTTTTTAAATTTCACCGTTTAGTTCAATCTATTTATTGGTTGGCAGACATGTGTGTGTTGCGGTCGTATGCATACGAGCGGTCAACACACTAGTGTGTGTTTGCGAAAGTGCGTAGAAAAATGGCGGGATATAATTATATATGATTTTTAACTAGCAAAATTACCTGACGCGGGCTGCTCTTTTGTTATTATTGGGCAATTATACAGTGTCGTACAGTAATTATGAACTTATGAAAGTCAAGCCACATCAAACAGCAATCAACTGGTCTCAGCTAGCGTTTTGTTACAGACATGTTGAGAATTGTATTTTACTCTTTGAACTATTGGGTCTAACATTTACGGTTGGCCAGGTTAACTAATGCTATCGTACTCAAATATACATACACATACATACTCCGCTCCATGGATATAATCCAAATTGGTCCTAAATAAAGCCGACCCCGAAATTATTAGAGTAAAGTATCTATCATGGCGAGATAAGTTGTAAATTTCTTCTCACAAGGCTCAACCATTTGGAAACGGGCGGTTACAGATCGAAACAGGCAGATGTGAAATTATGTTATCCATTTTTTTTCTTTAATAATTTTACATTTCGCAAAGCAAACTATTGTTGCGGTGACTCTGTGTATGTTGATCTATAATTTTTAATTATAGTAATTATTTATTATATCGACGATTTCGAATAATTAATGGTCAATTTTATGAAATAAAGATATTGAATTTGAAATGTTCTAAGGCCTTAAAAAGTAGAAAACACTATTTCAACCATTTTTATGTCACGTGACATTTAAAAAATAACAAAACTTTTTGTTTATCGAATAGGGTGTACCTACGCGTAAGTATATTAATCAACATAAGGTCCAGCCCTAATTAAGTCGTTTAAAGGTTTTGCCAAGTTTGGTTTTTCTTTGCTAAATGAGGCTAATTATCAATACAAGTCAAATTTACTTATAAAAACAAATATAATCTTGTGGTATACCCGAGTCATTGGAGACAGCAGCTGATTGCATTGGCACAATGCCGAAATGCCGATTAAATTATAGGAAAAAAGGAAGAAAACTAAGTCGAAGGATCGCTGCGGCTATGCCTCGATGGTTGGGTGGCGAATAAGACCTCGTCGATCTCTATGTCGAAGGCAGACAGAATATTAGAGTTAGATTAATATTATGTAGCTTATAATACTGTTTAATTGTTTAAAAAAGACTTAAGATTTTTTTTTGACTGAATATTTAAATTAGTCAATACGTTGTATTCAATTAAATAACTCAGTAAAAACTGTAGTGTATTGATTAAAAAAAAACAGTCAGTCGTAGGACTGTACGTCAGAAGAGAAAACATAATTTCACAGTGTATTTGCATATACATACACACAAACACATCTGTATATATATAATTAGGTTAAAAATAAAAAGTAGGTAATAACATATCTAAATGTATACATAGGGTACACTGGAAGTCCTGCGCTCCTGGCCGCTCATAAATGTTTGAATTTCGAATATTATTTTTTTTAAATATAAGAAACTCGGCTACGTCTTACGAATTTACGATCAGGTAATGTGTCCTGTTGCAAGTTTAACATTTTTTACCCATCCCAAAAAGTGCACAACGCCGCTAAAAAAGATTTCACTTCAAAAATTAAGGATAGTTATATTACTAGTAGCTACTTTTATCTTGTCATTTCTTCTTCTTGGCATTCTTCGATAACTCTATTCTTCTCACTTTAAGCAGTGAGTTACAAGACAGCCATTTGCACTGTTTAAATTTTATTTGTTCAGTTATTTTTTTATACAATTAACCTAACTTGTAAAGCAGCTTCGTTTGAGAAATAGATGATTCTAATTAGGGTTGCGAAGGAGTCAAGTCTAGTAGATTATTATTTACGCAAGTCTTGCGGCTCGACCTCATATATAAGACTTCAGTTTTAAAAAGAACTTCAAGAAAACCTAGAAGTATGAAAACGGACTCGAAGCTAACTGACCCGAACCCGACGCAGCTGAGAGTCAAGTTCGGTTTATTTACTTATTTACTTTTAAAAAAATTATTTCACCAAGATAACAAGATTATTAATAGCTAGCTGCGCCTCGCGGTTTCACTCGCGTAAGTCCTGATGCAATGGGAATGTCGGAATAAAAAGAAGCCTATGTTTTAATCAAGGTGTTCAGCTATCTACAGAGCAAGTTTCATCGCAATCGGTTCAGTAGTTTTTGCGTGAAAGAGTAACAAACATCAATACATCCTCACAAACTTTCACGTTCATAATGTTAGTGGGATATCGTTAACGCCTTCCCGTCCGGAGTAGAGACATAGAAGAGAGATAGAACGCCATTTACCTCAATCCTGATGTACAGCTTGCGCCTCTTCCACTTTCGTCAAACGTTACTTACACGCTCGCCGGTAACGGGTGCTTTTAACAAGGCCCTTCTTCAGTCATAATCCTCAGCCTCGTCGGTCGGCTTTCAGTCTAACTACGAAACGGCCGACATTTGATATTTTACGTGAAGCGACTGCCATCAGACCTCCACAACCCAAGCACTAGGCGATATCGCAGTTCTATAGTTAGACCAGGTTGTTGAACTTTTTAGGGCTCCAACTACCCCTAACGAATGCCACAGATGTTCGTATGGCACCCGGGACCGACGGTTTAATGTGCTCTCCAAGCACGGAGGGGTTTCAATGTGTTAAGAATGGTCACCCATCCTAGACTGACCTGACTAGTTTTAACATAACTTTGTCGGTTACCACTTAGCCACAAGCGACTCTTAGGCCCTTCTTTAGTATACTGTCGATTTCGTCTTTCAGAGACTAGCCGCACCGACTCGCCTACAAGAACAACCGCCGTGTGCATTGGAGTTTGCAACAGTATTCATTTTTTTTTTTACTATATTGATACAACTTTTAGCATTATTGCCAGTATCAATTTACTTTCAATATGAATTAGTGTAGTGTTGGTGTCAAAATGCTTTTTTAAAGCTTCCCGGACCACAGACAACTCAAACAAGAAGTCATTCGTGCATTTAAAGTGTTTATCATAATTCTATTTATTTAGGAAGGCACCTTAATGTCCTGAATTAGAATTCCGAGGCAGACAATGTGGGTTTGACGTTTTCTATTAAAAACTATCAGAATCCAGAAAAACGTGGACGTTATACGGAATAGCCTCTCACCAAAGGTTGGCTCGCACCATATTCGAGGATTACATTTACTATGTAAAACTTAATAATAAACCAATACAAACCTTCGAAAACCCTACCTCTTCATAATGAAAATCGCTGCTTGAACAAGATATCCATCTTACCAAACTCGCTATTAAATTAGAGTGTCCCCCTAAATTTGGGTATACGACTTAGCTAGTATGACCCGGCTCGGGCCAGTTTAAACTGGCAACAACCGGTCTATTCCCGAATTGGCCACAGGTGTGCATTAGTGCACACATAAAGCATGTTTGTGTGCGTGCCCGGTGAAATGCAACCCGTTCTTAGGAGTAGAAAGAATGCAGCGGTGTGCAACTAAAGCGAAATTTTGGCAATGGGTTCATGTATTATTTAAGTAATGCTGAGTTTAATTTTGCTTTTTAGTTTTATTTGTCAAATTAAATATAGTTTATCACATTATTACTGAATTACGAAAACGATACTCATGTCTTTTAGTGGACTAAGTTATTTTAACTAATGTTTGAAGAGGAGTGGAGGATAAATCTGGTTGTTGGTCGGTTTATCTGTTTAAGGAGAAACTGATAACTTTTTATAGTTAGATTATAGTTAGAAAAAGTAGAATAGGCTATCCCTATGGTCCCTCCCGTGGTATCCCTAGTTAATCCAGGCTAGAATTTTATTACAGCTGGTGTAAAATAAGGTAGTGTAAAATAAGGTCCAGCCCTAATTATTATATTATGTATCTTAGTATTGTATTTCAGGTAGAGATCTTAATGACTTTCATTTAGCTTTATCGTCCCTATTCAAATCCTGAAGCCTGAACAGGGTGAGCAGAGAAGGGAATAACGTGTGATACCTGTTGGAACAAGTTGGAAGTGACATCACTCGTGTTGCGGGCATTTACAGGTATATATAACCGGTTACCATGAGGAGGGCCTTGTACTTGTCATTATCAGCTTTTATTTAACTTGCAATGTTCGTGGGAGAGCCATGCTTCGGCACGTATGGGCCGGCTCGAGCGGAGTGATACCACGGCCTCACAGAAAACCGGCAGTGAAATTGCTTCACTGCCGGTTTTCTGTGAGGCCGTGATGTTTGCACTGCTTTTCGCCGAGTGATTGAGGTTACCGGAGTCCCTAACCCTTCCCTCTCCTGCTCTCCCCTCCTCGCCCCCTATTCTCCCCTTAAAGGCCGGCAACGCACTTGTGACTCTTGAGTTACAGGTGCTCATGGGCGGCGGTAGTCACTTACTATCAGGTGACACGTCTGATCGTTTGCCCCCTATACCATAAAAAAATGTTTGTTAGTTTCACTGAGTTATTATTACTAGCGTATTGAGTAGACACCGCGAAGAAAAAGTTTGTAACGCGAACTGCGGCCTCTGCACCACAGTGAAAACATATCTTTGTAGCAGATCGTCGGGCAACACGCATAAACGCCATGAAAATCACGGCGCTTAGGACCTTACGCTCGCGAGAAAACTACAACTCAAAAATGATCGAGCGCTGCTTGTTAATACTGTAGGATTTGACTACAAATTATTGTTTTAGCGCTGCAGCGCTTTTTTGTTTTAATTCAAATAAAAACGGAACATGTATTTTGTTCTGAGTGGCTTCTCTAGTACATAATATCTCGATGGTTAGTTTGGGTCAAATCTTGCAAGCTGAATTAAAACTACTTCCTTTTATCCAATGGAGTGACATTTATATGATAAGCATGGCCTGATTCAGCGTCAGGATTGGCTCCGAGAGAAATCTTCAACGACCAGCAGAACAGATACGAAACTTTATACTTGTGGAGGTGTACACATAGAATTTTCATAGTCTGTTTTAACGTTCTCCGTAGGCAATAAAAGCGTGTTTCAAAAATTGTTTTTTTTTTTTTTAACAACCAATTTAATTACTAATCACATGAAACCACGACGATCTTTATTAAAGAACTTGAGCATCAAATGCTTAAAATATAAGTCTACGTTTATTATCTTCAAATAAATACGAATGCATGTTTTAGTAAACATAAGTTTTGAATAATAACATTAAGTTTGTTACGTGGGAGAGCCATGCTTCGGCACGTATGGGCCGGCTCGACTCCGCTCGCTACCACGGCCTAACAAAAACCCGGCTGTGAAACAATGATTGTATTGCTTTTCGCCGCGTGAGTGAGGTTACCGGAGGCCCTAACCCTTCCCTCTCTCCTATTTCCGTCCTTCCCCTCTCCCCCCTCTTCCCCTATGCCCACCTTAAAGGGCGGCAACGCACTTGTGACTCTTGAGTTACAGGTGCCCATGGGCGGCGGTAGTCATTTACCATCAGATGACCCGTCTGCTCGTTTGCCCCCTATAACATAAAAAAAAAGACAAGAAGAGATAAAATCCTCAATTATACTATAAATGCGATTACAAGTTTGTTTGTTTACTTTTACACCTTAACACACATTATATTAGAGGTCAAGAAAGGATTTAGGGTACGTTTCATCTAGAAAAAACAAATTACTCCCTATTGATAGAAAAATATTTTTATGCGGAAAAAAATTTAATAATGAAATAAAACCAGGTAAAAACTATTTCCACCAACCCTTTAAAACTATGTCTCAAAACAACTACCTACTTACCTATTCCAAAACCCAACCAACAGAGAAACTTACATACCAACCTTATTTTATTTTATAGAATTGTAAAAAGTTGGCAACACCTGGCATAGAGTAATGTAACGCGGTAACAGGTCTCGAGCGGCCATTTTGTTCACTTTTTTAATGCTTTCGAATTTCGGGTGCCTAGGACAATGACCCCGCGGGCCCTGTAGGACTGGCGCATAGGGTTTGTAGTTATGTAGCTTCGTACAAGTTTTTGAGTACGATAGGGTTTCAAGGCATTATTATTACACAATTAGTGTTTAAAAAACCGTGAGAAATTTGGGATAACATTGTATTAATAGCAAGATAAGATTAGGTACAGATAAAAAAGATAAACGAGTCGTTTTTAGAGGATTTGGGAAATTTGATTTTGGTCTTCATCATTTCACCAAGATAACAAGATTCGCGTAAGTCCTGATGCAATCGGAATGTCTGGATAAAAAGAAGCCTATGTTTGAATCAAGGTGTTCAGCTATCTACAGAGCAAGTTTCATCGCAATCGGTTCAGTAGTTTTTGCGTGAAAGAGTAACAAACATCAATACATCCTCAGAAACTTTCACGTTCATAATGTTAGTGGGATATCGTTAACAACGTTATCGATAACGTTACAGCTTGCGCCTCTTCCACTTTCGTCAAACGTTTCTTACACGCTCGC
This sequence comes from Euplagia quadripunctaria, assembly GCA_963859945.1. Classification (NCBI taxonomy): domain Eukaryota; kingdom Metazoa; phylum Arthropoda; class Insecta; order Lepidoptera; family Erebidae; genus Euplagia; species Euplagia quadripunctaria. The sequence goes on along the minus strand of OY982570.1, from coordinate 22,753,276 downwards.
CGGTAACGGGTGCTTTTAACTAGGCCCTTCTTCAGTCATAATCCTCATCCTCGTCGGCTTTCAGTCCAACTACGAAACGGAATTTGATATTTTACGTGAAGCGACTGCCATCAGACCTCCACAACCCAAGCACTAGGCGATATCGAAGTTCTATAGTTAGACCAGGTTGTTGAACTTTTTAGGGCTCCAACTACCCCTAACGAATGCCACAGATGTTCGTATGGTACCCGGGACCGACGGTTTAATGTGCTCTCCAAGCACGGAGGGATCTCAATGTGTTAAGAATGGTCACCCATCCTAGACTGACCTGGCTAGTTTTAACTTAACTTTGTCGGTTACCACTTAGCCACAAGCGACTCTTAGGCCCTTCTTTAGTATACTGTCGATTTCGTCTTTCAGAGACTAGCCGCACCGACTCGCCTACAAGAACAACCGCCGTGTGTATTGGAGTTTGCAACAGTATTCGTTTTTTTTATTACTATATTGAAACAACTTTTAGCATTATTGCCAGTATCAATTAACTTTCAGTATGAATTAGTGTAGTGTTGGTGTCAAAATGCTTTTTTAAAGCTTTCCAGACCACAGATAACTCAAACAAGAAGTCATTCGTGCATTTAAAGGGTTTATCATAATTCTATTTATTTAGGAAGGCACCTTAATGTCCTGAATTAGAATTCCGAGGCAGACAATGTGGGTTTGACGTTTTCTATTAAAAACTATCAGAATCCAGAAAAACGTGGACGTTATACGGAATAGCCTCTCACCAAAGGTTGGCTCGCACCATATTCGAGGATTACATTTACTATGTAAAACTTAATAATAAACCAATACAAACCTTCGAAAACCCTACCTCTTCATAATGAAAATCGCTGCTTGAACAAGATATCCATCTTACCAAACTCGCTATTAAATTAGAGTGTCCCCCTAAATTTGGGTATACGACTTAGCTAGTATGACCCGGCTCGGGCCAGTTTAAACTGGCAACAACCGGTCTATTCCCGAATTGGCCACAGGTGTGCATTAGTGCACACATAAAGCATGTTTGTGTGCGTGCCCGGTGAAATGCAACCCGTTCTTAGGAGTAGAAAGAATGCAGCGGTGTGCAACTAAAGCGAAATTTTGGCAATGGGTTCATGTATTATTTAAGTAATGCTGAGTTTAATTTTGCTTTTTAGTTTTATTTGTCAAATTAAATATAGTTTATCACATTATTACTGAATTACGAAAACGATACTCATGTCTTTTAGTGGACTAAGTTATTTTAACTAATGTTTGAAGAGGAGTGGAGGATAAATCTGGTTGTTGGTCGGTTTATCTGTTTAAGGAGAAACTGATAACTTTTTATAGTTAGATTATAGTTAGAAAAAGTAGAATAGGCTATCCCTATGGTCCCTCCCGTGGTATCCCTAGTTAATCCAGGCTAGAATTTTATTACAGCTGGTGTAAAATAAGGTAGTGTAAAATAAGGTCCAGCCCTAATTATTATATTATGTATCTTAGTATTGTATTTCAGGTAGAGATCTTAATGACTTTCATTTAGCTTTATCGTCCCTATTCAAATCCTGAAGCCTGAACAGGGTGAGCAGAGAAGGGAATAACGTGTGATACCTGTTGGAACAAGTTGGAAGTGACATCACTCGTGTTGCGGGCATTTACAGGTATATATAACCGGTTACCATGAGGAGGGCCTTGTACTTGTCATTATCAGCTTTTATTTAACTTGCAATGTTCGTGGGAGAGCCATGCTTCGGCACGTATGGGCCGGCTCGAGCGGAGTGATACCACGGCCTCACAGAAAACCGGCAGTGAAATTGCTTCACTGCCGGTTTTCTGTGAGGCCGTGATGTTTGCACTGCTTTTCGCCGAGTGATTGAGGTTACCGGAGTCCCTAACCCTTCCCTCTCCTGCTCTCCCCTCCTCGCCCCCTATTCTCCCCTTAAAGGCCGGCAACGCACTTGTGACTCTTGAGTTACAGGTGCTCATGGGCGGCGGTAGTCACTTACTATCAGGTGACACGTCTGATCGTTTGCCCCCTATACCATAAAAAAATGTTTGTTAGTTTCACTGAGTTATTATTACTAGCGTATTGAGTAGACACCGCGAAGAAAAAGTTTGTAACGCGAACTGCGGCCTCTGCACCACAGTGAAAACATATCTTTGTAGCAGATCGTCGGGCAACACGCATAAACGCCATGAAAATCACGGCGCTTAGGACCTTACGCTCGCGAGAAAACTACAACTCAAAAATGATCGAGCGCTGCTTGTTAATACTGTAGGATTTGACTACAAATTATTGTTTTAGCGCTGCAGCGCTTTTTTGTTTTAATTCAAATAAAAACGGAACATGTATTTTGTTCTGAGTGGCTTCTCTAGTACATAATATCTCGATGGTTAGTTTGGGTCAAATCTTGCAAGCTGAATTAAAACTACTTCCTTTTATCCAATGGAGTGACATTTATATGATAAGCATGGCCTGATTCAGCGTCAGGATTGGCTCCGAGAGAAATCTTCAACGACCAGCAGAACAGATACGAAACTTTATACTTGTGGAGGTGTACACATAGAATTTTCATAGTCTGTTTTAACGTTCTCCGTAGCCAATAAAAGCGTGTTTCAAAAATTGTTTTTTTTTTTTTTAACAACCAATTTAATTACTAATCACATGAAACCACGACGATCTTTATTAAAGAACTTGAGCATCAAATGCTTAAAATATAAGTCTACGTTTATTATCTTCAAATAAATACGAATGCATGTTTTAGTAAACATAAGTTTTGAATAATAACATTAAGTTTGTTACGTGGGAGAGCCATGCTTCGGCACGTATGGGCCGGCTCGACTCCGCTCGCTACCACGGCCTAACAAAAACCCGGCTGTGAAACAATGATTGTATTGCTTTTCGCCGCGTGAGTGAGGTTACCGGAGGCCCTAACCCTTCCCTCTCTCCTATTTCCGTCCTTCCCCTCTCCCCCCTCTTCCCCTATGCCCACCTTAAAGGGCGGCAACGCACTTGTGACTCTTGAGTTACAGGTGCCCATGGGCGGCGGTAGTCATTTACCATCAGATGACCCGTCTGCTCGTTTGCCCCCTATAACATAAAAAAAAAGACAAGAAGAGATAAAATCCTCAATTATACTATAAATGCGATTACAAGTTTGTTTGTTTACTTTTACACCTTAACACACATTATATTAGAGGTCAAGAAAGGATTTAGGGTACGTTTCATCTAGAAAAAACAAATTACTCCCTATTGATAGAAAAATATTTTTATGCGGAAAAAAATTTAATAATGAAATAAAACCAGGTAAAAACTATTTCCACCAACCCTTTAAAACTATGTCTCAAAACAACTACCTACTTACCTATTCCAAAACCCAACCAACAGAGAAACTTACATACCAACCTTATTTTATTTTATAGAATTGTAAAAAGTTGGCAACACCTGGCATAGAGTAATGTAACGCGGTAACAGGTCTCGAGCGGCCATTTTGTTCACTTTTTTAATGCTTTCGAATTTCGGGTGCCTAGGACAATGACCCCGCGGGCCCTGTAGGACTGGCGCATAGGGTTTGTAGTTATGTAGCTTCGTACAAGTTTTTGAGTACGATAGGGTTTCAAGGCATTATTATTACACAATTAGTGTTTAAAAAACCGTGAGAAATTTGGGATAACATTGTATTAATAGCAAGATAAGATTAGGTACAGATAAAAAAGATAAACGAGTCGTTTTTAGAGGATTTGGGAAATTTGATTTTGGTCTTCATCGGAATTCAATTAATCAAATACCGCGTTTATCTACTTAGTAAACATTTCCACTTAATTATCGTAATTCTGATTTTTAACTACTTTGTGCAGAACCTTTCAAATTGAGGAATCAAATTTATTTATTTATCAAATTCACTTTATCTCAGTATTTCATGACACAATATTCAACAACACCCTTGTTTGTAAATGATCAATATGTTGAATTTAATAATTGAAAAGGCACTCACAAAAAAAAACGTCAAACTACACAAGGAATTTCAGAAGTGGGGAAGCCATGCTTCGGCACGTATGGGCCGGCTCGAGCGGAGTGATACCACGGCCTCACAGAAAACCGGCAGTGAAGCAATGCTTCATTGCTTTACGCCGAGTGAATGAGGTTACCGGAGGCCCTAACCCTTCCCTCTCCCCCTCTCCAACCTCTCCCCCTCTTCTCCCATTCCCCTACTCCCACCTTAAAGGCCGGCACCGCACTTGTGACTCTCAAGTTGCAGATCCCCATGAGCTGCGGTAGACATTTACTATCAGGTGACTCGTCTGCTCGTTTGCCCTCTATAACATAAAAAAAGGAGGTGTATTTTCTTGTATGTGAGTTTTTTTGTTTTCATAGATTGCAGCAGTTCTTTTCATAGATTTTGAAAATAATGCAGTTAACTAATTTATTCATGTTAATGGATCTTAGGGTTTTTATAAAATACAAACTACTTCTTATTGCTCTGAAGTGCATAATTAACCGATTTTCTCATATGTATCATTCTTTTTTAAACGCCTTTATAAGTATTAAGTATTAATACTAATTTATTACTAGGTACTAATTAAAAAATAATAATAACTTGACACATCTCACACGGCCGTTGAAGAACTGAAGCTGAAGAGTTTGTGTATTTGTTTGTTTGGTTGAACGCGCTAATTTTAGGAACTACTGGTTTGAATTGAAAAATTATTTTAGTGTTGGATAGCCCATTTATCGAGGAAGGCTATATAACATCACGCTACGACCAATAAGAGCGGAGCAGTGACCATAAACGCAAGTGAAACTGCGAGGACGGCTAGCTTTTTTTTAAGGACCACTCCCGCATTAGGAAATACTCCAGTGTCGCGGGGGACTTTACACACATACAAACAACGGACACAAAGAACACTCAGACTCGGGTGGGAATCGAACCCACGATCTATGGCATAGCAGTAAGGGTCACTAACCACTAGACCAACAGGCCAGTCTTTGTCTGAAAAAGATGTCTAAAACCATTCTTTATTTCTTAAGGAAAGTAAAGATGTACAGTGGAAACTCTAGCGAACTTCTATTTAACAAAAACGTCCTTAAAACGTAGAAATTACTAAGGTTTGTTTGGTTTACATTGTTACCCGTATATTACGCTATAAACTCTCTTTATAGCGTAGCACCCACTCTCAATAGCGAAACAATATTTTTACATTAACATTTATAGACACAAAACCCCAATAAAGATTAATTTCACTGGCCATCAATCACAATCCCACTAATATTATAAACGCGAAAGTTTGTGACGATGTTTAGATATTTGTTACTCTTTCACCCAAAAACTACTGCACCGATTGCGATGAAACTCGGTATGTAAATAGCTGAAGATATGGATTAACACATATGCTACTTTTTATCCCGCAATTCGTACGGCATCGGGACTTAGACTTAGGCGGCGGTTAGTTATAGATAACACCCAGAGACAGAACAAATGATCGTGCTTATCATACAATTATTTGTCCTGGTTGGGAATCGAACCCACGACCTCTAGCTCAGCAGTAAGGATCACTAACCACTAGACAAACAAAAACATTATTTATAGTCGTATATATTGTTGAACGAATTGAAACAACTAGACAATGAAGTTGAATAAAGAAAACGTTTCTTTATATGTATTCGGATATTTGTGAGGAAGGATTATCTAGAAGTTTCTGAAGGTTTTTCTTCACATATTTGTAAAGAAAGGTCATCTTTACTAGTTCTCAAATATATATTTGTTCCTATTGTGTCACAATTGGCTGTGAACTATTGTAGATGAAATATGAAGACTGTATTCTAATTACGACAGTTAAATTTTACGTTCATAATGCTTAATGGTTGAAAACTGTAACATCAATAATTCTTAAAAAAAACCGACTTAAAAAATAAAAATATTCCATAAAATACTTATTAGTATGGTTTTCCCGTGGATACTAGTGTCAGAACTGAACCAAATTGAAATGGGACAACATGGGAAGCACCAGCTTTTCACCCAGTCTAAAGTTATGAGGTAATAAACATAAAAAAAAGAATTGAAAACCTCCTCCTTTTTTTGAAGTCGGTTAAAAATTAAAAAAACACGCTCTAAATAAAATCGCTAAAATCGAAAATATCAACCATCAAGGAAAACAATTTCTTAATCCTAATCATTCATTGCTTGTTTAAGTCCAAAAGCTGATACGTGACGTGTCCTTGGTATTACCTGAATTTCATTATTATGATGTCCAAACTTACTAATTATATACTATGATGAAGAACCAGTAATTTTATTTAAATAACACTCTACATTATCCACATTCCTTAACTACACGGGCGAGAGGTTCTTGATATCTTATCCCGAAATATTAATATTTTTATCACACATTAATATCTTCACACTTTGAGTCTAAACCATCGCGTACTTCACTCATGTTCCTTAAATAACTAAAATACAAATTATAGAATAAATAATTATTATGTAATGTGGGAAGTTCTTAAGGAGCTATTTATTTAAAATGATTCACTTCTTAGGAAATTTCCATTTAAGAAATTTACGTCATTGCTTACGAATTTAAAGACAAGTGGGAAGTATTTAAGAGCAATTTAGGGGTGGGTATCTCTTGACATTAGAAGGATGTTTAGGGTTTCTTCATTACGGAAATTTCCATTATATTTTAAAATTGATTTTTAAACTGGCAACAGTGTTATCTACATAGAAGAGAGAGAAAGAATAGACAGTTATGTACATTTTTAATAAATAATAAAAAGTATCAAATTATGGCAACATTTAAAGCGTGATGTTACATGGTCTTACCTTACTCAAGAATACACTTCAAATCTGACTGACAGTTACAGAGATTAGGACGTTTAAACAAACAATCAACCAAAAAACTCTTTAGCTTTATTATATTTGTATAGATTATTATTTACCTTTAATTTTGTTACTATGTTTATTATTATAACTGTATACTTTTATATTTTATAATCAATTAACATTTTTGACTGATTGATTGCGCCATTCAAAAATTGATCAGTATATTTTAGAATACTTTAGCTAGTAAGAATAATTTTAGCCTTATTTTAAATTATTACGCAGTCCGCTTTCTACCATTAAGTAACCTTAGTAGTTTTAAACCATGTACAGATACACACTGCAACATACTAGAAACAAATCTCCGCAACATCGCTCAGATGAAATTATCCTTAAATGTTGTATAATAAAATCTCTAAATGCCTTAAATAAATACGAAAAGACGGCACGAAGCAGCGAGTTCATTCGAAATCTCAAATTGTACTCTCACAGTTTAGAACTACAGTAAATTTATTAAATAGCAGTCTGGTTAAGTAACTTCATGGTTCACTGCAAGAGCGGATAACGACCAAAAAGATTTTACTTACGCTTACTTACTTAGTATGGTGTAACTTCAACCTAATTGCTGATACGTTTTTAAAACTCACAGATATTTACAGATAATCCCGAAGACAGTAAAACAGGGATAAGAGAAGTATTTTCCCCTGACTAAAATCATCAGCATACATCATTTCACAGATAAGTAGATTTCAAGATTTCAATATAATTTCAAGCGGCGGTAGCGTAATGCCTAAGGCGTCGGACTTGCGATCAAGTGGTTGCGGGTTCGAACCCTACCCAGTGTACTACCGCTCCTAACACAAGCGTTAAGTTTAGCTGGAGGGGTTAACGAGATTACTAGTAATGTGTGACCCACGTTACTAGTAATCTTTTACAAAAAAAAAGGTAGACTTGCGATCTAGTGCTTGCGGGTTCGAACTCCACACAGTTCACAACGCTTTAGCTTGGTTGCAAAGGTTAACGGCTCTAACCTCGACAAGAATTGTGGTTGTGAAGATTTCTTAGACTTCAGTCAATAAATGATAGATTGAGAGTTCCACCTGCGAACTGATCATGCATCGCTGTAATCGCTTTTGCAGCCGAAAAGTGTTGATAGTCAAGTAGCAACGGACATCGAAAAGCCATAGTTAATTAATTTTATTAATTACCACCGAAGTTGCAAGATCCACTACAACTTTGATGCCTTACCACGAAGACCTTGTGGCGATATCCACATACAGCTAAATGTACTGCAGCGCCATCTAGCGAAATTAAAAGAAAGTTCTCGATCTATATAGTTATGGTGACAGTGACAGGAATTAGCACGATCACGTATTTAATAGGTAATCATCACGGAATGCGAAAGTTTAAAAGATAGTTCTGGATCTAATTGGTATTCTGTCTAAAACGTGTTCCACCGGGCCTATTTACCCAAGCCCTAATACAGACGGGCCTCCTTTTCTTATAGAGGAACTTTATACCCGTTCCTCCAGAATCTCAAGAATGCAAACACTGTTTAAAACATTATAAAAATCTTTGCTTTGTGGTACAAAACTATGTATTGTACCTTAGTTGCTACAGGTAAAACAGAAACTATGTCTGTAGTAAGTAATACTTAAGTAACATAAATAAGTAAATGTTAGCAGCAGTATCAGTCAATGAGAATAATATACCAAATTCATTTCTTATTATGTAAATCTTCACCTTTTGAAAATTGTCTCGGACCCACAAACACAATGTTTGGGATCGAACGGAGTGAAGTTGCAACAATTCGACGTCTGCAGCTAACTTCGGTTTTGCGATTTTCTTTCTGCGCCCTTACCTAACACAGTTTTTTGACGTGAATATTTCAATTATCTTTATATTATTTGGTGATCAATTTTGCGACCATAGTTTCTACTGAGTTTCAGTGGAAAAATACATGGTTTTTAAAGAAACTTAGAAGTTTACAAGACAGATATATGAAAGTTTATATTGTAATGTCGGGGTCGTGTGTAGGTACTCTAGATCGGGATGTCAATGTCGAGAGGGGTACAGTTAAAACAATTAGCAAGTACTTAATTGGATATAATGAGAATTGCACTTTTAACACAGACATGTAACATTTATAATATTTTCTATAAATCCTTGAACAAATCGTCGTTTCTTGAGAAGACGGTTCGGATCGGATCGGTTATAACTTTAAAAACATTATTTTGTTATGACAGACCGACGTTTTAATTGTATTTTTTTGCACAGATTCTTTTTTTACGACTACCATGACAATTATAGTCCTACCGGTTTGAAAGTAGTCTATCCTCAGTTTTGCTAACAGAAATCTTATAACTAGTGGTACCATGACATTACCAAATGATTTTACAAAGTCGTCAGAGCGTGTGTGACATTTGCAAACGTACATGTGCATTAGCAGCCGCTTAACCATCACTACATATTATTAAACAAAGTGCCCCGCCGCGTCTATCTGTTCGCGATAAACTCAAAAAATACTGAACGGATTTTCATGCAGTTTTCACCAATAGCTAGAGTGATTCATGAGGCAGGTTTAGGTATATAATTTGTGAAGGTTTTGTGTAAATTTGGTTGAAATATGATGATAAATGTTAAAGGTGTCTCTGTTACCCGTGCGAAGACGGGGCGGGTTGCTAATATAATATATATGCATGTTTGCAAACTCAGTGGTATAATTAAGAAATAATTATTTACCATAGATATGTACATTCTGTATGCGTATTATTTTATCCATTAATTTTAAAAAGTATGGTACTTTACCTCCCCACATGTCACATGACAATATATCATTTAACCACAGACAATATGTCATCCAAAAAAAAAAACAATTAAAGCCACTAGCATTGCAATATTAAAATTTTCCGCGCAAGGGTTAAAATCGTTTGTAACTTAACAAATTCGGAGGGTATTTTGGACGGCCACCCCACCCGTGGGCAGTGGGATGGGTTAGGACAAATACGTAAAAGTAGCCAAAGGTCGCTAATTCGATTCCCGGACCACATATGTAAACATAGATTATGTAGATGCGGTCATGGGTTTTTATATAGAATGATTGTTCAACACACGAAAAATGAATGTAAATTTTCTCATTTAATTAATGCAATAACGTTTTCTTTTTTAATTACATTCTGGTATATATTACATAGCTCTATCTGGACCCAAACTAACCATAGCTATAATATGATTTTTAGAACATGGATAAACACACTTACTGTTTTTGTATATAGCTGTCCCGCGCAACTTAGTCTGCGTTTGGAAATTTTCCCCGTTTTTGCAATATTTTTCATTGATGCTCCGTTCTTATTAGTCGTAGCGTAATGTTATATAACCTATAGCTTTCCTCAATAAATGGGCTATCCAACACTAAAATCATTTTTCAATTCGAACCAGTAGTTCCTGAGATTAGCGCGTTCAACCAAACAAACAAACTCTTCAGCTTTATAATGTTAGTATAGATACAATTTGATTTGATACGACTGGCCTGTTGGTCTAGTCGTTAGTGACCCTGACCGCTATGCTTATAGGTCGTGGGTTCGATTCCCACCTGAGTCTGGGTGTTCTTTGTGTCCGTTGTTTCTATGTTTGTAAAGTCCCCCGCGACATAGGAGTAATTCCTAATGCGGGAATTGTCTTTTCAAAAGAAAAAGAATTTAAAGAGACACCCAGACCATTGCAATATACATTTTCATGCAGACAAATGTTTGTATTAACCTTGAATCGAACGCCTGACTTAGCAGTCAAGTGTTCTACTGCTGCGCAAGGTGGTCGTGTTTATTAACAGGCAAATATTTAACGATCATTATATTAACGCACCATACTAGACGCAGACAGAGGTTCGATCCCTTGTAGTCGAAACATATCGAACTAAACGCTTTGTCAGCTCCTTTTAGGTTCAAGTAGCTAAGTCTGGAATAAACTGTATGCGTCTATTTTTCCAGACAACTATAATCCTGGAACGTTCAAGTGTAGAGTGAATAGGTTTCTCTTGTATATGCGTGTACCATCTTCTTCTTCATCTTTGCTTTCCACCAGGTGAGTTGGAAGACAAACGCCTATTCCATTACACAATAAAGAATTATCTTTTAAAAAAAGTATCATCGAAGTGTGCCCATAAAATTTGAAGACGTCTCTTGATTTCTCCAGGATCCCATCATCAGATCCTGACCTGATGACCATGGGACCACCTGGGTAGTATACCCTTTCAAACAAAAGAAGAATTTTTCAAATCGGTCCAGGAGTCTTTAAGTAATGTATAAAAAAATAGGTAGATAAACATTGGAACATAGAACCTCCTCCTTTTTTGAAGTCGATTAAAAAAGCTAATCATTGCATGAAATTACATGAGGTAATGACTAATGGTAATTTAATGATTTTTTCTTATTTTTCCGATTAAGTTTCAAAATTTAATTACAAATCAGACTTTCTTGTTCTATGGTCACATTACTGAGTGGGTTCTCGGGGACTTCCTTCTTAGATTATGTCCTTTTTATTAATAGACCCACTTGTGACGAAAAGCCGTGTGGGTTTAGTTTCACTTCACCTTTAGCGTCGCGTCAGTGAGGAAATGTACCGCTGGGATTTTCGCACGATAAAAGAAAATGGCCAACGAAATAAAATGCATGTTGTCGGTTAATATAATTTGTGTTAAACACTCCCTCTCTGATAGTGGCATATGACTGTATTTGGTAGAATTAATTGCCATATTGTCCCAAAAGTTAATGTACGCGAGAATAAGGCTGCAGTCATGAAATAACTTGGTATTTGTCCTCCACTATCAAAATAATTTATTTAAAATTAAAAATTAGTAGAAATCGAAATACAGTTAGACTTAAAACTGTGAAAAATAAGGCTTACTTAAATTTGTGTATGCAATTAATTGTACAAAAAAAAAACATTTTTTAAAACAAGCTTTTATAGACCATGGTGAACAGACTATCCAAATTCAAGGCGTAAATAAAGTTTCGTGTTTGTACTATTCACCGTTGAAGAGTTCCCTCGTCTAGAACAATGGATGCAGAACCAGGTCATGTTTATTACTTTCATATATTCATTTGCCAAATTTCAGCTTAATCGGATACCAACAAGTGATCGAAAAATAGTTTGCAAAATTTTGAAGACAGCAAACGAACATTGCAAGTTAAATAAATGCTTCTGTAAAGAAAAAAACTGAAATTCTATTTAAATTTAGTTTTTTTAATTAGTTTTTTTTTACATAGCTGTACTGTTAATAATAGATGAGTTTAGGTACAAGGAATCGCTTTCTTAGACTGCTTTAGATTCAAAGTTGTAACTAACCGCAAGATATTGAACATCGACAGGCATATGCTTATACCAGGTTGCACTGGCCGTGGTCACAGGCTGACTGTGACCAAGGCCAGTGCAACCTGGTCGAAACGTCAGTCAATTCAGAGGTATGTAATACCTTTTCATGATGGCGTTAATTCCCGTATAAATACATAATTATATCATGGAACGCGAAAGTTTAAAAGTTAGTAAGGCATATGCTTGATAATAGAATGGACATACACCTCAAAGACCAGGACCTAGGTTGCAAAACTGCATATAAAATACACGTTATTTGTACGAAGTACCGCCATGTTTTCACCAGCTGTCTCACCAAAATCGCCACCGCTTGAGCCGAAGACGTGACCTAAAAAAATTTAGTAAAATAGTAGTCTAAAACTCATTATTAACATTTTTTACAACAACCATCAATACTACCACTAAATACTACAATTTAAGCAGAAACCCGCTAAAGCATAACGTTTTTCAGATAAAAAATGGCTCACATATCATGTGTATAAACTTATAATTCACTTCCACCGATCGTATATAAGCGAATCGGAACAAAAAACTTTATTGGTGTTTGAAACGACGCCTTAGGGCGACATCGATCGTGGATCGTGTACCTCCATGTAATGTGTAAGGTACAATATGTGAGCGGTAGCGGTGAACACAGCGATTAAGAACAGCACAAAGCTACACATCAATACACAGAATAAGTAACGACAAAGACATAGATAATAAGAAGTAACTTATAAATACTACATATAACTAAAACTAATTAACTTATCATGTACTATGATGCCTGTCTGATGCTATGCGTCCCACGGCCTGTCCAAAAAGGCATCCAGATCAGCTTCATGTTTAGCGAAGTACTGGACGCTGGTTTTCATCTGGAACCTGTATCCCACGATGTCAGTAGATACCCATTTACAACATTTGTCAGGTGTAGATGTGTTAATGTGTGTGAGTGTGTAGCGAAAACAAGAAATATGTTATAAAGGTAATTAAAGCTTTATATATAAACGTAAATATTATAAATACAATCAGATACATAAATATAAATGTATATCTTATATTTACTTATTTAAAGGAATCAACATTTTTATTTATACATTAAATGTTAAAAAATAAAGAGAAAGGAATATTCGGAGTCCGAAGTTCTTGTACTTATTAATCATTACGAAACTCATAAGTTCATACACAAACACTAAAACATTAAAAGAAACATATAATACGGTTTTAGTAAAATTAGGATTACATATCAAACCACAGAAATATTCTCATTATAAGCGATTACTGTCCCTAGATTCGTAAAAAATCCAAAGTATTACGGCAGGTAATCAGTGTGCTCACCTTTTCACCAAATCTAACCTAATTGGATATGCATGGTTAATTATGAAGACATATGACTCTTAAAACTAAGTAAATATATTAATTCTTACTTCCTATAATATATCCACAATTATTAAGTTTTAAAACAGCACAAAATAAGCTTTCAATAATACGTCCAAAAATACATTTTATTATTCCACTCAAGGAGTTTCTGGTATAAATCTATAGTCACAAAACAACTATAACTGTAGTTATATAGTCAACATCTACTCCTATTATTTACAGATCAATATAGATACGTTTAAAACATTACAAGCTATTAAAATACATCTCTTTCACTGCAGTTTTAAGGTCTTAAATTGTAACCTTACTGAAATATGTTATACCAAGATGGTCTTTAAGCAGGTTAGTCAGTAAAATATAAATATAGATTATCAATTTCAATCTAAAATAACTAGATTTTTTTTTAAGATACACATTTTACATTTATTTGACTCGAAATTATGAACATGTAGGTGAAATCTTTACTTAAATATAAGTTATACTTAAAATATATTTAACAAAGAAAAGAGGTAGGATGAGATTTATTGCTAGTCATGAGGGTTACCTGCATCTTACACAATGTTTTGTGTAGGGTTCAGGTACCAGGCAGGTACAACATTAAGTAGTAGCGTTCTACTACTGAATGTTTTGTACTCACTGTCGAGTAGGATAAGCAGAACTGTGAAGGGATTCAACACTTTCACCACTTGTTGATTTGCCACATTTTCGTACAATATAAATAATAATATTTTACTAATTACCAGAATAATTAAAAAAACTCATTTTATTTTTATTTTTAAACCCGCTTATCGCTTAACGTTTACACCACCTCCTAAATATGTGAGCCAACCCCTATCTAAAATCGCTTGGAAATAAAACGCGCATAGAGATCTCCTGTAGGAATTAGCTGGGGCCCGTTGTACCCACAACTAATAAATTGCTAAATAATAAAGGTTCCGACCTTTTTCCAAGTAGGGTTAGCTAGCGAAAGGAAAATAGAAGAAAATTCTGTACATTGAATAAAAACATGCATAGGGATTATACGAAATTAGCTTAGATGCTTTGTACCCATATGTGTGACGGTAGGAGGTATAATTGATCATTGTAATGAGTAACAGATTAGAAAATACAAAACAATCATTTATTCACACTTATTGTACACTTATGCCAATCATAAATGCAAAGTAACTATGTCTGTCATTGTCTCTTACGTGTTTTCACGCCTAAACCGCTAAAGCAACTTGGGGGGGGGGAGGGGGGGTTGAAATATGAGATGAAAATTTGTATCTGAGACCAATGATTTCTCATGTTTAGAGATATAAAATAACGATTTATTTTTCTACGCAGACAAAGTTTGACTGGCCTGTTGGTCTAGTGGTTAGTGACCCTGACTGCTAAGCCAGAGGTCGTGGGTTCAATTCCCACCCAGGACAAATAATTGTGTGATGAGCACTATAATTTGTTCTGTGTAATTTATACATAATATGTACGTATTTAGAAATATATGATTATGTTTATCAGCAGTCTGGTTACCATAGTACAGGCTCTGCCTAGTTTGGGATCAGACGGCCGTGTGTGAGATGTGTGGAGTTATTATTATTATTATTAAAGTTGTTGGCACGAGCTTGTTATATATACAACTTCTTTACTTGACCTAACTTATATACCAATGGTAAACTCTGGATGGTTGTGAATGTTTTAATCTCTGTCTGTCTGTACATTAAAGATATTTATAAAAAGGATTATTGAGTTGATAAATAACAAGATTATTTTTGAATATTTTGTTAGTTTGTCTGTGGGCTTGTGCGTGCTAGATTAGCACGATTATAATTCAGAGACGGCTCAATTGACGTGGAAGCGGTTTTCACTGATGTATGGTGGCAAACATGAGGTAACATTTAGTATTTGTTTTATTTTAATCGGTTCACAAATAGCAAAGACATGTTAATTGACAGAATCCCATCAAACATTTTTGTAAATGCCTTTCAGTTGTTTTGGTTGACATTTTGTATAACTGTTTATATAAACACAAAGTAAAAAATGGATAGTTTTGGCGATATAGATTACCAAGGTAAGTTGAGCTCAATCAATATGGCCGAGCCCTTTAAATAGGGTTCAGCCTAACTGACATGGACCAGCGGTCTTCAGCTCCGACTCACTGTGACTAGCGAAAATCAGTTCCTATTCACTGAAAACTTACATAACGTCTGGCCTGTTGGTCTGGTTAGTGACCCTGACTGCTGAGCCAGAGGTCGTGTGTTTGATTCCCACCCAGGACAAATAATTGTGTGTTGAGCATGATCATTTGTTCTGTGTCTGGGTGTATTTTAGAAATATATAAGTATGTTTATCAGCAATCTGGTTACCATAGTACAGGCTCTGCCTAGTTTGGGATTAGACGGCCGTGTGTGAGGTGTGTGGAGTTATCTATACAAATAAATTAAATTAAATTAGAGTGTCTGTTTGTTTGTATATTAAATAACCGCTTTTTACTAAGTGCATTTGGATGTATACACGGTACATATACCAAAAATACATTTTTTACAATTTTTGTCTGTCTGTCTGTCTGCCTGTTTGTTTCCGCTAATTTCCGGAACGGGTGGACTGATTTCCACGGGACTTTCACTGGCAGATAGCGGGTGTTATAAGGAGTAACTTAGGCTACTTTTATTTCGGAAAAAGAATTAGGATTCCGTGCAAAATATAAAAATATGTGCATGTGAACGAAGCTGCGCGGGAACTGCTAGATATTATTGTGACTATACTGCTGAATATCCGTCGAAATGATAAAGTAAAGTAATGTACCGTCTTCATTGAACATTCCCTTTTAGTATTATAAATTGATATTATTCGTGTATGGGGTTACATATAGAGTTTGAATACTAAAACGTATGAGGGGTACACATATAGGTTACTGTGTCTTTTGTGAGCTATCAATTTACTGTTTTATGAGCGTGTTTCATGTGAAGGGTTTTGGTTCGAAAATCAATAGAATTTAGTTAATTAGTGATTCGAGATGAATTGATTTTTGGATGGTATTATCGTTGGAGAGCCATGCTTCGGCACGTATGGGCCGGCTCGACCGGAGTGTTACCACGGCCTCACAGAAAACCGGAAGTGAAGCAATGATTGCATTGCTTTTCGCCGAGTGAGTGAGGTTACCGGAGGCCCTAATCCTTCCCCCTCCCCCTCTTCCACCCTTATCTCTCCCCTCTCCCTCTTCCACCCTTCCCTCCACCCATTCCCCGTTCCACCCTTCCCCTACTCCCACCTTAAAGGCCGGCAACGCACTTGTGACTCTTGAGTTGCAGGTGCCCATGGGCGGCGGTAGTCATTTACCCGTCTGCTCGTTTGCTTGTTTTTTATTTTCTATTAAAAACTCAACAACTCGAATTTATTTTATTAAAAATAGGGGCTAACTATAATAGATGACAAAACAGTTCACTATTTAATAAAAATGAGTTAATAGACATTATTATGATTAGTTATACCGGTAGCACTACGCAATTGGTCGGTTGACAATGGTGGGGTGATAAAAGGATAGGCATGCATTATAAGTTGATAACACTTGAATACTGATTGAGGTACGAACAACATTATAGCAGGTACTATTATTTAGTGTTTTTGATAGTTTATAGCTGTTCTTGTGAGATTGTTGCTAACAATCATTAACCACAGCTATTATATACTAGCAGCGCCCCGCAGTTTCACCCGCGTAAGTCCCGATCCCGTGGGAATATTGGGATTTAAATTAGCCTATGCGTTAATCCAGGTCTCCAGCTATCTACATACCAAGTTTCATTGCAATCGGTAGTGGTTTTTGCGTGAAAGAGTGACAAACAAACATCCATCTATCGATCCAAACTTTCACATTTATAATATTAGTGGGATGAGCTGTTTTCCTTTTAACCCCGATATTAACAAGAATAATTTTGAAGGTAAGTTGAGGAGGTATTTTTCTAAAGAAACAGAATAATTTTATATTACAAACAGACAATGTCGGGACGTTGTGATAGTGTTTACGGAAGTAAAATATTTAGATGAGAATCGGGAAGGGTTGATTTCGAAGCTCTTTTTAATTTAGGGCGACCCTAGTAATTATTCAGATTAGCAAAAAACTTTCAAACGATTTTCAATTTGACAAAGAGCGATTTGTTTTTTTTTTATTTTATTTTATCTGTGTTCAACTAAAATTATGAAGAATGACTGTAAATATTGTTTTTTAGTCTAGGTGCATGATTTCAGTTTGTATGTAAAATAGGTATTTTAATACATGGATTGTTTTTTTTTTATGTGAGAGGGGGTAAACGAGCGACGGGTCACCTGATGGTAGGACTACTGCCGCCCATGGGCACCTGCAACTCAAGAGTCACAAGTGCGTTGCCGACCTTTAAGGTGGGAGTAGACAAAGGGGGGAAGAAGGAGAGTGCAGGGAGGGGGCGAGGACGAGAGGGAGGGGTTAGGGCCTCCGGTAACCTCACTCACTCAGCGAAAAACATTGTTTCACTGCCGGTTTTCTGTGGGGCCGTGGTATCACTCCGGTCGAGCCGGCCCATACATACCGAAGCATAGCTCTCCGACAATTAGTTATGTGGTACTCTCAAAAGTTTTGTTACTACCTAAACAAATTCAAATTCAATAGGTATCTTTATTTCATAAAATTTGTCATCAATTATTCGAAATCATCAATTAAAAAAAAAATTAATTAAAAATTATAGATCAACACACACATTCACCGCAACAAGAGGATGCTTAGTCAAAAGTTAAATTTAAAAAAAAACCGTGTAAAATTACAAATACAAAGCTATTATACACTAGCTGCGCCCCGCCGTTTCACACGTGTAAAACCCGATGCCGTAGGAATATCGGGATAAAAAGTAGCCTATGCGTTAATCCAGGTCTCCAGCTATCTACATACCAAGTTTCATCGCAATCGGTTCAGTAGTTCAGTGGTTTTTGCGTAAAGGAGTAACAAACATCCATCCATCCATCCATCCGAACTTTCACATTTATAATATTAATGGGATAGTGGGATCCAGATACGGAACAAATGATCGTGCTCATCACAAAATTATTTGTCCAAGGTGAAAATCAAACCCACGACCTCTGGCTTAGCAGTCATGATCACTAACCACTAGACCAATA
The DNA here is from genome assembly GCA_963859945.1 of Euplagia quadripunctaria. Lineage (NCBI taxonomy): Eukaryota > Metazoa > Arthropoda > Insecta > Lepidoptera > Erebidae > Euplagia > Euplagia quadripunctaria. The sequence goes on along the minus strand of OY982570.1, from coordinate 22,734,611 downwards.
GGTTTGACGATATCAATATTGTGTATACACACAATATAATACATAGAAACATTCAAACCTGCAAATGCGGATATTTATGTGTGCCAATTTTTTACAATTAAACGCTCTAACGCGCCCAGAAGTCGAAAGAGAGGTCTTTTCTCGGGTTTTGTCTCAGTAATACCGTTTAAACTATTGTGTACTCACCCCTATTGTGAGGGTAACTGCTTGAAGATAACCACCCCTTGTAATGGATCGTAAACACAATCCTTGTTTGCATGTCCGTGTACTCGTTTGTGTGCCGAGCTCAGCTTTCGAGTGACTTTTACGATTTGTGGATTGTGGGTGTCCTTTGATGAAATACTCGTAACTTCACAATAATAGGGTACCTAGTTGTTTATGATAAAAACAAATAATTGAATGGTCCAAACGGAATTCAGTGTTATACAAAACTGCTTTAATCGCTAAGTATTACGTCACTGGGTGTTATTTGGCACAAGTTTTAACAACAACAACAAACTTGAAAGATTACGCTTTTAAATTTTTCAAAGTCTTGTATTGTAAGTTCATTTCATGAGGTTTTTAAATAATTAATATTAGGCGTAAGACACTACCCTATAACATACTCATTACTCTATCCAAGCCCTTCTTAAAACTCCAGGCAACTGCTCAATTGGCCGTGAACGATTTAAGGTTAGCTGTCAATGGGCATACATTATGAATTAAGACAATATCCTTCTTAAAAAGGTGGGTACACTTAGGGTACAGGTTTGAGTGAAATGAAATATATAGAGGTCAAGACAAAATAAGCTTTACTTTTGATTTTAATGATATAAATACAAATTATACGTAGACATACGTTTTTAGAGAAAATAATGTTTCAATTGAATTAAATTCTACGGATTTGCAGGAAAATATTTTTCATATTCTGTTTTTTTATGTTAAATTCGTTGAAAGTACAGCAGTATCATTATCACATACATATGTATAAAGTATTATTTCGGCAAGTTCAAATTGTATACTAATTTTACTACATTATAGTGAATTAAAAAGTATATTATTACCTGCAAATGTATGTATTCGTCGTAATGGATAAGAGATAGTCTAAATCATAATATACTTACTATTTTATACCGACAAGTAGCATACAACATATTTTAAAATTTGGATATCTAGGCTTTATTTGCAATAAGAAAAATGTATATTATAGTTACTTAATTCCTTTTGCAGACAAAAATATTTTTTAAGGAAAATGCTGTTGATATTATCAAACTCAGAAAACACACGGAACTAGAATAACCGCATTTTATAAAACAGGTTTTACGACCTTTCAAATATAGAAAATATATGTTTATGTAGCAGGGCGTCCCTTTACACACTAGCGACACATCTCTCTTGCTTACATTTCATATTAAAACAGTATTCCTAACAGAGTAATCTAGCCAACTTTCCTAATAACATATAACAAAACAAAAAATATAAAAACCGACCCGAAAGGGTACACTAATGATTCGTATTTCGCAAACGGTTTTAATGCGTGCCTTCGGACATATTTAAAACACAAAGTTTCATCCCCCTAAACCCCTCATTTCGGTAGTTAGCAAGCGAAAGAGAGAACAGCCCAACGTACCCTCTCGAGGGGCAAAAATACCGTAGTTTTAGCTAATCTGTCGGGCTCGCGCAGCATTTTTAAACTCCGGGCGGGGGTGGTTTTAGGCATTTTAACACTGTACAAAAATGTGGGGGTGGGTGGTGTGTGTGGAATTGGACTTATGTGGGAATCTATTTATGTGATGTACCCCCTCGCGTTAATATTGGTTGGCATGGCAACGGGCAGATTACTGCATCCTATCTACTCGATTTTTCGTCGGTTTTTCTGTTGTAATCAAATGAGGTGCGACGCGTGTGTGTTGGGGGTGTTCGCGAGGGGGTTTTGGGGGTGGCGATGGGGTGTGGGGGTGACACGCGTGTACTCAATTATCCGCAGTGAATCAATAGCGGCGAGATGAGGGTAGTTGTGATGTTTGTGACGGTACTAATGTCTTTTCATCTGTTTAATTTTTTCCATATATTTTTGTTGTTGGTTTGGTTAACTGTGACCTATTTTCTAGTATTTCCTTAATTGTATCTGATATCTGAGTATATGTAGCTTCATTTATATCAGGAATTACTCGGAGCGCTTTTGATACTACTGAGGCATTTAACGTTTTTCTGATATTCGCCGTTGAGCAGTATTAATTGAGTGTTTCGGTTCGGCGAAACGTAAATAAAGTAACGTGCACTCTAACAGTCCTGAGAAGTTTTGTATCAAAACTCACAGTTCACACTATTTGTATGGGCAGTTTCAACAAGGCACGGTTTTATAATAAAAATTAAATAGGTTGGTACCTCCTTTGTCAAAAAAAGTAAAATGTATTAATTTATTATATCTAGAGAGAGAGAGAAGAGGTCAGATGCTTTTAGAGGTCAGGTGTTCTGAAAGTGCTTTCGAAGCAAATTATCATCACTACATATTATAAAACAAACTCTTTCTGTCTGTGTGTCTGTTCGCGATAAACTGAAAAACTACTGAATGGATTTTCATGCGGTTTTCGCCAATAGACAGAGTGATTCATGAGGAAGGTTTAGGTGTATAATTTGTTAACATTTTGTGGAAATTGGTTAAAATATGATGATGATTGTTGAAAATGTCTGTACTACCCGTGTGAAGCCAGGCGGATTGCTAGTCGAATATATTTAAAAATATATAAGGTCGGAGAAAAAAGCTTTTTCGTATTTCATATACTAATTCAAATTTATTTTTTATTTAATTACATTTAATTATAATATATATATATATATATATGTGTGTGCCATTTGCTTCTATAATTTGTTACCATCTTGTAGATAATTACATAATCCCGTTGCTGTAGAAATCTAGGGGTTTTTGATCTTTTGATCCAAAAATTGCGACAAGTATTTTTGACAGTCCTCTCTTGATGTTAACCTACCCAAAAAATTCTGAAGTGACCGAAACAGGTGAAAATCTGAGGGCGCAAGGTCAGGACTATATGGTAGAAGCATTAACGCTTTCCAACCAAGTTCTCTAAATTTGTGCTGAGTGGCCAAAGATGTGTGTGGTCTGGCATTATCATGATAAAAGACCACTTTGCTGTTGATCAATTCCGGCCATTTCTTCCTAATTTCTTGTTTGAGCCTCATTAATTGTTGGCAGTAGAGATCCAAATCGATGGTTTTGCCCGGCGGTAAAAGCCCATAATGAACGATGCCCTTCCAGTCCCACCATACACACAGCATCACTATTGCCTGTTAATCCGAGTTTCGCTACAGTCTGACCATGATCTTTTTCGCACGTTATTATCGTAGGTGATCCACTTTTCATCACCAGTGATCAATCTTTTCAAAAAATGGTTCGGTTTCATTACGTTTTAATAGAGAATCGCAAATGACTACACGATTCATTAGGTTTCTTTCAGAGAACCAATCTTGAGCTTTTTGTATGGCCAGACTTTTTCAAATGGGTCAAAATAGTTATGTGGTCAATGCTCAGTTCCTCGGCTATGTCGTAACTACTAATATGCCGATTTTGCTAAACTTTTTTACAAATGGCATCGACTTTATCCATATGAGGGCGACCACAGTGAGCTGTATTTTTGACATCAAAATTCCCGGACTGAAAACGCTTGAACCAACTTTGTACTCTTACTGACACTGCGTTAGGTCCATGAATGTCAGTTATGTTTTTCACGGTTTGAGTCGCTTTTTTGCCTTTTTTGTAATAAAACTTTAGAATGTATGGAATTTCTTCATTAGTTTTGGCGGACAGAAAAACAATTGGAAAATGGCGGGAAAGTGATTTTACTTTTTATTTTTCTTTTTTTTATGTGTCTTACATTTGTTGACATTAAAACCAGTCAGATATAAACAGTACAACCAAAGAGATTTTTCTTCAATTTTATACATACAAAATACGAAAAGACATTTACCCCGACCATTCATTCAATTCATTATTTTCCTGTATACATATTTTGTCTTCTATATGAAAAAATTTCGCAGGACACAGAACGCAGGAATGTAAATTTTGGCATACTTAAAGTTCATATAATATAGAAGTGCAGAAAGCTAAAACTTTTAAACAACATGTGTCACAAATTTAAAAATTACGTGACGCATTCACGTAATTTTTAAATTTGTGACACATGTTGTTTAAAAGTGTAGTTCCAGTAGTAGTTCCATCAAGTTATACGCGTCCAGTGTATGTGTTGAACTGTCATGGTACGTAAGTCTTTACAATGACAGTTCAAGTTATAAATGGCACATGAAATAAACCAAAAATTAACCTTGGTCGAAATTCGACCATAGTTAACATCTATCTCATATTATAAAGCTGAAGAGTTTATTTGTTCGAATTGAAAAATTCTTTTAGTGTTCGATAACCTATTTATCGAGGAAGGCTAAGGCTATATAACATCACGCTACGACCAATAGGAGCGGAGTATCAATGAAAAGTATTGCAAAAACGGAGAAAATTTACAAACACAGACGAACTTAGGTCAGCTAGTAATTTATAAAATTTGAATGATTATTTTATTTCATTGACCTATTTGTCACATAAATTAAACTATTAACTTCCAGTATAAAGTGAACTATTGTATAGACTTTCCGTACCTTTACTATAAATATAAAAAAAATATATATATTAGGCGGATATGAGTTTTAAATGCTATTATAAAATATATATAAAAACCATGTGAAAACAGCGCTATCTATGAAAATTTCTCGGAACTTATTTCTTTGAAGACTGGAATGAAACTGATTTCCCCGTGACCTGCCCTTTTCTTTTCCTTTTCACGGTTAAACAACCACTCAACAGATGGCGTAATTTTTCGTCCCTCTGGGTTGTAAACGTAAAACTAACACGTTCACTTTCAGCACCATCTATGACATTTTTTACAGTTTCTGTTCATGACGTGAACAGAATCTGGAGAAAATGTGCGGCGCTTCAAACAGTTTTATTTTTGTCGAACTTGTGGAAATCTAAAAAAACAGTCAGTCGTAGGACTGCACGTCAGAAGTGAAAACATAACTTCACAATGTATTTGCATATACATACACACACATACACACATCTGCATATATATATTTAGGTTAAAAATAAAAAGTAGGTAATAACATGTCTAAATGTATACGCCGCTCATAAATGTTTGAATTTCGGATGTTATATTTTTTTCAATATAAGAAACTCGGCTCCCTCTTACGAATTTTCAATCAGGTCACGTGTCCTGACGCAAGTTTAACATTTTTTACCGATCCCAAAAAGTGAACAACGCCGCTAAAAAAGTTTCACTTTAAAAATAATAATTTTATTTTAGATTAAAACATTCGTACAATATAGGAACTTGATTTTAATAACTTCTATTCACACTTGCCCAATAGCTAGTTTCTTAATAATTATTCTTATTTATATATTTTTGTATTAATAAACTTTTAGATGCGTAAAATTGTGAATACTGTCATAGAAGAATTGCATAAGTACTGATAAAGGAGATTTTTCATAAATAAAAGTTAAATTAACCACCTATAATTTATAAACTACTAGTTACTCGGCAGCGCGTTGCTGTGACTAAAGAATTTGCAATAAAAAATATTGCGACTATAAATTGAGATAAAAACTTCATCACGTTGGACAAAATTGCACAGTGTGTAAAATTTCATTAAAATCGGTTCATTATTTTGAAGTGACACGAAATATTTACACATAAAGAAACTTTAACATTGTTGTCTTAAATTCTTAAAATTGTAAATTATAAATTTCGTGTCACGTTGTTTGTTCGTGATGAACTCCTAAACTATGAAATTTTGAACAATATGTGCAGTTTGGTCCAACTTGAGAGATGGGATAGTTTTTTTTTGCCACTTACCTGGCCATAGCAAAGCAATTTTGTAGAACTCCAATGCGCGCTGTTTTTCTGTCTAAATTATAATAATAGTATCAATACAATACTTTATTTAGATCCACAAATTTTAGAGCCACCGTGCACTGCTGATAGTTCGATCTTCTGGCAATCTGTATGAAGCTGTATGGCAGCGCGCGCATTCGACTATTAAAATCCCCTAAAGGCTCTTAATTTTGTGGATGTTGGCATATTCTTACAGTACATTTGTGCGAGCTGTCCATAGTGTTGTTAGTTTGGATCATTTGATACCTGCATGTTACCCTGCTCTCAACGCAAATGCGATGTACCCGATGCTACAAGCAATGTTATGATGATTTGTTTAATTATTTTTTTGTTGTGTAATAGGTCCTACTGCGTCCTACTTATTTAATACATATCGGCATTACTGTTAAGACAAGCACTTCTTCAATATTGTTAATTTGTAATTACAAATCCAACAAACGAGGCAGCCAACCTTCGGTCCTTCGAGCCGGATTAGAGCCAGCGACCTATGCATAATAATAACTCAAATAAAAATTTTCGATGATTTCTTAATACATTGAAAAAAAAACATATTTTCTTGTGTTGATCCTCAAGTTCATAGAACAACACAACGGATTGCAAAATACACAAACGAATTTGTGCATCCTATCGGTAGAAGTTTTCCGCTTTAAGAAAGCTACATGAAACATTACTCCATGGAACGTATTCTGAAAAACAACTATCTGAATTACGTCAGTAAAATTCATAAAAACAAAAAAAGCGCTCAAAAGGGATAATATCCTTGAAATCACGTTTTATTGTTATATTTTTAATGCACCACGATTAGAAGGGTAGGTACACAATAAAACTCTAAAAAAAATACGCCGCAAATCACTTTAAATTTATTTTATAAAATTAACTTCAAATAAAACATTAAAATTATCGATGCAAACTAAATTAATTTACGTACAATAATAATTCTTAGAACTATCTATAATTTGTCAAACGCTTATCTTCTGAACTAGCCTACACAAAATTAATATACATTTTAATAATTAATAATCAAAATACTATGTAACCGTTTCAAGAAGGCGTTATTAACAAAATTGTAAATACATTTTAACCGCATATTTATTACTGAATATTTTAAAGCCACCTGCTTTTCTAATTGTTCATTATTATAGAGATACGACTTTTACAGGATAAGTGTAAATTCCACGACGAAAAAAAAAATAGGTTGTTATTGTTAAATGTTTGTGTGGGATTAAAAACAAATGTTTTGGTACAATTCTGCTCGATCGGACGACTAGAGAAGATCCTCGAACCTACAATAGACTGCGGTAATAAACACTATGTTTTTGTGCATATAAATAGGGTCAACCGAACTTCATTGATTAGATATACGCGAGAAAAACTAGTAGAATAATTATAGTTCAATATCCATCGGGTAGTCCGATGAATATTAAACGGTTTCTAGCTAGCCTACCAACTTATTAGTTAAGTGGAAAAGATTTAATTAATTTTATTTTCAGTATGTATGTTGTTAGACTTTTTAAAACGGTTGCATAATATTTTCAAGGACAATTTAACTCAGTTTTTAGAATCACTGTCGAAAATTCTAAAGGTTGTAACACACTCGATAGTTATTCATATATTTGTATCACATTGTAGTAAAAATTAAAACACCTACCTAATTTTATAAACACACTACACATATCATGCAAAACTTAACTGAGAAAATATACTAAAATCATGTGTGACAAGTTTCTTTTTCGCTATAACTTCGTCTTATCTGCACACATAAAGCGAATGGGACATTACAGAACTAAAATAACACAAAGTATTACGACTATATTCTACACTAATATTTAAACACAAATTCCATATACAGTAATAAAAGTAGTTTCACGAATACATTTTCATTTCGAACACGTCACAGTAATCATTTATGTCAATGATACTTAAGTAATTATTAAATATACTGACCACGTTGAACAACTCAATTCTGTTACCGCCCCCTGGGAGTGGGGGAGCACTCCTTAATCGCGGGTAATATTGTTGTAAGTGAGAATACCAAAACAAAATATGTAGTATATATTAAAGAAATTTGTAACAAAAGCTACGATTTGTATTAAAAAAATCCTATTATTACTTAAACCTAACAAGTAGCAGCTTAGCATTGATAATAAGTTTAAAAAGTATATAGAATCATTACACAAGAATAAAATTAGTGTTAAAAATACAAATTTCATTACTCCAAAACCCAGATAACTTACAAACTAATATTAAAATAAGTGATAATTCCTATGTCACATTACTCACGGATTACTCTTAATGAAAACTAACTACAAAATACGAATTCATAATAGTTTTCTCGCGTATTGCGCGGTGCGCTCAATTTCTCGCGGGACTTTTCGCGTGACGGATTACTGCGTCCTGTCCTCCACAAGCCACTTTAAAACTTTACGCCCTGAGCCAAAATTGACTCACTTTACATTCGTAAAACTAATATTATTTGAATAAAACTCTTTTAAGAATAGCTTTGTTTGGCACGTAAAGGTTTCGTTTGTCACTCGGACGGCTCTAAAGCTGAAATTAAATCTTGATAAAGGAATCTGTCAACTGATATGAATACTGTCAAGAAAAAACTTTAAATCAATATAATGTAAATCTTTAAAAACTTTTAGTAACGAAATTATGTAAAAAATAATTTCGTTACTAAAGGTTTTTAAAGATTTATAAGTAATATTTATTCTATTCGAGAAAATTTAAGCTCTGAAAAACTTGAAAATTATTTTGCTACTCACTGATACTACTGTAATTTGTTATTTTTTTTATTTGACTATAGACAAGACAATATGGTATAAATTCATGGAATGCACTAAGGAAAAAAAAGGATTTTTTTGACAAAAATGTAACGTCTTTTCGGAAAGAAGCCGTCATGGAAATTGCAAATACACTTGTTGTTCCTGCTCGAGAGCTCATAACGAAATTTGAGGAGGTATTTTAGGGCGTTACTTTAAACAGTAAAACTTAAATACCATTACTGAACGGTACTGCGTATGGTGCGCATTTTCGAATAAAGATATTACAGATAAAAATAAAAGTAAAAGACATTTTTCCTTTCTTCATTCCATTCCATTTTTTTTGACCAGAGATCGCCTGGTGTGGCGGCAGTCAAACAACAGTGTGACCATGAGCTCTAAGTAGCTGATCAATTTCATAAATGCTTTTTTTTTCAGGGTTAGAAGTTCAGCTCATAAAGAATTTTCTAAAACACCACTGAGAGTGTCTCCACAAAAGTTAACGTCTTCTTACACGATGCAGCTTTCTCAGAGAACGTACTTTTTTTCACATCATAAAATTGATGAATATTTGTTTTGTATAGCACACGTGTCGAAATCATCAAGGTTTCTGTTTTGTGTCACAACACCCTTATTTGTGACACCCACCTTTTTATTTTTGAGACCGTGTCAAAAATATGTGTAAATATTCAAAGTATCAAATTTGTTAAGTGAACTACTAAAAAACAAAAGTCATAATGTTCGACAGTCAGTGATCAGTTTGACATATGCCATTTAGTTTCGAAGTTCAATCAATGTTAGTTCCATTTTCGGCCGCAGCGTCTCTCTTTCCGAAAAAGACTATAGAAATTGTGTATCTTAATTTAATATGGTCGACAGATACCTTTAAAATGACAAGATTATTAATATTTATAAATTTTATCACAACTTTATAAAACAATTAAAAAACTGAGCAAAATAAACATTTACACTAACATAATATTTTTTATTTTATAAACTATGCATATAACTTAAAAGTTTAATTATCTTTGAATTTCAATTCCTTACTTTACATATAATTTTAATAATTATTATCTTAAACTATTTAATAGCGAAATTGGTGTAAATGGCGAAACTCAATGTCGACAGAATTATTTTCTGCACTTAGTTTTTTTGACAAAATAAAAAAAAATACACAAACTCAAAATCAATCAGCAGGCATTGAGGTGCCTTTAGCAACTTTAATTGCTGAGACAGATAATTAATAATTAATTAGTCTGTCTGTCTGTATCTACTGTCTTAATGTCTCTGATGTCGAAGATCGACATCAGAGACATCGGCATCATTAATGGCAACGGTAAAATGTGTGTTGCTTTAAAAGGGTTGCTTTAAAAGTCTATTTTCAGATTAACACTAATTCGTGTCTTAAAAGCCATTAAGTGATCATATTCGGCAAACACAATTTAATAATAGTCTTTGTCTATCATCTTCGCTTAGATTAATTAGTTAAAGATTGAAGAGTTTAAGAAAATATCAAAATTTTTATTTTCCCTCCCCGACGCAAAAAGGAGGCTTGTGTATTTGTGTGTCTGTCTATGGCATCATATCTCCTAAATAACTTCAGTTGTTTTAGTTTGAAAGGTGACTTAACCGAGAGTGTTCTTAGGTATAATTCAAGAAAATCTGTTCGGCCGTTCGAAGATTGTCAGCTCTTCTAATCATTCATGGGATTTTTAAGTCAAAGGTATTTTTAATTTACATTATCATCACTACATATCTGTCTTTCTGTTTGTTCGCGATAAACTGATTCATGAGGAAGGTTTAGGTGTATAATTTGTTGAGATTTTGTGTAAATTGATTAAAATATGATTATGATTGTTGAAGATGTCTCTGCTACCCGCGCGAAGCGATTGCGGGTTGTTGTTTAATATAATTCTGTCAACATTTAGTTCGATTCACTTATACTACACATAAATTCTATTTTGGCCACAACGTTGAAGAAAATAAATATACACGCAATATTGAAGACAACGTTTCTTTGCAACAAATAGGTAAATAGTAAAAATGCATTTAAATTGTTTCTGTTTATCACGAAACTAACCATTCACCCCAGTTTCATTGCCATTTACAGCCTCTACTTCCCTCCTATGGGTCATAGATTGATGCTGAATACTACCTTACTAACTTTTAAACTTTTGCGTTCCATAATATAATTATGTATTTATACGGGAATTAACGCGATCACGAAAAGGTGTTACATACCTCTGAATTGCCTGACGTTTCGACCAGGTTGCACTGGCCGTGGTCACAGGCTGACTCGAGTGTGACCTGGTCGAAACGTCAGGCAATTCAGAGGTATGTAATACCTTTTCGTGATCGCGTTAACTCCCGTATAAATACGAAACTCTGTAATCTTGCTCATGAATTGGACTATCGAATGCAAAAAGAATGATTAAAATCGAACTGGTAGTTTTAATTTACTAGTAGTGATAAAAGTAATATTATCTTTAAAAAAAAATACGTATTTATATTCGCGTCCCCAATCTAGTGTGACGCCGTTGTGGCAGACGCCTCGCTCAATGGGGACCCTTTAACAGGGTCCCCATTGAGGCTGAAACTAGTCGATCCCTTGAATACACACGTGAGGAGATCCGTATATCTTTAATAAATAAGATTACCACTCACATGATTTTATTTAAAAAAATATATATAAGGGGCCATCCATAAATTACGTCACACAAATTCCATGATTTTTTGGATCTCCCCTCCCCTTATCCTTGTCACAGGTGGTCACTTTTGTGTGTGACGCCCTCCTTGGTATCACGTCACAAATTTTGCAATTTCACACCCAGAATTTAAAAGAGCAGTTCTAAAATTATTATTTTTAGTAGAAGTATAGAGCGCAAAAACGAAATGGCGCTCGGCTGGTCGCTGACGAACCAGCACTTAATTGGACGTCGTACAAGATACTCAAGAAAAGGGACACATCTCTTAATAATAAACGATTGTCGAGATACTGAGCATGCGTACACTTACCCGCTGCGTACACTTGACCCACATGACTACTACTGTCTTTCGTTTGCAGGTAATGCTTTGTGTTTAATACTTTAGATTTTGACATGTGACGTCACGAAGCTTATGAAGTTGTCACACAAAGTCACACTTCGTTGACACCCTCCCCCCTTAACGTGTGACGTAATTTATGGATGGCCTCTAAGTATCAAAATTTTTTATTTTTTATTTATTAGGTTGGTTTTCGTGAATTACAAGACGGTTATAAATTGCTTTTATTTTCATACACTTTTGCTATTTATCTATTACAATTTAAAATATCATTCTTATTTACTAAACACTACCGAGATATTTAGAGAGTTAATTTCTATACAATAATAATTAATTTACGTATTTTAATTGGGTATAATCAGTATATAAAATCAACCAACTCAAATCGCAATCGATAGGAATGTTATGTATTTTGTACCTCGTAAGTAAAATGAACTTAACAATATTTATTATTGACTGAACAAACACGTTACAGAAAATAAAACCTGCCTCAGGTAATTCATAATAATTATGCTGTATAATTATCTATTTGTCCTAAGGTATTCCCTTTTGTTTTAATCGATCTTGCCATTAAATAAAAAATGGGTGACAAAACTTTCCTTTTTTATCTTATGAATATTCAATCAGACACGAATAAAAATATTTTTTTATTCATTATCGGTAAGCGAGCGAAATAAAATAGAGAGAATTTGAAAATTCAATTCCTTGTTCGTCTTACATCAAACTCTATCAAATAGATGACAGTACTAGAGTTGCAAGTGCAAGTGCCCATGGGCGGCAGTAGTCATTTACCATTAGGTGACCCGTCTGCATTTACCATCAGGTGACCCGTCTGCTCGTTTGCCCCCTACCCATAAAAAAAAATTCGATTGACTTTAAAAACTAATATTATAAATGCGAAAGTAAGTTTGTTTGTTACGCTTTCACACCTTAACTACTCAACCGAACATAAAGAAATTTTGAGTACATGTTTTCAGGGTATAGAAAAAGACATTGGGTACATTTTCATCCCGAAAAAATTACTGTTCCCGAGGGATAGAAAAATAGCTTTAACACGAGCGAAGCCGCGTTCAAAAGCTCTATATTTCTTCTTTCATCTTACAATTATACAGGGAGTATACAGAATGTTAGTGAAACACTCCCGAAAACGAACAAAGACGATAGTACTAATGGTACCTTTGATGATGGGTCAGAAACAGGTACAGTTTTTTTATTACCATTTTTCATAAATGAAACGATAATTTCATGAAAAATAAATGAAAAACAACTCACGCTCAAGGCAACGGACGTACGGGCGCCGAACTCACGCGGGCTTCTGCGCCCGCGCGTCGTTTGACCCGGGCGTCACCTTTTTTTGATTTATTTTTTTATAAAATTATCGTTGCATTTAGCTGTACTAACATGATGGAGCGTGAAAAAAGCTAAAAATATTTTTTTTATCGGGATCGATTTTTTTCTGACCCATCATCAAAAGTACCATTACTACTATCGTCTGTCTTCGTTTTCGGGAGCGTTTCATTAACTCCATGTATAATAATAATAATAATAAGTTGACACATCTCACACATGGCCGTCTGAACCCAAAACTAGGCAGAACCTGTACTATGGTATCCAGACTGGTGATATATATATATACTGACATATTTCTAAATACATACATATTATAGATAAATTACACCCGGAGACAGAATAAATTATCGTGCTCATCAACACATAATTTTTGTCCTGGGTGGGAATCGAACCCACGACCTCTGGTTCAGCAGTCGAGGTCACTAACCACTAGACCCACAGGCCAGTCTATGTCAATGTCAAGTATGTGACAATGGAACACTTACTTAAATAACTGAAAGGGCATGACTCTAGCATGATTTACAAGTTTTGACCATTTGAATTTAAATCGTACAAATTTTTTATTCCGTTACTAAGAAAATTCATAAAAAATAACTTCAAAAACTGTTTAAGTTACGTAACGGAGGTAAAAATACCTGGAAATTTAAACGGTTGTAACCTGGGAACGGATAGTCTTTTTTTACATGCTAGAGTCATGCCCTTTTAGTGATTTAAGTAAGTGTCATATTGTCACATACACCCTGTATGTTCCCTTCCGTTCCGTCATCAGACCTCCTAACAATCTAAATATCCCGGTTCATCTAATTCATACAATTACCTACTGAGCGACACACAGAACGGTCAAGATTCAATGGCTAGATTACTGATTTTGATCAAACGATGTGACTGGAAGCTTACGACTACTATAATAGATTTTACAAAATTATTTACGTTCCGAGTCTGTATGATGTTTCTGGGAGCAGTTTTGATCAGTACAAACCTGAAGAATAAGTGAAGTAACATCTCTTAAGGAAGATTTGAGCCTGGCTCGAAACGACTTTTCAATTTTTTCACCATTTTGTTATTCCAAGATATTATTCTCCCATTGACAGTTCAAAACATGAAAAACTAACTTAAATCACACTATATACACGTAAAGAATGGATAATTAACTCGTGCCATCACTCTTGCTAGATTCACTTTCTTCTGTGATGGTGATCATTGGAGGGGAATCATACATACCATCCCCTGGTGATGTCTCGTTCATCAGTTTTTCAAACTTCGGTGATCCTGAAGGCAAAATCTCCCGAACTGATTCATACATTATATCTGTCGTTATGATGGGTAAAGATCCTTTCTTACTCTTCAGAATATCCTTTCCTAAGCATTCATCTTCCTTAATTGTCTGCATTGGAACCTTTTCTACTTCGTCTTCTAACCGTACAGGAAGACTATCAGCTCGGTTTAAAGGTTTCGCACTTTCAACTTTTTCGATTACAACTGGAGGAACCGCTACTCCATTCTCCATTTTCTTCTGATCGTGAAGGTGCTGTAAGCTGTACTCTCTTGCTTGAACGTCTGATAGTAGAGGTCCATCCGTCGATCCTTCGATACAGTATCCTGGACCTTGTAAGGCATCGCTACCTATAATTGAGTCTTGCTTGAAAATTGCCGCAGTAACTACAGGCTTATCGGGATTCGTTGGAGTTTTGCTTATCAAAGGTTCTTGTGAATTGTCATATACAATACTTTCTGGCCCGTTGGTGTAAGTTATTTCATAACCAGCATAGACTGGATACCCAAAGGGTCCTTGTTCGTATCCCATCTGGCTACTATACGAATAACTAACATTATGGGAACCTATAGACGACATGCTCAAATCGGAAATAGATAAGCCGGTGCTAGATAATGCTTGAATTTTAGTTTCAAACTTGCTACTACTTCTTTCGCTGTCATCTTCGATCTTCTTATCTACTTCTTCAGGGACACGGTGTATTAGAGCCTGGTTGGTTGAGATTTGGGGGTCATGCGGAGGCGAGTTGACTATAGTTTTGTTAGATCTGTAGGCAGTTGACTGTTGGACTTCTACGACAAAAATGCCATCGTTATCTGGAGAGTATTTCATCTTAGTTTCACGCCCATTTCTAGTGATATCCTGAAAAAGAAATATACCTAGTTAAAAATAAATTAACACTAGCTATAAAGTGCAATTCACATAATTCATTTGTTACGAATTTAATAATAAATATAATAAATTTTCAAAGAACAGAATTATAAAAAGGAAGGTCAAAGGTCTGAAAAAGGTATTGATTAGCACTCTGTGTTAACGACTATGAGTAAGCGTTTATGTTATATAACCATGTAAAAGCTCTTTACTTACATTCCTCTCTTCAGTCTCCACAATCAAATGATTGTTCTTCAAGGTCATAGTGAAGATGGATCCGTTAGCGGGAGGCGCCTCTCCTTCGGTACCGCTTGTGCGCTCTTCTGTTGGAGATTTGAGCTGAAAGTAAAAGAGAAGGAAAATATTAAAATACGACAAAATATTTTTGAAGGTGAATGGACCAACGTTTATTAGTTGACGTCATGTGGATTAAAAGGCGGAATTAGAAAGGTTTGTGGATGAAGGAGTGTTATTTATGTCCCCCTAACACAAAAGGAGGTGATGATCACCGAGGTAATGGTAATTTGGTACTTTGGTATAAACAGCACTGCTAACTTTCAAACTTTCGAATTCCATGATAATATAGTTAAATGGAATTAACACTACCACATATTTAAAAGGCAGGCCAGTGCAACCTGGTCGAAAAGTCAGGCAAATCAAAGGTATGTACCGTTTAAATACGTGATCGTGTTAATTCCCTCTTCCATGATGGTACTTTGGAAATGTCCGGCCTGATAGGCAGCGACCCCAGCCTTTGTTATTGGAAAGTTATAGATAATATATTAATCAGCGCGAGAAGTTTCATTGCGTGATGTTGGATTAGTAAATACTATGTAATTAAGCTTTGTTTTTGCTAGATGCCATTGAATGAAGTATGTTTTTGGTGTTTGTATAAGTCGCCACAGGTTTTTTGAACAAAGATGTCTACTATCTTCCTGCCTAATAATATTGATTAAATAAGTGAAGTACATCAAGAATTATTTGAGTGTTATTTCTCATTGATGTTCTTGAATCGGTGGTGGTGTCCAGCTATTTACATACCAAGTTTCATCGCAATCGCTTCAGTAGTTTTTGCGTGGAAGAGCAACAAACATCCATACATCCTCACAAACTTTCACGTTTATAATATAAGTAGGATAATAATGGTAAAAATTACACACCTATAAATGATTTGATTTTACAAATAGATATTTTCAGACACTTTTACACGTCGATTTGCTCTTTAAAGTTAGATGTTGTCGGCAACGCCGACACAAAGTCAATGAACCAAGTCTACATAACTCAAACAGTGCAAGTGCCATGTAGGCTAGGCCAAGTCCAGGGTGGTCTTCATACGAAAGAACCATTTCAGTTTTGAGCTGAATCCCATTAGGCTAGATAAGTCGGTAATCACGGAATTCAAACACATTTTAGGGAGCTTCATGACTCCAACCAGTCCGCCACGTATAAAGAATAAGACATCTGAAATCTTAAGATGTTGAATTTATTATTAACTTCTACCGTTAATCTTAAAATAATTTCCAGTGCAACACAACTCAGTCTGAAAATTATTTCACAATCAACAACGTAACATTGCACGTTCCTTTAACCAGTTATTATCATTATAATGACATTCGTAATGACTAACGCCGCCACTGACAAAGGACTATCCTCGGCTTTTGGGGTCCGCTAATGACCTGCATTGACAAATCGTTCACCTTCGCCCACGTATAACATTAAGGCATGAGCAGACGCGAGAGCGAATTTAACATACTAGAGATCGCGTGGTAGTCGAATTTCAACCAAGGTTTTTTCATTGGCCAGTATAACTTGAGCTGTCATTGTATAGACTTACTTACCATGACAGGTATCACATATACTGGACGCGTGTCCCTATGTATGCACTTGTAATTTTATCTATTGAAAGTTTTAACTCTTTTTTGTCTATTACAATTTTTAGGATTTCGTTTCTCAAAATGGAAAAAAGGTACCTTTATAGGAACACTTTGTTGTCCATCCATTTGCCTGTCTGCTAAGACCCTTTTTCTCAGAAACGCGTCAAGGTATTAAGTTGAAATTAACACCAAATATTAACGTCTACGGTCCGTCGAAACTGTACAAATATCAAGCTTTTTAGTCGAGGCATCCGTAGGCTGGTTCTCTTTTGCTGGGTCCAACAAATTTTCATTGAAAACATCGTACAAAGCGTAGGTATTTGCATTTTCTCTTTCTCTATCTCTCTCTATGGTTTATCAGTGGTATTATTTATGGGTGGTTAAACACGACAAGGGTTTCCTGATAGAAAGTTATATTTAAGACCTGTATAAGTTAAGCACATTTTGTATTATAAAATTTACCGTACTTTACTTTAAATTTTAAATTTTTACAATAAAAAAAAAATCATTTTAGATTAATAAAGTGAAACAAATAAAAACTGTGATGAACAAAATTCGTAATAAATTAATTAGTTTGTACTTAACTAGTAATCAAAATATTGTGCATCACACGAGCGATTTATTGAGTTTATGCTCAAAGCACAGCCAAGCTTCAACAAAAATGAAATCTATTTATAACTGTATATCATAAAGTATCAACCGTATTATTTTTTTTATTTATTTATTTATTTGACACTTTATGCACAAAAAATGTACAATGGTGGACTTAATGCCGTAGGCATTTTCTACCAGTCTACCTTAGGATGGTGCAGAAATGAGTGAATAGGTGCACTAGATTTAAGTGGAAAAGAAAAAAAGAAGCTAGGAAAGATCACAGGAGAACATATATTCTTTATATACGTATACATACATACATACACAAACATAGATACGTGCTAAATTACATACATATATAAATAAATATAATGTATTACTGTTGTGATGATTCTGATAGGTTCTGCAAAATGGGGGCTCGTACTTTCACCTTGAACGAAAGGCGATTAGGTACTATCTTGATTTCCAGAGGTAGAGCGTTCCAAAGGTATTATGTCATATGAAGAAATAATTGTGATTTATATGTAGTCCAAATCGCTACTGCTTGTGTTTTACAGCATAGTACAAACCAGATTTAAAAGATCTCTAACATGTCGTAAAACTCCTAATTTGTCCTTGGACTTACGAAGCATTTGGAGAGTGGTAGGTCTAACAATATTGGTCATCTTTTCATTTCATACTTAAGAATTTTGCTGTATATGCCAGGATGAATGTATCAAGGAGTAAATAAGCATTTTAAGCCTAATTTCTTTACAGATAAGGAAGGGATTACGGCAGCTGAGAAGTTTATAATTCGTATTTGAATGCAAAAATAAAAAAAGTGTTTCGGTATTTCAACTTTTTGACAGGTAATGAAGCGTAGCCAGGTGTTACCAACATTAGGCCGTATTCATTATAAGATTTTTAAATAACCCCGATTTTGTCAGTTATGAGATCAGAAAGAAAAATATTGTATTAATAGATAGCGAATGAAAGTCTAGCTATGTAGAACGAGTTTATCAGTCCTTCTTTCTTAAGTTTTCCTACCGATTTCTCTGGTGTTGCCAGGCTACGGTAAACGCTTACTATTTGGATGGTTCTAACTTTATCCCAAATAACCAGATAGATTAAATAATTAAGTACATAAAGGTATGACTTAATATTTTTAGAACCTTAATTTACGTTATTTGGAATGAAGTGTACGGATTTTCATTTTTTTTTAAGTGGTTTAATTTTTTTTTTAATATAAATATAATCCAGGTTTTTTGTTATTAAATTAATATATTTTATAATCTTCTGTATTAATAAAAATGAACTACTGTTTGTTTTTAAGAGCATAACTTAAGAATGACTGAATGGATTTGGGTATTATTTCTTTTAAATGTTGAGTGTAAAAGTCGGTCTAAGGTTTTTAGGGACAGAAACATTTAATAAAGTTTCTCACAAAATTAAATAGATTTTTACGTATGTGTTTCAACTAAAGTATATAGGTATATATTTAAACGAGGGATGTTGAGTAGTGAGGGTCGCCAAACTATTGAAAATATATCTCAAATCGTTTATTATGGTTACAATGTTAATTATTTCGAGTTGTTAGCATTGCTCCAGTAATAACTCAGTACCATATTTGTGTACAGTTGAAGGTACCGTACAAAATTATAATTAAAAAAATTCTTCCTTTTGAGCCTGAATTTCAAGAAATCGTCCTTTTTTCGAAAACCAAAATTTCCAAACTTTCTGAGTCTAATAATGGTTTAGATTATATCTTGGGCATTAGTCCGTCATGGTACAAGACGACGGAAATGACACTTCTATTGCATAACACCAAAGATAGAGCTTATCCGTTGTAAATACTCAGATTGTGTGAAAAATATGTCAGCTCAGGCGAAGGAACACCCTTAGATCGCATTGATTACTTACTCGCAGACAGCAGTAGCAGTGACACCAAGTTCTTTAATACCCGGTTCCTATAATCAAGAAACGATTCGTTTTTGCTAACGAACGGTAAAATTTCCGTCGAAAATTCAACGAAAAAATTTACCGCCCGTAAGCATAGACCTCTAACAACTGGTAAAATGTTTAAGAAATTTCAATAAATAAAACTAATTATGTTAAGTTACACGCATAAAGTACATTTTATGATAAGGCTATATTTTAAAAAGACAGCGTCATCTGACCATTTCAATCTTTGAAACGACGATGAATCAGTATACTTTAATAATTTTTTTGTTTTGATATGGCACATTAATATCAGCGAACAGTTGATATTTAAAAATAATACTTACATATATGTAAAAAAGCTAACTCACTGACCTTTAGAGTTTATTATTAATAGAATTCAAATGTGTTGTAGTCTGTCAATTTTTGTCTAGTGGACAAAAAACTTACAGAGATTTGGAAACATCTGTGTAATCAACACTTTTACACTATTAGTAAATATAAATATTTCTACTTTTTTTTTTATTTAAACAACTGTTCATGTAACCACGTGAATCTACGCATTTACCACTTGTACTACCTAATTATTTTCCCTTCATTGTAGTAACGTTTCTTAAAGAAAAATTTACCAAAAAATGAGTCCAGTGTGTTTTGTGTGATACTAGATCAGACAATCGAATAATCATTACAGTTTTAGGTTATTCTGAACTATGTTCGTTTAGTGTCAGATTTTAATTCTCATGATATATAATTATTAATTATATACTGATAAATTTCGTTTGAATAGCTACGGATATTTATAGTTTTATATGCAACTGGTTCTTAATATTACTATTGTAAAACTAGATTTAAAAATCTTATTCACCACTCAACGATCCCGCAACAATATTGTCGTCTATTTTGGTAGAAGTATCCTCAACGTTCCTCTAGAAGATAATTTATAAATTACTAGCTCTACCCAGCATGCGTTGCAATGCCATTTTTATGTTTATTTTTTTATCTCAAAAAGCGTCGCGGCCGTTTTCAGAATCTCTTACCAAAGTTTCATCACAATCTGATCAACGGTTTAGAAATGCTTAGGTGACAAACATACTTAATATAAAATTTATTTAAAAACTTTGCTTGCCCTAATTTTTGCTTTTTTATTCTTTTTTCATACTAAATTAAATATCTTCAAAACATGTCTTTCATTCGTATCAGTTTAATATTTTCTCGTAAGTTTACAGATACTAAGTAATATTGTCTAGTATGAAATAAAAATGTGGTCTACAACAAACTTTAGCTTCACAAAACCCAATCGTCACATCTCAAAATACTCAAAACAAACCACAGCAATAAAAAGGAAATAATAAAAATAACAAAAAGTGGTACAAAAACCCACGCCCACTCGAAGCCTAGGTCCTTAAAGTCTTAGGTCTAACACAGGTCATTGGCCGGTCGTCGCCCGCACAATTCGGCGCACACTCTTTATTTTTTTTCTCACTCCCCCCTCCCAACCGCCGCAGACTCCGAATCGAGTTGCAGTTTTTAGATGCACCTACTCGACTTGTATGACTATCTAACGACAAGAATATCGACAGACTTAGAGAGGATGTTGCTGCTACAAATTTTGTTTGTGTCAGATTCTCGTCACTTATTTCGGATGAACGACTTCAATGATTTATTTTTTGTTTATACCTATTTATTATTCTAAACATCTAAACTTCCTGAAGGTTGCACCATTTTTACTTAATTCGGGATACATTCTAAAAGGAATAAAATGGCTTGTTACATTTATCTCGCTATGGTCATTTTGGTGACATATAACTAATGGTAATATAATTTTAAAATGTAATGTTATCTACATATTTGTAGATAAGTAGAATAGCATTGAACAATATACGAATTTGTCTAAAAAATATAACTGAATAGGAAGAAGAAAGAAAAACCATTTATTTTGCACAAACATTGGATGCACACAAGACATATTAAACAAAGAACATGTATACAATGAAAAAGCAAATGACAAAAATAAAAAATAAAAAAACGTAATGAGCCTTATCTATGGTCGGATAAAAAAATCTGTGCTCTGTGGTAATCTGTAGGCGTAGTCTGTGGGCATATATATTATTATCTATTGTCAAACACTACGTTAGATCTATTGTCATAAATATGGAAAAAACAATACCGTATTTTTGTTTGTCGTTTTTCAATTTACATGTAGCTATGTGCGTCACGTATGTGCAAAAACAGGTATATGCTCAGCATTTCTGTGGCCTCAAAGGCAGTCGACAAACATGGCAGTATACTGATATACGAATACGCCATAGTTTTGGAATCCAAACCCCATTATTTCTCACACTTTATAGATTTGAGTACTATAAGAAAACCTATGTTGTGTAACTTATTTCTTTTTAAAGAACCGAAATTAAATTCTGAAAAAATGTATCTTACAATAATTACGTATTCTTTTATAACTCAACCACGGTAAACTATTTTTACTCATTGTGTTTTAATCGGCATGTCATGTATACATATGATAAATAAATAAGAACTCGAGATATAAACTTAATATTATAATGAGTACAATCTCATGGCACGGTCTGTCCTGATCAATTTGCTTCGATATTAATAATGTAGGTTATTATTAAAAAAACTTTTCATAAAACTCCACTCCACCCCACTTATAAGAATGCACGCATTCATCGAGAAGTGCGTTGCACTATAGCGAGCCAGTTTGACTAGATTTTTGGCAACGAGCGAGCTCTCCCCCTGCCCGCTCTTGCCTTCCGCTCTCCTTATCGCTTCTCGCGCGCCCCACATGCGCAGGCGCAATGATTATGATTCCTGATGACTTTCGGAACTTGACAATTTCAAGTTTAGATTAGTTTTCTAATAAAAATATTTCGAATACTTAAATACCAAAACGATTACATTAAAATACCACGAGGCTTTTTTGAAGACGAGGTTGAAATCCATACTAACTTAACGTGTACTAGATTTGTAGGACGTAGGTAAGCACCTACGAGGAAGCCCTCGTCGAAGCATGGCTTATGCCGTGTCTGCCCTCGCAGTCGCAATTTCAACAACCAATGGTTATTATGACTTCTTAAATGGTTTAATAAAAAAAAATACATTTAAATCCAACCTGAAAACGTGGCATTGTTTGTTTTGAAAGTTGTGTACAGTTGTAACTGGACTTCAGGTTCGCTCACTATTTATTACTAAGACCATTCTTTGTATACCTTTGTCTGTTGTCTGTATCTATACTATTGAATAGAATAAAATAAATAAAAAGGTACTTTACTTTGCTTGATTTCCAACGACATGTGACTTATTATTTGCCTCCTGTCTAAGTGACCACAGAATCATTCTGTGCTTGTTTGGTCAACTTATTTTTGTGTGGGGAACATGCCTACAATAATAGATAACTACTTACCGAGACGTGCAAACGGACTCGAGAAGCTTAAAAACCAAGTATATTGGAAGTTACAATAATCAACATAAATTCTAAGCAAGGAATTTTATTAATATGCCTACATTCATTAAACTAATTGTTCTTTAATTTCCTTACGCATTCGGTACATTTTTTTAAAATAATATTTATGTTGCTTCATAAAAAAGAAAAAAACTTCTCGCTAAAAAATTAACTAAGCACTCGTTACGCTATTGAGTGCGAAATAAGATCCTTTATTTTGTTTATATATAGGTACATATGAGAATGTAAATAATTAGTAACTGCTGGTAGAGGTGTCCTTTATTTGCTGTGAGTATGCCGCCGTATCCCACATACAAACGAGTTCATTCTCAGAACAAATAACCTAATTTCTGTCGCATACATATGTAATTGTGTAAGAATGTTGCTTTTGAACTTAATTATGTATTTTAACTAGATACGGAGTTATAAAAAAAAATCCTACAATGACAAATTTAAAACTCTTCAACGATTA
This sequence comes from Euplagia quadripunctaria, assembly GCA_963859945.1. NCBI lineage: Eukaryota > Metazoa > Arthropoda > Insecta > Lepidoptera > Erebidae > Euplagia > Euplagia quadripunctaria. The sequence goes on along the minus strand of OY982570.1, from coordinate 22,711,061 downwards.
GAAAAGAGCTGATGATCTTCGAACGCGATCTTCACCTTTCAAACAAAAAAAAAACGCACTTAAATCGGTCGATTCGTTTGGGAGCTACGATGCCATAGACAGACACAGATACACAGACACACAAACACGTCAAACTTATAACACCCCTCATTTTGCGTAGGGGGTTAAAAAAGGTGTTAATTGATGTTGCTTATCCTGATTCCTACAAGATCACGTTATTGTAGTTCCTGCAATTAAATTTAGCTAATACATTTAGTACTAGTAATTTTAGAAGGATAGAAGTGGCAATAGCTTTGCTCACTAGTACGGGAGTGGGACCACCATTATCGTTGGTAAAATATGGTTGTTTAATACCCCTACCCCTTGGGGGATAAAGAGGTGAGTGTATGTACATATGTGTGTATGTACATATGTGTGTATGTAATTTTGGTCAAACGTTTTTCATACCCTCTACTAACGTAAAGATTTGTAATACAAGTATGTAAGTAAGTATGAGTACTTAAAATGAGCCATTCCTTCTTAGTAATGCTGCTGAGTTTAAATAATACACGCACGTACGTCTGGGTGAGGTTCGCAACCAACGCAAGTCCAACAAAAACGCAAATCTAGTTCCAGAAATATTTTTTTACTAAAACTAGGGCACCGAATGCAATTATTAACATTTCCAAAGTCCTACTAGTTAGTTATTACCGAGTATATTTGGTTAACAAACAATCATTGGTTTTTATATATTAGAAGAAGATTAAATTCTTGTTTTCGTCTTTGGATTTAATGTAGGTACATTAAACAAAGGGCGTTTATCAAAGCACTTGTAAAACCAAAACTTCCATATCTTACTACAATTAAGAATGCGAAAGTTCGGGTGGATGGATGGTTATTACTCAATCATGCCAGAACGGCTCAACGGATCTATATGAAATTTGCCACAGAAATAGATTATAGTCTAGAATTGCACAAGGGCTACTTTTTAATCCTGGAAAATATATGGCTCCCATGGGATACATTTAGATTTCATATATTATTATAATCGAATAAAATACCTGCATTTGAAAAATCGTAAAATACCAAAGTAATTAAATATCAAGTTTCTTTCGATTTTATCGGAAGGAAACATCGATACTTTAAAACTCCTAACTGAAATGCCTAATAACAGTGGACTACGGCTATACTAACTTTTGCTAATGTCTTCGTTCGCGTCATGTAGGTATATTTTGTCAATGATTGCAGGGACCCCTGGCGAACAGTAGTTTTTATCTGGATTAAAGGTACCATATATGTAACTTTTTGTACTCCTGAAAAAGTGTTTGCAAAGTTTCGAAATAAATGTGTTCACCACCGCCACATTCGCATTTATATTAGTTTTTTTTTTGGCGTAGGCGTCTAACGAGCAGTCCTGATGGTAAGTGACTACAGCCGCCCATGGGCACATGCAACTCAAGAGTCACAAGTTAGTGCCGGCCTTTAAGGTGGGAGTAGGGGAAGGGAGAAAGAGGGAGAGGGGGAAGGGTTAGGGGCCTCCGGTAACCTCACTCACTCGGCGAAACACAACCAAACATTGCTGCACTGCCGGTTTTCTGTGAGGCCGAATGACACAGATGTTCGTATTGCAACCGGGGCCAACAGCTTACCGTCCTCTCCGAGGCACGGAGGGGTCTCAATGTGTTAAGAATGGTCACCCATCCTAACCTGACCTGGCTAGTATTACTTAACCTTGCAATGTGCTAACCTATTTGATTACCACTTAGCTATGAGCCCCCCAGGTATGTGTGTTAACAATTTATTTTAACAGTAGGTAACAACCCAACTTAAATATGTTTAACTGTACTTATTACTGCGCTATTAATGAATCAGAATGCCTCTACAAAAACATGGCGTATGAGTATGATTTTTGGTGAAACGCGTGAGATTACCTTGATAAAAGTCATTTGTCTCCTTATAAAGCATTTTCGTGTACTCTGCCACCTACTGGGTGTGCCCTCAGTTGTAAAACTTACTACGGTTTTACTACAAGCCATTTCAAATAACTGTTATTTACGTATCACGAATATTTTAAATGTTTTTATTCCCGTGTGAAGAAATATAATGAAACTTTTGACTCTGCAAGTGACTTATTGCATCTTGTTTTCTTGGTTTAAAATTATCGTAACTTTTTTTGAATTGGGTATTCTTGTTAGAGGCCTAATAGGTAATGTGATGTATAATAACCTCGTCAACGGCAGATCGGCAATAGTTAATATAACTATAAATTTACAATTTAAAATACCTTAGACTCGAAAATCCCTTCAACGATTAGAAAAGAGCTGATGACCTTCGAACGGCTGAACAGATTTTCTTGAATTATATCTAAGAACACTCCCGACTAAAAAAAACAAAATAAAAATCGGTTCATCCGTTCGTGAGCTACGATGCCACAGACAGACACACACACACACACACACACACAGACACTTCAAACTTATAACACTTCGTCGTTTTTGCGTCAGGGGTTAAAAATACGTTTTTAAAGAAAAGATATTGCTTAAAAACGAAAACTCAGAAAAACCAAACTACACAGTCAAAATATTGATCCTGTATCGCAATAACTTAACAATTTAAAATGTTAATATTTTTGTCTACACATAATTTTTTAGCGCTCATAATAAAATCAACGCATAATAATATAATTTTATTAACTAGTTTAAAAATTTGTTTTACTAAGTGGCTTGAAGCCACATCACACCTCTTTGTTTTAGATTCTAGCTTTTGAAAGCCAACATTTTCTCCGTTAACTAAAGCCTTGTAATCTCAATACACTCTAGTTCGTAAATATCAGATTTCATTTTGTTACATTTTAGCCAGCTGCAAACAAATTCGGGAATATCGAGAGCTAAGTGTATATTGAGTTATGGGGACTGACGGTCAGTTGACGACTTGACAAATTTCTAAGTAGTGTCAGCATAAACATTTCGAATATTTGAACCCTCACATCCGTATATTCCCGAAACGATCGGTAGAAGTATTTTATATTCCTACATTTTGAGATATAAATAATTCTTTCAAAAAAACCGACTTCAACAAAAAAAAACCATAAAAGACTTATATATGGTTTTCTCATGGATGCCATTGTCAGAACTGGACCAAATTCAAACCACACGGGAAGCACCAGCTTTCAAATAAAAAAAGAATCATCAAAATCGGTTCACCCAGTCCAAAATTCTGAAGTAACAAACATAAAAAAAAAACACAGTCGAATTGAGAACCTCCTCCTTTTTTGAAGTCGGTTAATTAAGTCTAATGTAATATGATTGCAAGAGTGATTTAATTGTTATACTAGGCATATTTGTGAACTACGTGCTAATCAAAATAAGTTAAGATATATTATCAAGGTTTTAGTTTTATCATTCATATTAGTGGAGGCATCAAAACTAGTAAGGTATCAAACTATCATACGGCAACCCGATAATCAGCGTAAACTATATTCCAATTTATTAACTAAAAATCATTCATCCGGTGCGGTATAGTCACAGCTAAGTAATTGTGATAGTAATAAGTATTAAGTAATTGGTTTAAAGGCCACTTCAAAATAAAAAAAAAATTTGCAATGAAGATTCGTGATGAAAAATGAAAACTTTTCTACATCAACTTGCCATGGTGAGCGGTGCGATGATCAAGAGAGGCGATATCATATTGTTCAAAATGAAAAAAAAACATGAAGACGAAGAAACGAGTTTATTTAATAAAACAAGGCATACAACTGACTTATTTTATATACAATAAGGAAGACAGAGAAAAGAAACAACTAGAACGGTAGTAGATAATCTGTCGCATCATGACGTGGCGTGTTGACGTGGTAACGGTATGTTGATGTTATTTATGCTTAATTAATTATCTAAAATAAATATAATTTAAGCATTTATATTGACGGCGGTTGCACACCATATCCTACAAATAGGTGGACTCTCAGCATTTACTGCGATGTAGGTGGGCAATTCAGTACTGATTTTCAGTGTCCACCGTAGTTGTCAACTTGAGGCTAATATGCAATTGTAATTTATTTACAATAATGCTTTTATAAGCAAGCAGCAGTAGTCTAAGAGACAAGATTATGGCACACGCCAAATTGAACATGGTAAGTAATATTTTGAAATTAACCTAAAAAAATTCAGGCCCGCAACAGGCCTGCTGAGGTAGAACTTTTCGTATTTTTTTTATTTTTTTTTTAAATCTGCCCCCCAGTCCCCTCCCCCCTTTGGGGGAAGATCCCCCATTCACAAACTTAATCTTCATTTTTGCCCTGTTGATTTTTTTGTCCAAGTTTGAAAGAAATCGGTGCATAATTGCGACCTCTGCGTGCCGGTAAAATTGAGGTACATACATATATACATACATATATATGTATAAACTTTTAACTGGCGGTTGTTTTGGGGTCTAGGGATCATAACTAGACCTCCTGTGAAGAAATTTTTGGAAAACTCGACAACTGATACAAAACCAATAGGTAGACTTTCTTCGAAATCTACCTAATACCTAAAGTTATCGATGATCAACTACAGAATTATAATTATATCAAATACAAATATACCTATGCATATAATATAACTACATAACATAATATAACTAAATAAAAAGATAAAATATACATAATGTTTGCTATCGGTACCCACATTCTTCGCCGCAATTCTATCTCGAAAATCGCGGGAATGAAAGGCGGTCCCTATTTATTTGCATTCACTACCAAATTGTTGCCTTTAATGGTACCCTCCTCTATTCCTTAATAGCTAACCGATAGCGACATAACCCACCTTTTTGACTGATAACTTATTTTGTGGAATAGGAAACCGTGGATACTTTTAGATATTTTTGTGTGATATTTTTAGTTTTGCTATTCAAGAAGGAAAGAATGTCCGATTTTTACTCGATACCTTATGATTTTCATCGATAAGCTGAGAGCACGACGAATATTGATGTCAATGACTTAATTGTACAGTCATCAATCAGAAAAAAAGTTTTCAACGAAAACTGCATTACTAGCCGTCTGGTCCCAAACTCGGCAGAGCCTGTACTATGGTCACCAGACGGCTGAGAAAACTAAACACATACATATTATAAAACAAAGTCCCCCGCCGCGTCTGTCTGTCTGTCTGTATGTCGGTTCGCGATAAACTGAAAAACTACTGAACGGATTTGCGGTTGCACCAATAGATAGTATGATTCATGAGGTGTATAATTTGTTAACGTTTTGTGTAAATTGGTTGAAATATGATGATGATTGTTGAAGATGTGTCTACTACCCGTTCGAAGCTGGGGCGGGTTGCTAGTTATAGATAAATTACACCCAGACACAATTTGTGGGGGGAATCGTACCCAAAATAGAATTACATTCGATTATGTAATTCTATTTTCGCTCGTTTCACGTACAACTCTTGAGTAAAAGTGACGTTCCGTGGAGAGGACTTGCGTACGGTGAAACTCAATCCAGTGATTGGTGCCCGCTTCGAGTGCATGTTCTGCAATCGCAGGCCAGTGCAACCTGGTCGAAACGTCAGGCAATTCAGAGGTATGTAATATCTTTTCGTGATCGCGTTAATTCCCGTATAAATACATAATTACATCATGGAACGCGAAAGTTTAAAAGTTAGTAGAATTACATTCGTTCTTAAACTGTGTTACAATTCCCATACTTGCCTTTCTATTAAAAAAACTACAAATCCTTGGAATATGTAGAAAATATTTTCATCAGCTAATATATTCAGAACCACATCCGTAAAACGTAGTTGGTTTTCGTACAAACACAGACAAACTTAGCTTCACGAACAAAAACCATATTTTACATACATTTACATAGTCGCTGAGAACATTCACCCACTACGAAAAAAGCAATAAACAGATTTTAATATCTTTTTTATTGCAGATTATAATCTTTATAAACACGGGATGAGTTTAAAGCGATGCAGAATGCAATTTTTGTTTTGTACTGAATCTAATTTTCTTTACAATATTTGAATCAAAACTTTTGCGAATGATATTTATTAATTATTAAATATATACGTCCAATTAGAAGCAGTCCCGACGGAGACCCTTTATCAAGAGTAAAACGACATGTCGCATTGGTACAACTTAACAAAAAGACTACCGGTATACAGAAAATTTTAACCCGACTACGGCGAAGTGAAAAGGAGGGTTATGATTTTAGCCCATATGTTTGTATGTATATTCATCTGTTCCTGCATAACTTCTTAACTATTTATCGTAATTAAAAAATGAGGTATCTTTAGATTCTTGATCGTCCGCTGGTTATAGGTAGTTGACGTCACACGAAATTCAATATCGCTATCTACATCCTACTAATATTATAAACGTGAAAGTTTATGAGGATGTATGGAAGTATGTATGTATAGATGTTTGTTACTCTTTCACGCCAAAACTACTGAACCGATTGCAATGAAACTTGGTATGTAGATAGCAGGAGACCTGGATTAACATGTAGGCTACTTTTTATCCCGATATTCCTACGGGATCGGGACTTACGCGGGTGATACCGCGGGGTGCTGCTAGTAAAACATAAAATTAGAATTTGAAAACAAATTGAACGGTGCCGTCTCAGATATCAAACGAAAGGGCTTAATCAGCACATATGTATGTGAAGCTGTTGCTTGCTGCGTAGCTTACATTCACTCTATAATCGCCTATAATTACTGAAACGCGGTGAAAGCGACAACTATTTAACATCAGGCTAAATCAATCCTTACTTGGGGTGTTACCGTACACAGATTAAAATGGTGTACTTTAAATAAAACAGTATTCGATTTAGGGAAGTCACTATTAAAATAATCTAAATAAAATAAGTTAAAAAAACTAACACATCTGCCATCTGAGCGTGACGGTCACGCGAGTTCAGCGCTTTTTCCCCATACCAAAAGTGTCCAACGTGCCTAAAGAAGTTTTCACTTCAAAAACTAAAACCCGACTATGAAAAAAGAAAATATTCTTGTCTTAAAAGAATAGTAACACCGTGGGTCACACATTACTAGTATTCTTGTTAACCCCTTCAGCTAAGCTAAATGCCTGTATTAGGAGCGGGTTCAGGTTGGTAGTGCACTGGGTGGGGTTCAATACCGCAACCACTTGATCGCAAGAAACCTTGGGAGAGCCATGCTACTGCACGTATGGGCTGGCTCTATAGGACCACGACCTTACAGAAAACCGGCGTGAAGTAATGATTGCGTTATTTCGCCGAGAGAGTGAGGTTACCGGAGGCCCTAAGCCCTCTCCTCTCCTTCCCTACTTCCACCTTAAAGGCCAGCAACGCACTTGTGACTCTTGAGTTGCAGGTGTCCAAGGGTGGCGGCAGTCACATAATATCAGGTGAGCCGACTGCTCGTTTGCCTACTATCACAGAAAGAAAAAAGTTCGATTCCTTAGCCATTACGCTACCGCCCACCGCTTCAAACACACATAACTTAAGCGATCCCTACACGATCATACGGCATGACATGCATAACATGCTATCATGCATGCATGACCGTTTAATTGTATTGATTGATGCGAATGACATGCAAACTACGTGCGTGACATGCAAACTACGTGCTGGCAAGTGATTGACAATTCCTTTTCTTTTTATATTTATAAATTTATTTATTTACAAATCTGCCTTTGACAAAGACATTTCCATATCAGTGAGAAGACCTCTTCACTGTGCTATCTATATCAACTAAATAAAATGATTATATTAAGCGAATTATCATGCTGCATGATAGACTCTCAATAGGTCCTTCATGCAGCATGATGAGTCAGCATGTCTTGCTGCATGATCGTCTACGGACCGCTTTACACAAACATTACTCGTATAGTTATTCAACCCACCGGCTAAGTTTAATGCTTGTGTTCGGAGTAAGATCATAATAAAACCATATGGCTGAGAGGCATTGGGTCGGTTCTGTAGAATTTGTACTCTACAAAACCCACCCTATAATATTTAAATAGAGTTTTCACGTGGTACCATTTCCAAGTCAAGTCGCCAGAGCATTTAACATAGATAAGTTTTCCTTAACTATATTTTCTGGTATGAAAACAGGCAGCCTAAGTGTGTTATAACTAGCGATGTGCCGGATCATTAAAAATGTATATCCGTGGATATGAATACGGATCATTAGTGTCTTGAGCCGAGGATACGGATGCGGATGTCAAGGTTTTTTGTCAGTTGAAACCGATACGTGTTATTTTGACACGTATCGGTTGAGGTTGCACTGCGCGTGTTTTGTAATAATTATTTTAATACACATATTACAAAGATTTAGGGTTTGATCTTGTTATAAAGATAGTTCAACAGTAGCTTATAACTAACTGACTTTATTAGTAACTCACTACATCAGATATTTAATTTTAACAAAATAAATTTAGAATTTCATAAACGTATCTAATAAAATATAACAACAAAAAAGATCCGTTCAAGATCTGCCAAAAAGTAACGAATATGGATACAGATCTTTTTTTCTCTCAAATACCCGCGGAGACAGATACGGATATCCGGCACATCACTAGTTACTCGATTGACAAAATAAAAAAATACATAGTAGTATTATTTGTTGGGAAATACACAAAATATAACAAACTCCCCCTGTATGGGCACATTATATCGTAAAGTAAGAAATCTTGACGGACAAGCTCATAATTCTAATTTTGTAACTCGTTTAGACAAGGCCCATGTTTTTTTAAGGGTTACGTAGGAAGTTATGAATATTCAACTGTTTATACAGGCTGTATTTGAAAATAGAACACTTACTTATATCACTGAAAGGGCCTGACTCTAGCATGCAGTTACAATAAGATTTTTTTTTCAAAAACCTATCCGTTTACAAGTTATGACCATTTTAATTTCCAGGTATTTTTGTCTTCGTTTTTTATAAAAGTAGGTGTAATGTGTAAGTTAAAGGTTTGAAATGGTACATATTTTTTATTTTGGATTTTTTCATTCCGTTACTAAGAAAATCCATAAAAACAACATCAAACATTTTTTTAGTTAGTTTTTATGGATTTTCTCAAAAACCGAGTGAATAGTTAATAATAAAAAAATACGTAGTATTTAAAATCTTTAACTTTACACGTTCCACCTTTTATGAGAAACCGAGGTGAAATACCTCGAATTTCAAACGGTCATAATTAGTAAACGGATAGTATTTTTTTTTTTTTTGTAACTGCATGCTAGAGTCGTGCCCTTTCAGCGATTTAAGTAAGTGTTCTATTTTCAAATACACCTTGTGTAGGATCCGTTACACTATTAGGTATGTATCTGACATCTTTACCGCGGTTTTATACTTTATGGATTAAATTACTAAAAGAGTAATCGCATAACACGAAGCGAGAAATAAAATGTCTTTAAAATATTATTTTGTTGTTATGTGACTTAGAGGCTCGTGGCTAAGTGGTAACGGAGTAAGTAGGTAGGTTAACAAGGTTAAGCAATACTACCCAGGTTAGTCTAAAGATAGGTGACCATTCTTAACACATTGAGACCCCTCCGTGCCTCAGAGAGCACGTTAAGCCGTCGGCGTCGGTCCCGATTGCTATACGAACATCTGTGGCATTCGTCACGGGTAGTTAGAGCCCTAAAAGTCCGACAACCTGGTCTAACTCCAGAATTTCGATATCGTTTAGTACTTGGATTGTCGACGTCTGATGGCAGTCGCTTCACGTAAAATATCGAAGTTCGGACGTATCGTAGTTAGACTGAAAGCCGACCCCAACTTAGTTTTAGGAAAGGCGCCGAATGTGAGGATGTTATATGACATATACATTACACAATGTATATTTATACAATGTACAATGTTAATAAATTTGCCAAATGTCTAAGTAAACGTATTGACAATGGTAAGAGATGGCGTCCTTAAGTATGTATTACTGACTGTTGCCTGCGATATTCAAATTGATCCCACGGGAATCGTACTTTATCTCTGAGCCATATTTTATCCAGATCCGTTCCCCGTTCTGGCGTGATTGAGTAAAATCATCCATCGATCCAATCTTTCGCATTTATAATAGTTGTAAGATTAATATATAACCTACAATCTCTTATGTTATTAACAAGCTATGTAGTTCACATAACCATACCACCAGAACTTTTAAAAGGGGTAGAGTTCAGTATCTTTTACAGAAGACAGTAATTAAACTACGTAACGTCTTTCAAAAAACTTCATCAGGCTTTGACTTCACAAACTGAGCCAAGTTGTTGCCAACCGTATCTTGTTAACTTTCTCAAATAGAACATATTTTATAAAAACCTTCGTGTTATAATAATCAAAATAATCTCACACATCTCACACACGGCCGTCTGATCCCAAACTAGGCAGAACCTGTACTATGGTAACCAGGCTGCTGATAAACATACTTATATATTTCTAAATACATACATATTATAGATAAATTACATCCAGATACAGAACAAATGATCATGCTTATCATACAATTATTTGTCCTGGATGGGAATCGAAACCACGACCTCTGGCTCAGCAGGCAGGGTCACTAACCACTAGACCAACAGGCCAGTCATCATCAGTAAGTCACTAGTAAATTTTTTGTATGCTGTGTTTTATAGAATAAATCAGTTTCTTTCTTTCTTTCTAAATTTATGAGTATTTTATTACAAAGTCACCGACTACACTACACTTCACACTACACTAATTTGTATGCCGAAGTGGCTGATCATGGAATGAACATTATTAAGTATATAATTATGTAATGAACACTTGTATGTAACCCATGTAACAAATAAACGATTTGATTTGATTTGATTTATACTACAGTGTTTCCAAACAAATACATTGATCCACACAGATTGGTGTCACCACGAGGTATAAAATAGTCTCACCCATGTGACTAGAGGTCTTAATCTTATTTCTTTCTCTGATTTCTGATCCTTTATTCACAGTTACTATTAAATTTATTGAGATAATAAATCGTAAGCATATTTTCTTATGATTTTTATTATGATTGGATTAGGCGTTTGTCGTACAATTCACCTGATAGAAAGTGACGATTAAGACGAAGATGGTACACGTCTATCCAAGAGAAACCTATTCACTCTACTCTGGAACGTTCCAGTACTAAATAATAATAATAAATGTATTATGCTATAGCTAAATCATATGTTGATTCCAAAGTAATATTCAAAACCTGTTCAAATATTTGTACAAAAATCGATGTAACCTATACCACTTGTAAATTTCTCAACTTTATGACTATACTTGAATCCTTTATATCGAGAACCCCGATTTGGTTATCTCATAACCGATAAATTGTTGTTAGAGGTCGACTGTTCGATATCCCACTAACGAGAGAAAGGCAGTTTCTGAGAATAACTCGCCCAGTTAAACTTAACTCGAAGTTATGTTCAATGGTTATGTAGGTCACATCGCGGATGGGAAAATGAAGCTTTTGTGTAGTTCTGTAGCAAAGTGTTTTTTTTTAGCTTTTGAAATTACACAGTCGGAGTTTGGGTGCCTCTTCACTTCTATAAAGTATGCAGGTGTCTCAAAGACCTACTGCGGGAAGAAATTATTTAATTGCGAGGGGCAACTGACTGACTTACTAATGGTATCTCAAAACTATCATTTATGGCGTTCACTTTGAGTACAAAAAACGCGTGAGATGTCTTTGGAACACCCGGTAGAAACGAAGGTCCTTTCGCTATATATTATATAAAAATATTTAATGCATAGAAACAATTGTATCAAAATATGTTATAGTAAAAACTCGTTTACAACCAACAGTAAATTAAATTAGTATCGCGCATAATCCATAGATGGCGTAAATAAAATCGCGGTCAGCATTTTTCGTTGCGCTAACACTATTTTTCGCCGAGCATCTGAAGTATAACGTGCAATATGGAACGTCATACTAAAAACCTCAATTATTTGCAGAGGTTTTCTTATTCAAATCGCTGAAGAGTAACTAATCTTGAGACTGATCTTTAGACTAGACTTAGACCTTTGGGCTGGCTCTCACTGGTCCGTAGGAGTAGCGTATTTTTCAATCAAGAGTTAGGGCCACTTCTAAGGTAAAGCGTTTGCTACGAGGAAGTTCTGTAGCCAAGCCTCCTGCACTGTGAACACCTTTGTCTCTTTATAGCTGCACTTTCACGATAAACATGAAAAAAGGCTTTAATCTTAATAACTGTTATAAATTTCGTACAAAGTAAAAGTTAAATATCACCGCATAATTCAACTCTAAAGGTATTTATATATATTATTTTCTGCAAGGAAATTATATAACTTCTACGAAATGTTGACATCTAATTGCGTAAATGCGACATAAGGACAGAGTAAGTGCGATTTCGTAGTAAGTCATTCAAATCGTGCACAAGTGGGACGCAGGTTAGTGAGAGAAAGCATCGATGCGTTGACTGCGCCGGGGCAGCGCTTTGAAGCTTTGAAGCTATCGATCACCCTATCGAACTCTCTCTGAAGGGTCGCGCGGTGGCGATATTTTACTAACACTTTGGTGAAAGCGTTAAATATTATTTTTATTATCACTTTTTATTTATGGGATAGAGGACAAACGAACCGACGGATCAGCTGGTAGTAAGAGACAACCGCCGCACATAGTCAATTGCAACTCAACAGTCACAAGTGCGTTGCCGGCCTTTAAGGTGGGAGTGGGAGAAGGGAAGGGCCTTTTTGTTTGTGCGTGTTGAAACCCCCTCGGGCCGTCACCCCGCCGGGGTTTTCGGTGGGGCGGTGTGTCGGAATCGAACCGACTAAAACCACACGGTGTGCCGTACTGCACTTAAAATAGGAGGGATCCGAGAACAGCTTTTATTAAGACATCCGGACCCCCCTAGTGCCTACCCGCGCGCGTGCCTAAAAGAGCGGGCACCACCTTCGGGTAAAAACCTGTCAATTAGGCAACGTCCAGGCACACGCGGACTCCGCCTCACGGGGGCTACTATAGCGGGTGGAGGAGAAAACCCGTCTTGACCACCCGCGGCCACACTCAGGGCGGCATGAGGCGCTGGAAATCGCGTCTCCGCCGCCCGAAGAGGGTTAGGGCCTCCGTTAACCTCACTCAGTCAGCGAAATACAATGTAAGCATTGCTTCACGCCGGTTTTCTGTGACGCCGTGGTATCATTCTGCTCGAGCTGGCCCATACGTTCCGAAGCATACATCTTCCACGATGAAATCGTGGAAGATGTAGCTAGATGTAGATAGCTAGATGTAGATAAAAGATACCCCAGGACAAGACATGAAAAATAATGTAGGCCCTAAATTTGCCGCCCCTAAAATCTGCCGTCCTGGGCTTCAGCCTACTCAGCCCACTATTAAATCCGCCACTGGGCCCAACGATGTATGGGAGATGGGCAATCTGAAAAGAATTCTCTTCATGTATTAATACATAGATTGTGGATATACCTTTGTGGATGTTGGTACATATTCTTAGAATAAAAGTACTCAAAAGAAACCACACAATAGCTATAACAATTTACGACTTCAACAAAAACCTTACATTTCGGTAACGTACGAGGAAAAAAGTTACGAAAACACATCTCTGTTTGTTTTTAATTCTTGACATTTTAGCGCTATGACGGAGACTTATTAGCACATTTACTTTTGTCTCGCCTCAAGACAAAAGAGTTTTCGTAACGCTAGTGGAAAGTTTCGGAGTTTTCTTACAGTTATATCTCTTTTCGTATCATGTTTACAAAAGAAATCAGTTCGTCGAGATGTTAACATGCAATATGTTTGTGGTGACTAAAAGCAAAAGTTATTATTAACATATTGGAAACCATTCTCACGTTGTAACACTCTTTCATGTTTAAAAAAATTTAAAAGGGCCTTGACCGATTTTGTGTCCAATTGGTTGTTTTTTTGAGTGAAAAAAATTGAATGCTTTTGTTCGCGTTTTGTAGTCACACGTCTACAATATATTTTAATTACAAAAAATAGGCAGTCATGGGACTGCCGACAGAAGTGAAAACTTAAACGAAACGACGAACTTAAAACATCACATTAACAGGTTGGTGACATTAATTAATAAGGAAGTGACAGAACTCAATGTTTAGATTAGCGCCCTCTCTCTCTCTCTCTCACTCACTCACTCACTCATTCACTCACTCACTCTCTCACTCTCTCTCTCACTCCCTCACTCCCTCTCTCTCACTCTCTCCCTCCCTCTCTCTCTCAACACATTTTCGATACATTTTCGATCAGGGTCGTGTCCTGACGCGAGTTTCACATTTTTTACCCATCTCAAAAAGTGCCCAACGCCGCTAAACAAACTTTTACTTAAAAAAATCTGACATAGTGAGTACGTACCCCCAGCATTAAAGAAATTGTTATATAAAATATGAAAGAACATTTTCCTTTTAAAAAATTAGCAGCACTGACAGGTAGTGAATTTCTACTAATGTTATAAAACTGAAGAGTTTTTTTGTTTATTTAGTTGAACGTGCTAATCTCAGGAACTACTGGTTCGAATTGAAAATTTATTTTAGTGTTGGATAGCCCATGTATCGAGGAAGGGTATATAACATCACGCTAGAACCGATGCATTAATGAAAAATATTGTAAAAGTGGGGAAAACCATAATAGATGATGAAACGGTTCACTATTTAATAAACATGAGTTAATAGACAGTATTATGACTAATTACACCGGTACCGCTACGCCATTGATCGGCCTGACAACAGTGGGGTGATAAAAAAGCAAGGCATGCGTTATAAGTTCGTAACGATCACTTGAGTGCTTATTGAAGTACGAATAACATAAAAGTTACTGTTATTTAGTGAATTTGATAGTTTATAGCAATGGTGGGCAGATTTTTGCTAACATATTGTCTTCCAACTCACCTGATGGAGAGTGATGGTGAAAACGAAGATGGTACACGCCTATCCAAGAGAAACCTATTCACTCTACTCTTAAACGTTCCAGGATTATAATTGTCTGGAAAAATAGACGCAGGCAGCTCACTCCAGACCTTGGCCACTCGAACCAAAACGGATAGGGTTTTAAGAAACACTTCCATGTTTTAATAAAACTCAAAAATATTAAGAAAAAAATAACTATTTAAAAAGATATAATTAATTATGTATTTGTACGGTACGGTTATTGTTTACTGTGACTTATTTATTTGAAGAATTTATCTTTGAGCGCCACCACACCTGCCATTGCCGATTGCATCAATTTTGGACCCTCTCCAGCGAGTTGTTTTGAAAATTCTTCGAATGATTTGTGTTGTTCACTGGCTAACGCCTCTACAACTTCTTTAAATTTTACCAATTCCACATTCTTTTGGTCAACAACAGAGCGCCAACTTTCTCCTCCCCTTTTTTCGTTGCTTCGATAAGCTTGGCATCTTGCAACCATTTGGTGAGGTTGTCCACATCGTTTTGTGATTGCGTTAATTCCCGTATAAATACATCCCGGCAAAAAAAGTGTCATATCACAAAAAAAAAAGTGTCATATCACGTTATGTACGTTTTAACATTTTTATAGCATTGAATGGCAAATGTTGCATTTGGTCAGCTGTAAAAACATCATTATTAGCTCGGTTCAATCGGTTCCCTATTCAATTCACAGACTTTATGCCTGTGAATTGAACAAAACAGTCGTGTTTTCTCTCTCGCTGTTTTTGTATTATGACACTTTTTTTGCCGGGAGGCAACATAATTAATTATATCATGGAACGTGAAAGTTTAAAAGTTAGTATTTACTAAGAGATGAGTTGTTTTGAAAATGATCAAAGTTTCTTGTAAATGATAGCCGGATTCATGAAGAATAGTATAGGTTATGTAACATCACGCTACGACCCTTAGGAGCGAAGCAGTGACCATAAATGTGAGTGAAACTGCGATGAACGGTTATTAAGACGATTAATCAAGACTGTATCTGCTACTACTACTTCGCATTCGTATAATAAAAATTCTTATAAAAGAGTATAAACCAGAATGAACATCGAACTGTAATGTTCTATGTTATCTGTCGATCGTGTGTATTAAAATCACTCGAATTCTTCACTTGAAGCCTTCATTAACCCTCTTAAATTGAACCCAACATTCATCTTCAAATAAAAATACATAACAAAGTGTTGCGGTACATATGGTACACTAATACATAGTACATACGAACCAGAATTACCGTTAGCTCCCAAAACAGTCGGTAACAAAGATGCTGTGCTTACCTTCACCAACACAAACAATGCCTACTTAAATGTGAATTGGCCTTTAATGCCATTACGTTAAAGTTGGTTGTCAGTTTTTCCGACTGCAGGTTTACTGTGGTTGCAATTTATTCGGGTTGCCAATTGTATGGTGTTCTGAACAATGGTAGTGAATGGTTTTTGTTGTTCCATCGACGTGTGCGGAATGCGTTTCAAATCTTAATAAATTGTCTTTATTATAGCTTCTGCGATTGTCAAAAGTTTGATAGTTACACGATTTGGTGAACACTCCAATTTGTTGACAAATACGTCGGATCTATCTTGGTAATTTTATGAAAACATCATGTATGTTAGAAAAAATTTTCATCTCTTTACAAAACGGCGTGAAAAACATAATTATGTTACTAGAGATGGACACAAACTAGTTCAACCAAAATTTAGGTTAGCAAAAGTGCAAACATATTTTATGGGGTACTGCGTTAAATTCTATAATAAAATTTCTGATAACATTCTTCAACTAAGAGAAGAAATTTAAAACTTGTATAAAACGCACGCTATGTAAACGAGCATATTATAAACTAGATCATTATTTAGATGATAAAAATGCTTGGCAAAATACCGGTCCTGCTCCACAGTCACACTGTCAATGAGATTTATTGATATTTTGATTATTTATATTATTAACATTGTAAATTTTATAGAACATTAGTGTTATTTTATACACTGTTGATACTGTAGTTAAGATACGCTTTTTACTTTTTGTTATTTAAAAAAAATAATTGAATTGTACATGTGAGAACTGTGTAGTCACAAGTATTATGTTAATTTTCTATGTTGCCTAGCAGCTCTATGATTTTCTTTTCCATTTTAGAACAATAATAATTTATGTTACATTGTCCTCACATTAAATTGCGCTTATAAACAATGTAACAAATAACTTTGTAAAACAAAAAAAAACATCTTGGAAAAGAATGTCCTTATAGTTTCTTGCCTGTTCTTCTCCATAGGATCTACGTTTTGGAACAGGTAACTAGCTTCACGACCTACTTATACTAACTGACTCCTCCTGACAATTCAAAAATACCTACAATGGGTTTACTTGAAATTAATAATTTTGATTTTGATTTTGATTTTTAATTCATTGAAAAAGAGGTGAGTCGAAACATAAAATCTCATAATCCAATTTATTTTACTCCTTACAATCGTTAACTACTTTGTGGCAAGAGTTTTCATTTCATTAGCAATTTAAAATGGCAATAGGTAGGTCATTTAGAGAGGAAAATTGAATCTCACGATCTCTCGACTAGATGAACGCATGACCTACATGAAATTAGTCGATATAACGAGCCTATCAGCAGTGCATGTCTTATGGTTGTGTCAGAGGAGACCAAGTAGGACATTTTTATCTTCTATTTACATAGTTGTGTATACGAAAACTTATATAATACGAATCTTATCTTAAGGATAGGTCTTACTTATCCTAAAAATAAGATTCGTGTTAGTCACAAATATTTTTTGCAGCTCGCATGATATCTTTTAGATACTGTCCCAAGCACAGCATAATATCCTTTCAAATTGGAGCTGCGGGATTTTGAAAGCACATTATTCAAGCTACACACAGAAGTACGTTTTTACTCAGCACTATTAGAGTATTTCGGTCAGTAGTCGAAATTCATTCCTCGTTCCTGTGACTCTTGGTTAAAATAATAGTGAAATGTATATGCGAATCTCAGATAAAAAAAGCCTATTTTATTTATAACTAGCTGCGCCCCGCGGTTTCACCCACGTAAGTCCCTCGTTAAATTTCTTAATTTTTTGTTTCATAAGGACCTTCTAACAATAACAAACACAAAAATAAAAGAATGAGCGAAATAGGTCCATCCGTTCACGCGTGATGTGATGTGACCAAGAGAAATAGGGATTCATTTTTTTATATATAGAAAATTAGCTGACTCAACAGACGTTGCCCTGTCAAAAATTCAATAAATTTGTGTTAATTTAATAGAGAAAAGCCCTCCTTGTTTTCCAGATTTTCTGACCAACTTTTCCAATTTTCCTTTCCTAAAAACCTAACAAAAATTAAAAAACCGGACTAACTTGCGCACCGAGGGTTTTGTAAGCAAACAAACTTGTATAATAACATGACACACCGTAAAATATAAGTTTATTGTAATCACAAAAAAAATGCGATATAACAACGATTTTACGACTTCCGGATTCTTTCATTTACTTCTGCTATGAGACCTTTCAAGATTCTAGGTCAATGGGATTGATTTGCCTGCGAAATGTTAAAATTGGTTAAAATCTAACAGACAGACGGACAATGAAGTGACCCTAGAAGGGTTCCTTTTTTTCCTGTTGAAGAACAGAGTCCTAATTTGCCCACATTTCATTTTTATAACCTACAACAAGCCAAAAATTTGGGCGTCAAATTTTTGGGACTGCGCATCTGTCTAATAGGTTTGCAGAGATGAAAAGCTTGAATACAGTATAAGTTATTAAGGTAAGGCAAGTACATTTAATACTACAATATTATCATTAATTCTCAAACCTTTTCTTCGTGGGAGAGCCATGCTTCGGCACGTATGGGCCGGCTCGACGGGAGTGATACCACAGCCTCACAGAAAACCGGCAGTGAAGCAATGCTTACATTGCTTTTCGCGGCGTGAGTGAGGTTACCGGAGGCCCTAACCCTTTCCTCTCCCCCTTTTCCTTATTCCCGCCTTTCCCCTCTCTCCCCCCTCTACCCCTACTCCCACCTTAAAGGGTGGCGACGGACTGGTGACTCTTGAGTTGCACGTGCCCTTGGGCGGCGGTAGTCATTTACCATCAGGTGACCCGTTTACTCTTTTGCCTCCTATACCATAAAAAAAAACCTGGGGCAGATTCTTAACAAGATCGATCAATCAAAACTTTTTTTACTAGAATACCTACTACGTTTTTTGATGATAGCAAGAACGCGGCAACATCCTCAGTGTTTTCACGATAAAGTTATTTACAGGACAACTTCTCCGTGAAGCGCAGAGGATATTAATTAATTAACAACATAAAATATTTAAGACAGTACAAAGTGAGGAGTACGGAGATGTGAGGTAGTAAAAACCTGGTATTAAATGTTCAAATCTCTTTGAGGGACTGCTATATTTTGTATCTACGTCATATTCTTATTTCTACTTTATCAAACCTATGATAATGTCAGCAGTCTACGTTTATTTTTAACCGGCTTCGCAAAAAAGAGGTTATTGGCATCGTTTGTCTATAGTCGTTTATTAAAGCTAAGGACTAAACCTAGTCCTATAACCACCGGTAGGGACTTAAATAAAAAAAAAATCAAATACATCACCTTAATTTTTATCCGGATTTTCTAATTTTCAAGGCAAATATTACAATTTTGCTTACCTATTTGGGTTATTTAGGGCATTTTAAGTGATACGTTTAGATATCAAAGAACATCATTCAAGTTTTATTTATATCACTACATAGTATAAAACAAAGTCGCTTCTTGCTGTCCGTCTGTCCCTAACAGAATTTGATGCGGTTTTTTTAATAGATAGAGTGATTCAAGAGGAAGGTTTATATGTATAATACATGCATAATATAGTACAGAAACACTGATAACTTTAGAGGTTTCTAATGTGATGTCGTAAATAGACACATTTTTTTTGCGTTTCCATTGCAAACGCTGGCTGAACCCTACGAGATAGATCAAAGTAATGTACCACAGTATTGTACACCTTATGTCTATCTCTTAGGGATAACCCACAATAACCATTTTTTATCCTTTACTTTTTACGAAAAATAATGGCTTATTTACGAAGTGATTTTAAGCAATACAGCATTAATCCTTATCCAATTAAGTACCTTAAATACATTGTGCATTTAATATAGATCAAAATGGCCCTTTGCAGCATGTAATTTCAATGAATATTTAGAAATAGATATTCAGATTTAAAATGCAGGGACATAGCGGTTGCGGCGGTACCGGCCAGAGGGCCGGACAATTTCCGGTAAAGATATATTTTGCAATGACCATTAATAAATCGCAGGGTCAAACTTTCAATGTTGCAGGCTTAGATTTGAGCGTTGAGTGTTTTTCACATGACGAATTACATGTCGCTCTTTCAAGAGTAACCTCTGAAGAAAACATGTTTGTATTGTCTAATGAGAAAAAAGCTGTGAACGTTGTATATAAAGACATTCTGTAGTATATTTAGTATCATCATTGCACCCGTGCGAAGCCGGGGCGGGACTCTAGTAAAAGATAAAAGACAATGACTCTCAAATGAATTAAAATTCACCCGTGTATATTATACAGGGGTGGATTTCAATTCATTTATATATTTCAAATCAATACAATTTACATATTACAAATGCATCATAGATTCCATTTTTTTTTTAATTATAGGTCTGAACTTACTTATTGATAAGATGTTGTAGCGACTTTTAAGTCTCCTAATTTTAAATTCAAGAGAAACAGAAATACTCCAAACCAGCTCGAAGTACTTTAAATTCAACTGATCCTGAGCATCGCGCAAAGAAAGTTTTCGCTACTATCAAAACAAAAAAAAACAATAGTTGGACTGTGGCCTGGCATTATGCATGTTTACCTTGACTTTTATTACTTAAAAAACAAAAATAAGATAACACCAACATGTGGAACACCAGAATTTTAATTGATCTTTAAATTTAAAGCTTAAAATACCCCCTACTAACAATCCCTTCTACGATTATAAAAGAGCTTGATCTTAGAATTATAGCGAACATTCTCGATCAAGTCACCTTTCAAAGAAAAAAAACTAAATTAAAATCGGTCAATCCATTTAGAAGCTAAGATGCTACAGACAGACACACAGATACATATACACACACATGACCACATGAAACATTCCTCCCTCCCGCTTGGCGTCAGGGGTTAAAAATCACATCACCATGACCAAGATAGTAACATTCCATTATTTCTACATAAAAAGTTCATTTTTTGCCCGAATCTTAAAATTTGCGTGGTAAAGTTTACAATTTTTCTTTTTCTAAAAACCTTATTTACCTTAAAATAAACCTAATTTACCAAGCAACGGTGTGACTTAAGTATTATATTAGTGTTCTACAATTAATAATCATAAATTTAAAACACCCCCGACTCGAAAATCTCTTCAACCATTAGAAAAGAGCTGATAATCTTCGAACGGCTGAACAGATTTTCACGAATTATATTTAAGAAAATTCTCGATCAAGTCACCTTTCAAACAAAAAAAACGCACTCAAATCGGTTCATCCGTTCGGGAGCTACGATGCCACATACAGACACACACATACAGACACGTCAAACTTATAACACCCCGTCGTTTTTGCGTCGGGGGTTAAAAAGGTATCAATCCAAATTGCTATTTCCTAATATCCAGCCATTCACTTTTTCCACCTTCCTAAAAAACAGCATCATAATCAGAATTAACTCGATTACGCTGAACTGCTCAGCTCGATGGGCTGTGAGCACGTTAATTTTAATTGCCAACTCTCAAACTATCAGCAATTTCAAACTTTGAGCCGTTACAAAGTTCCACAGGAACATTTATCTAAAGTACATTGTTTGTGGTTGCAGCTTCTAACAGGGAAGCAATTATCTTGCGGTTAATAAAATGATTGGTGTGTAGCTGCCGTTACGAATTTTAAGCAAAATTTCATTTTATTTTGCAGTTATTGAATTTAATCATTTACATTATGTATTCCGAGTGCTCGTTCCGTTTACAAGGAACTAGCTAAGCGACTGATCGACACTTCTCGTGACCAGAAGACGAGGTTTTTTCTTGAACAGAGAATTAACATTGTTATTCAACGTAGCAATGCTGCTAGCCTTCTAGGAACGCTACCAGTAGGCGATGATGCAGAGGAATTCTATGACGCATGCATTTGTATATAGTCCTTAGTGCATCAATTTTATTGAAGAGAAAACTTCTTTAGCGGCGTTGGGCACTTTTTGAGATGGGTAAAAAATGTTAAACTCCCGTCAGAATTCAGGGTCACGTGCACCCTGATCGAAAATGTATGGAAAATGTGTCCGAGTGTAATATATTTTAAAAAGAATATTTTTATGACGAGATTGAAAATACTTAAGACGGAGGCGAGTTTCTTCTACTTCCATGTACAGCATCAGAGAGACACGGAGAGGCAGGGAGGGAGGTCGGGAGGGTTGGAGGGAGGGCGGGAGGGAGAAAGGGAGAGAAACTAGGGAGGGAGAGTGAGAGAGTGGGAGGGAGGGAGGGAATCTAGGGAGGTAGAGTGGGAGAGTGAGTGAGTGAGTCGGTCTCCTCGGTCGGTCGGTCGGTCGGTCGGTCGGTCGGTCAGTCAGTCAGTCAGAGAGCTCTTTATTAATTAATGTCACCAACCTGTTAATGTGACGTTTTAAGTTCGTCGTATCGTTTAAGTTTGCACTTCTGTCGGCAGTTCCATGACTGCCTCTTTTTTTTCATAGTATAGTGGTAACAAAATTGTATGTATTATATATGTTTGTAAGTATAACAATATATATACCTAGTTTTTAAGCTACACATTCTGATTTCTCTGAACTGAAATGCTATAATATATATCTTTATTTGTTTTCCACAACAAAATTACCCACTAGTTTTTCTTTTTATAGTTTTTTTTTTGGCACAAAGTTAATTTTAATTTCGAGTTTTTACAATATTTACTACATATTGATACAATTTATTCAATCCATTAAACATATTTATAGCGAAAGGGACTTTGTTCCAACCGGGTGTCCCAAGACACTTTTTTCATTTTCACATTTATTTATTTTGCATATTTATTAATAAAATGTACTATTATTAATCGACAAAAAAGGAGGAGGTTCCCAATTTGACTTTATATTTTTTTTATATTTGTTACCTCAGAACTTTCGACTGGGTGAACCTATTTTGATGATTCTTTTTTTATTTCAAAGCTGGTGCTTCCCGTGTGGTCCTGTTTCAATATGGTCCAGTTCTGACAATGGCATCCATGAGAAAACCATATAAGTCTTTTATGGAATAGATTTTTTTTTTTGAAGTCGTTTTTTTTAAAGAATTATTTCTATTTAATTCTATTGTGCATAATAACACAACCTATATTTTTAGTTAGTATTATTTTGCTTCTCTTCATATATCATAATAAAATATTGCTATTTAATTTCCTTTTAACGTAGTGAATTGCGATTTCATTTTCGGATAAAAAAAATCTCATTCACAGCATTTCATTCACATGTAAAAGTGCATTTAAGTAAAGGCCTATTTTATACGTATTGCGTAAAATCATTTCAGTTATCGCCATTGGAGCAAAATTGTGTTGACCTACCTTCTGGCGACATATGCTTGATCCCTAACATTAGATCGTCCGTACCTACAAAACAAAATAACTTTAATCTGACCTTTGCAACCTTTCGACTCCCTAAGGACATTCACACTACATTACTAACTCAACTCACAATAAATATTCCAAGAAATAATAATCTCAAGTTACTTTCTAAAAGGGACAAGCATTAAAACGTTTCTTCAAACGGCACGGCGATTGCCAAAAAACGCACGTGGCTCCCTCTACTTAGTAACTACGTATAATCCTCGAAAATTCTTTCAAGTCTCATTAAACTATTTATAGGTGTATGGGTACCCTAAAAATGTACTTTGGTAAACCGGCTTCCTCACACATAAGCGCTAACTACAGGTATTGTTTGTAAGTGTGTGCGTCTGCGCTTGCGACTCTCGCACACAGCTGAAAGAAGGGCAAAGGGAAATTTTGGCAATAACTTCGTGTTTTATAGTTTATGTACTCAATGTTGGTGCGTGTTTTTGGATAATGCTTTTATATACATATAATTAATGGATGAGATGCAGGTGTTCATAGTTAAATATTTTAAAACTGTATGAGCTAGCTCTAGTGTTCATAAATTCAAAATATGAATGTACCTATTTTAATTTTTTTTAAATTTAGAAATGTTTGACTTGGGCTCTTCTCTATAATTTAAATGTCACTGCTGTCATAGAAAATGAGTAGTATACCTTAGGTGCGAGAGGCAAAATGCGTGTGATATGTTTTTGATTATTTCATTTTAAAGAAAATTTTATGAAATAAAAAGTAACATTTTGTTTTATGGCGAGAATGGGATAAAAATTATTCAAGTGTTGTGTTGGCCCTGTTTTAGGTGAATGAAAATTGATTGACAAGAGAAAATTCAACTTAGAGACATCTTTAAATCTTCCCTGAGTTCCTGAACCCAAGAAACACGTATAATAATAATATAATTAACGCGAATGACGCACCATATTCAGTCGATCGTTCATTATTGCAGCGTAAGTAGCCCCATCAGTATTGGTATTACATTAGTCTGTGTGTGTTATGTATGTGTGTATGTTTGTGTGTCTGTGTGTTTGTATGCAGCCGATCATTATTCGTAAGTACTAGAGTTCAGTAGAGTTATATACATAGGTGCGATTTCGGCAGCCAGACGGTAACATTTTAAGTTTATAACTTTATGTTGCAGTTTGAATTGTAGCCAGTTTTAGTGGTAGGAAATTTCTTTGAACTTTAATTCGATTTACGATATGTTATGTAATAGTTCTTAAATCCAATCTATTCTCTCAACATAAATTCATAAAATAAAAAAAAATGTTGGTATTTTGTGACTTTTGGGTTTTTTTTTTAATTTTATTTATTTATTGCAGTTACCTCATGACACCAGCTGTGTCACTCAACTCTCGGGGACTTCCTTCCTAGGGTATACCCGAGTCCCTTGCGATGGACTCACTTGTGACGGAACACCGTGTGGTTTTAGTCGGTTCGATTCCGACATACCACTTCGCCAATAGCCATGGTGAGGTGATGACCCGTGGGAGTTTCCACACGAAAAAAAAAGAAGCCGTGTCACTCAATTATTGCCGACGATACTATTTAGCTTTTTTAAGTGCACTATGGACTCTATTTAGCAGCCTCTACAAGTTTCAACGGATTAATTACCTTGTTAAAACATTTCATACAGGTGTTACTGTAATCTATAAGTAAGGAATTATTTATACAGTAAATAGTTCTTTACTTATAGATTATAGGAAAACAACATTTTAGGCTCAGTAGTTCGGAGATAGAGGGTGGAGGGGGGGGGATAATTAAATTTTGGGTGCGGGTACATTTTCGTCTATTAAAACTTTAATTCTTCCTCCGCGCCTTTTTCCCAACTAATTTGGGGTCAGCTTTCAGTCTAACTACGAAACGGCCGAACTTCGATATTTTACGTGAAGCGACTGCCATCAGACCTCCACAACCCAAGTACTAGGCGATATCAGAGTTCTGTAGTTTGACCAGGTTGTCGGACTTTCTTTAGGGTCCCAACTACCCGCTAACGAATGCCACAGATGTTCGTATAGCAACCGGGACCAACGGCTTAACGTGCTCTCCATTCACGGAGGGATCTCTGTGTTAAGACTGACCTGGCTAGGACTACTTAACCTTCCAATGTGTTGGCCTACTCGGTTACCACCTAACTACGAGCTATCTATTAAAACTATTGATCTTAAAATTATAAAAAAAAAATTAAATAGTATATTTGAGGCCCTCCCAAAAACCCCTATTATTTTATTCCTTTTTTTTCTAATTTCTTCTAAAAGTCAAAGTCTCCTACTCAAAATGCATTTATTTACCTTGCACATCTGAGTTTACGTCACGTTTTCTTCATTAGGACGTACAAAACCCTAAAATACACCAAAAAACTATATTTTCTTCCCAACTGTAAATAAATATATCAGAAGATTTTCTCTGCTACAAAACTGCTTGTAACCATACAAAGGAATCTTAATTATAAAGAATTTCTATATAAAAGACATTATGAATACCTTCTACATTGGTACTTTTACATGAACAAACAAAACACAACAAACTCACTCCATTTACCTATAGTTGGAAAGCTCTCATTAATTAAATCATGGACCCAGTTAATACAGGGCCGGCTTGAGAACAGGATGAAAGGTTCCAGGTATTTTAAATAACACGCTAGTTGAAATAATTTATCTTTTATTTATTAATTCAATTTAGTGTCGATTAAAGCAAGTACTACTACAGTAGACCGTTTAATAATGTAATATCTGCCAATTTGTCAAATACTTGTTTTTAAACTTTTGCGACATGTATATGAGATTTGTTAATCAAATCACGATAATATTGTTAAGGTATGATGAAAATATTTATAGGTGGACGGACACCCGTGACCATGATCGGTGAAATTCGGTCGAAACGCTGGGTAAGCAAAAGGCATCGTACTGTAGCATACCGAACTCATTGGTGTGCGGCGGTCAGCTTGCGCTTCTAACTGGTATAAGAATGAGTGGTTGACTTAAATGTCACTGGTGTCAATTCTCTTGTATTTCTCTCTTAACTATAATTGGCTAAATTTTCTTCATACAAGATGTAAACCTTGTATCCTTCGAAACAAGGTCTTATTTCAAATATAAACAAGTAGGTAACATACGTCGCTATCGAAATAAGCAATTTATTTGTCGACTAAAGTCTGACACGCTTAAATAAACTTTAATACCACGTAGCGAGAGCTGCTATCCGTTGAATGCCATCTCTTTTGCTCTGTGTTTTTAGTAAGCGTCTTCGTAGGTGTCGATTAAAATAACGTCATCTTAGTTCGTTTTGAACAAGTTTTTACACGGCAATTGTACGGCATTTGAATAAATGGGGACTCTCGCTGCGTGGAAATAAAGTTGAGTATACGTTGACAGGTTTTAGTGAAATTTATTGGCGCTGAGAAATAGATGCCAGTAACAAATAGACCTTGTTGCGAAGAAGACAAAGTTCATTTCATATGAAGAAATTAAGTTAGGTTTTAGTTTAGTGAGTCTGACAATAGAATCGACACCACTGTCATATTATTATTTTGAATATTGTAAAATATGACAGGGGACGAATAAAACAAAGGGAAGTTAAAGTTCGTCTACAGCACGATATGGACATCTGGGACTGGACAAAGAATTGAAAGTGGATTATTGTAAAAGTGTATTCTAGTATAGTTTCGCTCCCAATACATATTATTACAGCCAACCAGTTTCACTTACAAATGACACCACTTTCCCGAATAAACTAGTAAATGACTACCTCCGCCCATGAGCACCTGCAACTCAAGAATCACAAGTGCGTTACCGGCCTTTAAGGTGGGAGTAGGGTAAGGGTGGAAGGGGGGATGGGTGGAGGGAAGGGTGGAAGGGGGGAAGGGGGAATGAAGGGTGGAAGAGGGGGGAGGGAAGGGTTAGGGCCTACGGTAACCTCACTCACTCAGCGAAAAGCAATGCAAGCATTGCTTCACTGCCGGTTTTCTGTGAGGTCGTGGTCCAGTCAAGCCTGCCTATACGTATCGAAGCATGGCTCTCCCACGATCTAACTAACCCTATCGTCCCATGAAAATTTCACGTGAGAACTCCCCAACACAAACACACCACAGTGGGTAGCTGGTTCTGTTCAAGAGTGTATCGGCTGGGGTGAGTAATTAATACCTAAGCTCCACTCACATGGAAATCACGAAAACTCAGTCTTATTCATTGGTTTTACAAATTGATTGTAGTTGATTATTGCCTAATTACCTTTTGAACTTTCTTCTCGTAATTTGGGCATGCGGAATCGTTGCTCCTAATAGAAGATTGATGAGATTTTCAATATGAGATATGATAGACTCAATGATTTAATACATTACAACTGAGCGCTTTCCAAAGGGTTCCGAGTAATCATAAGTACCTTATGAAATTTAAACAAGGTACTTGCTACATCTTATTTTGACAACCAGACAATACCGTAGTTTGCAATTCTTATCCTAATTATATAAAAACATTTTTTTTGTGTCCTTCCTTTACTTAGAATACCTGTGAAGTAAATGTAGCTAATTCTTTTCCCTACAAACATTTACGCAAAATTTTATTTTTAAGCATCTTGGAGCGGTCTAATTCGTGTCTGGTTTTTCGGTAACATTTGCTGCAATCTGCTCAACTTGCCAAACAATCAGCTAATTGATACCATTGTCCGTACTAAACGACTTCGGTACGATAACTAAGGATAATCAACGGGTATACTAAAATGTCTTACTTAGAGAAGCTGTAAGAGGTTGAAGCAATCAGCATGCTCCGAGCCTTTTCCCTACTAAGTTGGAGTCGACTTAAAAAGTAAAAAAAAAAAAAGACTTTTACTATCCAGCTTTTGGCTTCTTGGCTTCATCATAAGATCCTCGTTACCAAACCCAATCTCTTGGACTCGTCAAAACGAATCATATGAGCCCGAACTCGAGGAGTTTACTTGTAGCCACTGAAAACTTCCACTATATCAGGTTTAAAAAGCCAAATTATAGTATTGTCATCCAAACTAAATATACATACCTACAAGGTTTCATGTCGATACGACAATTAGAAGTTGGTTGAATTTTTTTTTTAATAATAACTTCACACATCTTACACACGGCTGTCTGATCCCAAACTAGGCAGAGCCTGTACAATGGTAACCAGACAGCTGATAAATATACTTATATATTTCTAAATACATATTATAGATAAATTACACACACACAGAACAGATGATCATGCTCATCACACAATTATTTGTCCTGGGTGGGAATCGAACCCACGACCTCTGGCCCAGCAGTCAGGGTCACTAACCACTAGACCAACAGGCCAGTCAAATTGACTTTCAAGATTTAGTTACCCAGTTAGTTATTAACTACAAGTGAAGGTAATGCAATAAAAACTTTCGTGAATGGTGTTAATGTTTATTAAAAAGTATACAGTTTTACTCACGTTTGTATTTAGGGGAAGCTTGAAAAAGGGCCCCCGTTGGGTCCGAAACTAGTCGGGCATCCCCGAAATACAAACGTGCGTAAAACCGTATACTTTTTAATAAAAAAAAAGGTAATGCATGTTGAAAATCATAAAACGACTGCTCTGCTAAAAGTCGAACTAAAATGGCCTGTCACAGCCGCCGTATTCATTTTTTAAAGATACCCTATAGGCCTATACATCCAAATCTGTTCAGGTATTTAGAAGTTACGGTGGAATAAATCACATACATACATAAACCCTGAAAACGTTACACTCTTTTTTTGGGCAATCGTGTAAAAACGAGCATTATTATGTATCGTGGGAGAGCCATGCTTCGGCACGTATGGGCCGGTTCGACCGGAGTGATACCACGGCCTCACAGAAAACAGTGAAGCAATGAGTGCATTGCTTTTCGCCAAGTCAGTGAGGTTACCAGAGGCCGTAACCCTGCCTGCGTCTCCTTCTTCCACCCTTCCCCTACTCCCACCGTAAAGGGCGGCAACGCACTTGTGACTCTTGGGTTGCAGGTGCCCATGGGCGGTGGTAGTCATTTACCATCAGGTGACCCGTATGCTCGTTTGCCCCCTATCCCACGAAAAAAAATTCTGATTTTCAAAATGTACATTAGTAATTAAATACTCTTTTCTTAAAAGTTACGATTAAAAATAATTATATTCACTGATTAAAAATATCTTCATGATCGATCACGAGTTCCCTTGAACTGCATCTTTTTAATCCTAAAGATTATAACACCACTCTCCTCTAACTCATACTTTGAAACGAGACGGCGACAGTTTGACTTATGCGCTTGCGACTGATTTTGAACGGTCGTTGCACACGAAAATACGTCTGTGCAATTCTCTTTGTTGATTTATGGAACTAAGGCAAATTTTGGATAATTTGAGTTATTATGATATGGAATGAGTTCTGGGATATTTTGAAGATAATATGCTCTGCAATTTTAGTACAGTTAGGATGTTAAGGACCAAGTCTCATGGTATGTTTTGAAGTCACTTTTTATGGGATAGGGGGCAAACAAGCAGACGGGTCACCCGATGGTAAGCGACTACTGCCGCCCATGGGCATCTGCAACTCAAGAGTCACAAGTGTGTTGGTGGCTTTTAAGGTGGGAGTAGGGGAAGACGGAGAGTGCGGGTAGGGGGAGAAGAGGGGGAGAGGGAAGGGTTAGGGCCTCCGATAACCTCACACACCCGGAGAACAGCAATGCAATAATTGCTTCACTGCCGGTTTTCTGTGAGGCCGTGGTATCACTCCAATCGAGCCGGCCCATACGTGCCGAAGCATGGCTCTCCCACAGTAAACTCTCACTTTTTTAGTTTCTTATAATATTGGATTACTTCATATACAGGTCTCTGTAAATTAATAATACACAACAATAACGAAACTTATTTTTAAGACATTTCAACAATAAGTCATTCTACCACTACCGAAAATTTATGGTAGCTTTCGTCCGGCAGACGCATAAGAGCCGTAGTAGACGGCGGCTGCTCTGAAATCATGGACATTAACTCTGGCGACCAGCAAGGTTCACTGCAACCTCCAACGCTGTTTTCGCTGCTTATCAAGGACATACTGTCTATTGATGACATCCATTACTATGCAAATGATAGCACCGGGTATGCTTTGAACATGGGCAGTGCTAACATTCCTCTTTCCAATGTATCAGAGACTCGCGAACAACTTGTGGTCAACATAGAGAGCAGTCTAGTTAAAGGTTCTGAGTGGGGTCAGAAATATCTGGTCCGATTCAACCCCACCAAAAAACAAGTCTAAGCGTTCACCGAAAAAAACCATTCATTGTGGCCTGAAAGTTCAAGACAAAGCTCTTACCATCTCAGAGAGTTTTGGGATCGACATTTCCAACGACTTCCAGTTTCGAAATCACTTAGAAGGCAAAGCCAAGCTCCTTGCTGTGCTTGCAACTTGGTGTACTTAATAGAGCGAAACGGTACCTCACTTCGGGTAAAAACTTTTATTATCTGGGCTGACTCTCCCCCTGGCTTTAGCAAGTTTACGTAGTACTAAGGTAATTTTATTCATATTCATATAATTCATATTCTGGGGCAATTCAACCAATAAAGAGATAATCTTTAAGGCCCAAAAAACGTACATCAGAGCCATATGTCAACGTCAACATAACGATAGCTGCAAACATCACTTTACTGAATAAAAAAATTTAACAGTACCATCACTATATATTTATGAAGTAGCTTTATTTGTAATAATTAATATAAACTTATTTCAAAAGTTATCTGATGAACAAACGAGGCGAATTTACAAACTTAGGCTACGCTTGAGGGAATCAAAAACAGCTTTAAAGAAATCACGCACTTAAAAGCATATTTTGTATGGGACATATAAATATATAATATGATAAAAATATATAATAAAATACGTGATCACATAAAGGATATGGACATAGTTCCATTTAAATTTAAGCTAAGAAAAATGCTCATTGTTAACAGTTACTACATTATAGACAGTTTCTTAAATGATAATTTTATGACCTAATACGAGTATATATAAGTAACTTATTCTTGATTATTAATCATACCACCAGCGCCCCACGGTTTCACCCGCGTAAGTCCCGATCCCGTGGGAATATCGGAATAAAAAGTAGCCTATGCGTTAATCCAGATCTCCAGCTATCTACATACCAAGTTTCATCGCAATCGGTTCAGTGGATTTTGCGTGAAAGAGTAACACATCCATCCATCCAAACTTTCACATTTATAATATTAGTGGAATTGTCGTGCATGTGAATTTAAATGTTTAATAAATGCTATATAATTTGCGATAAAAAATGTGTAAGCCGCCAGACAGATTTTGGAGATTCACAAAATATTGTAATATCAAGAACTCATAGGCATACAATACATACAAAGTTTAATTTCAATACGACAATTAGAAGTACTTTAAAATTAAATTAAAATACTTAGTAGATTAAAGCTAATACAAGCGTGTTAAAAACATTCAAGGGCGTATAACAGGGGTAAGTTATTGCGATGAAAGAATACATGGCAGATACGCGAAGGGTACTAAATCATCCCCGAACGTGCTACCCGTCCCCAGAGGGAGGGAAATTATCCGCGCCTGTGACGTCACGGGCAAGTACTCGGCTACTAGAGCATGAATTGTGTTTACGTTTATAACACCCGTCGGTAAAGGGAAATGGAAGTGACGTTTGGAGTAACTAGTGACACGTTTATTGGATGTTTTGACAAATGAGTGAGAATGAGATACCGGAGTGATACCACGGCCTCACAGAAAACCGACAGTAAAGCAATGCTTACATTGTATTTCGGCGAGTGAATGAGGTTACCGGAGGCCCTAACCCTTCCCTCTAACCTTCTTCTCCTCTTCTCTCCTACCCACACTCTCCCTCTTCCTCCCCCCCCCCTTACTCCCACCTTAAAGGCCGGCAACGCGTGTGACTATTGAGTTGCAGGTGCGCATGGGTGGCGATAGTCACTTACCATCAGATAACCCGTCTGCTAGTTTGACCCCTATCGCATAAAAAAATAAAGAAAATAGTGTTTTTCTTTCTGTTTTCGAAGTTTCACTTAGAAGGCAGAAAATATATTCACGGATATTACCTACAGGTTTTGCTAACGATTTCGCTTGCGTTATTTTCTATGCCTCGCGAACAGTATACCTACTTTTTTGGGATGCCTATGTCCTGTCTGTCCCTGACAAGTTGTATTCAAAATTTCATGACGACTGGTTTAGTAGTTACGGCGTGAAAGAACAAACAAACTTTCATTAGACGTGTAACTTGGGACTTAATCGCGACTATATTTTTATAAGGAACAATATCTTTTTTGGTTACCTGACATTCCGATTGCATTGCAACGATCGTGGTCACTACCCAGTCCACCACCACGTACCACGACTTACCGATTCCTAACTCAAAATCACAAGATATACAAATTGAACACAGCACTTCAAGCACGCAGCTGAGTAGCTGGAAATATGCCGCCTTTTGGTTTCACAAATATAATTTTTTGCCCGTTAATTTTATTTTTAAGGTCTATGAATAGTTTATTTTATATTTCGATACTTACATTTACTATTTTATATACGAATATTACGTAAAAACGTTTTTTTAGGGTGTGGTGGACCATACCAACGTGGTAACATTGGAATGTTAACACGTTGTAGACCAACGTGTTCCACATTGTGACGCGTCATCCTACATTTTCCCACTCCGAGACCTCGCGCCACGCGCCCCCTACGTTACACGATAATGACTGTATTTTTAGCAACATAAATTTGAATAAAATGTTAAAAAAATTCATACATTTGATTTATTAATTGCACTTTGTTGTACGTTCATTCAGTCTTTATTATTTTCTCATAATGGACATGTATACGAGACAAGGTATTCGATAAAGAGCTATTTTGTTGCAAAGGGGTTACATATCAATCTAGATTTATAAAATTCAATTAATGTCAATTGAACTAAACACCAGTAAGAGTTCTGACAGTAATACTCGCTCGAGTGACATAAGCGCCTGCAGAATATATGTCTGCAATATGCAGTTCTGTGTTATGTAAGCGCATCATTGATTAGGCGTTAGTTCTATCTGTACAAGAAACATTATTCCTTGAGCAATCTCAAATATTTGCATTTAAATGAATATTTAGGTTTTTAAGACATTTACATAAAATGTGTCTTCTGATAATAATTATTTAATTATGTCCAAAAGTTTTGAGAAACTTCTGTCTAAATATTTATAGAAGCATATTCTTAATAATGTTATAAAAGCAAAAGTTTGGGAGGATGGATGGATGGATTAATGTTTGTTAGTTTTTCACGCAAAAACGGCTGCACAGATCTGGATGAAATTTGGCACAGAGATAGATTATAGTCTAGAATAGCATTTGGCTCCCATGGGATAGATTTCTCAAAATTATAAGACATATTGTAATATATTATTTCTATAAATATTATTATCTAGTATCTTTTACACTGGGCTGGGCAGGCACTTACGCAGAGATCACATCTCGCCGTTTTATTTTGCCTTTACACCCAATATTCACACGCACTTTTTTAAACTTTCTGGGGTTTAGGAATTTATTTCACTTATCCTTTTTTACGATTTATCACCAATGATGGTATCCCCGAACGACTGCCTATTTTACCTTTGCACTATAATATTAACACTAGAATGTTTTAGATTTAAGCTATATTTTACGTAATCTTTTTACGAAAACTAATAGAGCAAAACACGTTGTTGTCAGTGCTTCCTAAGAAGAGGTTAGTTTTCCCCGATAATATGTAAGTAGTACTTTTTTTTAAAGTAACAGCTTCAATATTGTAGTAAGAGCTCGTGACAAGTACTGATTACCTTCAGGCTACACTTATATACAAGGGCACTTATGCGTATAGTGACGTGCTGTTACGAACATGGCGTAAATTGCCGTAGTTATTATTTTTTGACAACAAATACACACGTACGTTGTCAATATTGATCGGTTAATTTCAGATATTAGGACCATTGTTTCAAAACAAAAGGGAAACAGTGTGCCCAATACCTATCTTCCTTTTGTTTTGCCTTCTATAATAACTATCGACAAAATATTTTTGAAGGTAGATAGTTGATTTATTTTTGGAACGAAGTTCCTAATGGGGCGTTGCGGAGGGGTAGCCTGCAAAAAACGTCCGTAACGTAAAAAAAAGCGTTAGATTTTTATGTATAGTCTATGTATGATGGCTATACAGTGTCTAATGTATAGTCTACGTGATGACTGTTATTATTATTTTTATTTATTTTTATAAATCATTGTAAATAAAATAAAGGTGTTAAGATAATTTTGTGAAGTAGTTTTTCTGATTTTTATTGATAAAAAAATCATAATAAAAATGTATACCAAAATAATTATTTTCTTTATACCTCGAATAGAACTTGAAATTAATATTTTTATAATAAGGAACTTTGTTCCTATCTGGTGTCCCACGACACCACACAGTTTTTTTAACTTTGGATTTAATTGTGTGGCTTAATGTAATTAAATGTATTTAACGCATTTTGTATGTAAATTCTATTAAATAATCTGTGTCAAAAGATACATTACACTTTGATAAACACATACACGGAATTGAACCGTTCTTCCTGCACCAGAAATGGGACGAAAGT
This sequence comes from Euplagia quadripunctaria, assembly GCA_963859945.1. Classification (NCBI taxonomy): domain Eukaryota; kingdom Metazoa; phylum Arthropoda; class Insecta; order Lepidoptera; family Erebidae; genus Euplagia; species Euplagia quadripunctaria. Next base: position 22,675,956 of record OY982570.1, on the reverse strand, counting down.
ATCGAGCGCCTGAATTAAAAATAATAGCAACCTGTAGCCTGTGGAAGACGATTTTTTAATCATTTAGAACCATACAAACAGAATGAATACTGAAATTCAATGAGTTGCACATGTTTGGAAACAAATTTAGAAAACTTGGTATTGGTATTTTTATAGGGCTCTGTTTCCGCATTTGCCTCATAGGCGGTTCATTATGCGTTCAGACAAGGCTGCCTAGTTGAGCCACCCTAGCACCTTCCACAAGCACAGAATCCTCCTGGGGCCTTCACAGGCTTCTAGGAGCGACCTCGCACCAAGAGGATACTTGACTGTTGTGTGGCCCCTCTCTCGCACTCCAGGATAACGTAGGCACAAAGACTTATAACACAGTTTAATTCTTATCGAAATAGTATAGGACTAGAAGTACTTGCATTAACGTAATTCCGTTGTGTTACCGTTTTATTGTAATCCTCCTGTTGTCGTCTGTAACAGAGTGATCCGAACTTCGTCTAGTGAGTAGTTTTCTGACGTTTTACAGTGTTACTATGAGTACATGAGAAAATCAGGCACCTTTTCACTTCTCACAGGAGGTTACCCTTAAGGATACATTTTTTCTATAATATATTTCTCCTTTTTTTCATTATTTAGATTATAAATAGGTAAGTTTTGGCCATAGGTCTTGTGACTGTTTATAGACAATGAAAGAGTGTGTTTGATTGCTTTCCATTACGTAGGTCAGCTGTTTTTCTACCAACTTAGTTACCACGGCCTTACAGAAAACCGCCGGTTTCGCCGTGTGAGTGAGGTTACCGGAGGCCCTAACCCTTCCCTCTTCCTCGCCCCTTATTCTCCCCTTCCCCTACTCCCACTTTAAAGGTCGGCAACGCACTTGTGTCTTTTGAGTTGCAGGTGCTCATGGGTGGCAGTAGTCATTTACCATCAGGTGAATCATCTGCTCGTTTGCCCCCTACACCATAAACAAAAACCAGGCTTAAGGGCAGACCGTGTAGTTAGAAGTGTTACCGGCAACAGCCTGTTTAGTTTAGCTCAAATACTTGAGGTAATGTGATTCTGACTCGTTCTAGCTTTTGCTCACACTCCCCAATTCATCCCTATAAGCAATCTCCTTATCCTACTATATTTATATTATTATTCGTACGGGTCAGTGAGCCCTATACGGCATTTTTTTTTTCTTTAAGAGACAACTCCCGCGCTAGGAATGATTCCTGTGTCGCAGGGGACTTTACAAACAACGGACACAAAGAACACCCAGACTCTTGAAAACTATTTGTGAATCACACAATTTTTTGTCCTGTACGGGAATCGAACCAACAACACGGCGTGGCGTAGTGGCGAGGCGACCACGTTAACTATTGCGTCATCCGTGCAGTCGATAATTGTTTTTAAACTTTCGCGACTTGTATGCATATTGGTTGTGTAAATCGGGTTTTAATTTACTCGACGTTTTGAACGAATCTTCGTAATATACATCTTTAACTGAAAATCCGTAAATGAAAACCCATAGCGACGCACGCTGTTAAATTTAATATAACATAATTTGCCAGAATCCGTAATTCACTTAATTTGTCTTGTGTGTGTCAATTACTATTGCAACTTCACTTAGTACGACTGATTTAATTTGACACGAAGATCTACGAGGCATGTGTTTGTAGTTTAGTTGATGACGTAATATTGTAATTATAATTAATTTATGATCTTGGGAATTTATTAATTTAAGACCTATTTGTGTTTGTGTATCTACTTGAGGTGCAACATATTTTTAAAACTTTTATCTAATTTTAGTTAGCCTAGTGGTTAGTGATCCTGACTGCTACGCCATAGGTAGGTTCGATTCCCAACCGAGTTTGGTTGTTCTTTGTGCCCGCTGTTTGTGTGTTTCTAAAGTCCCCCTCGACACAGGAGTCATTCCTAATGCGGGAGTTGTCTTTCTTAATAGGGAAAAAATTTTTGTTTAAAATTGGTTGTCTGTAAAGTCGGTTTACGGACGATAATTTTACGTGATAACGTCCTACGAAAACAGAGGAAGAGACCTAGATGCGTCACAAGCCGAACGCTTAGGCCGATCGTGCCTCTCTATCGCTTATTCCGCGCTCTCGCTTGCTCTCTCACGCTCAGCTCAACGTGACAATGAGTCATGCTTTTTCCGCCGGCGTTCATCGATTTACAAGACGTTATCACGTCAAAAACTTGATTTATGATACAAATTGGTTTTATAAAAGCTGAAAAGCTGAAGAGTTTATTTTTAACCTTTGGAAACCCCCGCAGGTCATTATTTTTAAAACGCATTTATTAGCTTCACTTGTAACTAACTATCTAACTAGCTAACTATGTAAACGAATTTTGGAAATTAATTTTACTGCTACTTGTCTAATCGAAATCAAGCTGCAGCTTGGAGCTGATCGGATGATAGAGCAGAGAAGTGGATATCGGAACTCTTCAGTGGCTACTAGTAAACCCTTCGAGTTATGGCTCATATGTTTCGTTTTGACGAGTCCAACAGATTAGGCTTGGTAACAATGGTCTGATGATGAAGCCAGGAGTGGATAGCTGAACTCTTTTTACTTTTTAATTCGATTCGGCATTAAAGTGGATTTTTTTGTTTTATTTAAGTATAATTATTGTTATTTGTTGAACACGCTAATCTTGTTAGTTTCGTCGTTTAGCGCACCTGCGAACCTTTTAATTATATCAACAGATAATAAAGCAATAGGCTCTCTTGCACAAAATGCAAATCAATTATTATAGTATTTATTATCATTTTTGCTTTTCACTACCTATTATAAAACAAAGTCCCCAGCCGCGTCTGTCTGTCTGTCTGTTCGTGATAAACTCAAAAACTACTGAACGGATTTTCATGCTGTTTTCACCAATAGATATATAATATATAGATAATAGATTCATGAGGAAGGTTTAAGTATATAATTTGTTAAGGTTTTGTGTAAATTGGTTGAAATATAATGATGATTGTTGAATATGTCTATGCTAATCGTGTGAAGCCGGGGCGGGTTGCTAGTTACATATAATTTAAAAAAGCTAGACGAAGTTAATCGGGTACTGTAATGTTATTGTTCTGGAAGAATCACAATTTAAAGAAAATCCTATACGAGGCCAGAGACTGAAAAAAAACCCTGAACTATTTTGTTAAAGCAATCGATTTCATTGTCTCTTGAAAACGCCTTGTAGTGGTCCTTTTAGTACCAAAGCAGTCTCGAATCTTTACATAATAACATATGGCAGCATAAACATATTTATTATTTTCTTCTATATCATTAAAATATCCGATGAATTCTCTTACGAAATCTTCGTATAGTTAGTCGAGAAAGATATTTAAAATTCAACTTTTATACAATGAAAGTATAATTACAATTTATCACACTTTAAGGATGTCTGGCGGGGGGTTGCCACCATATGTAGTCTGGCAATGAATGACGTAACTTCTGATATCACCCCGAAGATAAGACTGGCCTGTTGGTCCAGTGGTAAGTGATCCTGACTGCTGAGCCAGAGGTCGTGGGGTCGATTCCCACCCAGGACAAATAACTGCGTGATGAGCATGATCATTTGTTCTGTGTCTGCGTGTAATTTATTTTTAATATGTATGTATTTAGAAATATATAACAGCAGTGCGGTTACCATAGTAAAGGCTCTGCCTTGTTTGGGATCAGACGGCCGTGTGTCAGGTGTCTCAAGTTATTATTAAATAAGGCTCTATAACAATAGGTACCGTCTTATCTTCTGTACAAAGCACACATAGATTTTGTAACTATACAATGTTTGCTGTTTCGAGGTTAACGATCGTATATATTATGGTTATAAATGAGTAATTAAGACCTTTAGAGTTTATTCAACAAACTTTAAGTAAATCTACTAAAAGCTATTCGAAATTTAACTACCCAACATACAATAAGTTGCCGTTTCAAAACCGTCAAATTGTAAATGCAAAATGCAAACGTTTTGTGTATATTTTACGGTTCACAATTGTTAAAACAATTTAGAAACTAAAACTAGCTGATTCAGCAATTAACTTGCAAATAGCTTTCGGTAACTTTACTTGGAGTTTATACCTACTACAAATTTCAATTAATCATTTTGTTACATTACGGATACATTTTATTTTATTCAATAAAGGTATATCTAATCTATTCCATAAAAGTCCCACCAGAAAATTAAATAAATACACAAAGAAATGCTTCACCTTTACCTAAGATATCGTGTAACTTACAAAAAAAAAAAGAGAAGAAACTCCTTTTTTTTAAATTAGCTTCAGTAGCAGATCTTCAGCTTTGCATCCGTGACGGACACTCAATGTATGAGTTATCTGATGTCTTTAACATGTTAAAATTATTCCAAAATTCTTAACAACGCCTCTACATTGTGGTTTAATAAATATTTATTGTGATGACCAAACGTTAGTTGCAATATCTTACACGATTCCAATATTCAGTTGTAATTCCTTCATAAATCAAGACTTACCTATGTCAACTATTGGTCACGTTCAAAGACATAGTAAATAGAGGACTCCTAACGCCATTACTACGCTACTGTCCTTTTATGCGCCGGCGAAAAAGCGATATCGACGCGACATAAGCCATTCGACACCATTACGGCCTCACAATGGCCCATTATCGTGGTCCATCGTGATGGCCCAACGTGTGGAAGAAGTATAACAATTTCGGCAAGAGAAACAAGGATGGCTTCTTACGGCCCCTTAAGGAATCGAAAGTTAACAGCGTTTCTGCGTTTTGACAGTATTGTATATTTCATGAATTTTGCTGAAGTTAGCCAATTGAATGTTTTTCTTAACGAATTCCATAGGACGGAACTTGTTTCTCATAATTATGCTAAAATTCCCAAAACGCATAACATCATTATCGGAATTCTAACCGAAGTCCTAACCAAAGGATACGAATGAAGATAACTCTTCAACGATATGTTTCGAACTTTTTTTAAGAATACGTGGGTCACACATTACTAGTATTCTTGTTAACCCCTTCAGCTAAGCTAAATGCTTGCTTTAGCAGAGGGTTCGCTTCACGTCAGTAGTGTACCAGGTGGGGTTCGAACGCCTTTGCCATTACGCTGCCGCCGCCTACAATTTGTTCTAGATCTTGGATTATTTTGTGTATATTATAATTTGTAATTCTTTGTTACTTAAAAAATTTACAGATTGGCTTACATATAAAGATGACATCTCATAGAGTTAGTAACGGTCAACTGACAGTATGTCTACACTATTGCTCTTTAAGTTTCAAAAAGACTGAAAAGGACGTCGGCCATCCTTGTTGTCCTCAATAAATGATACAAAGCACACAAAAAATGTGTAATATAGCAATGCGATGACGGGGACGGCTTTCGGACACTAATCCATAAATTAATGAGACAAAATTAAGACAATACAAACCTCGACCATCATTTCAGGATGTCGGGATTTGTATGTCCTAATGAAAGATTTTGTTGTATCTTTCCGTTCTATAATAAAGGGCATAATTAGTGTCTATCTTAACAATCTTTGCTCTCTGTTTTCTTTAGTCTAGTTCGCTACTAAGCCATTATATTACATTAACGAAAGTCAGTTTTCGTTTTTGAAAACTTTAATTATTATATTTTGTGAACCAGGTACGTTATATAGAATTATTTCTAATTTATTGTAGTGTAGAAACACGAACGGGAGCATTCCGATGGAGGAGTATCTCCACAATAAAGAAGATCGTGTGCTATGTCGACTGATAAGTAGATTTGCCATATTGCCAAGATTCTTCAATCCCACTAATATTATAAATGGGAAAATTTGGCTGGATGGATGGATGGATGCTTGAATGGATGGATGTTTGTTACTCTTTCACGTAAAAACCATGGAACCGATTGCGATGAAACTTGGTATGTAGATAGCTGGAGACCTGGATTAACGCATAGGCTACTTTTTATCCCGATATTCAAACGGAATCGGAACTTACGCAGTGAAACCGCGAGGCGCTGTTTGTAATTTATAAACAGGGCTGTAAAAGTAACTCATCGCCAAATTTTACATTTCATTGAAAATCCTTAACATTTTTAAGTATGGTCTAGTAAAAAGGGCCTCTTTAGAGTATAAATATTTCTTTTCCACGCCCAAATTAATCTCAATTGTTTTATCATACCTACACCTCAGCTAATGAATTTACTTTTAACCCCATAATAAGTTACCAGCCAAGTAACTGGTAGAGGTATGGCTTCTAATTAATTGTGTGAATTAATCACACTTTCAATATAGGAAATATTTGATTGATATCCGCAAGGTATTTCGCAATACTCTGTTTTAATATTAAATATATATCTTCTTGAATCTTGGGTCAATGCTAACCTGTGCTGCTTGTTACTCTCCCATAATTTAAAAAAATAGTGAAAGTCTGAATTTGAGGAATAAATTGAGATAAGGCATAGTGCTGCTCATAATTCTACTAAATACAGCTGTCAAAATAACATTCCTTTTGTCATCATAAATGCGATATTGATGTTGCTCTTATATATCTTCGGACTAACATTCCCTAAAATATTTTGCATTTGAAGAAGCGATAGGTAATGGAATGGTTCATACGTAGCGAGGTTAGAGTAGTATCTATATAAATAAATAAAATGTTAAATCATGACTTAGCTATTTAAATTACTAACTAAACTACGCTTTTACTACTGTCTGTATAAATACCTGGTCTTAATAACCAAAACATGAGATTTTATGAGTAAAGTTGGTAATACTGCTTGTATTGCCCTCATTCTAAGAACATTTCTAACATAGCATTCATCATCAAGTGCCAATAGTCAAATAAGGGAATGAAATGCAAATGGTTGAGTTTAATCTCCAGATTTAATTAGTGTAAATATATAGTCGTCTCTCCTTCTTACTAAAGTCCAAAGATCCCAAGATTTATCTTCTAAAGTCTCTTACCGTTTTTTTACGTTACGTTGACATAAAATTTAAACCAAGTTGTTTGCTTTCGAAGAAATAACGTTTATATGGCTAACCTTTTTTCAAATTGATTCGCTATTGTGATCAAGACTTTTAAACAAAGTGTATGTAACGCAAGCTGTTTACAAATCGTTTAACTGAAAGATTATAGATTTTTAACAAACTTCAGAAGTATTTAAGAATACATTCTAAGTTGTTCTTCATAAAATGAAATAAACAAATGAATGAAACAACAAAGTCAAAATCGAGACAGTGTTTTAAAAATGTCACAAAAATTAGAAAGTAACATTTATAATAGAACGCATTTTACTGTGTACGTATACTAGAAAAGTGATATATCATGCGATATTTCTAGTTATTTCTGATTACATCGTCTAATAAAGAAACCTTTGATGAATCAGGAAGTAAATATTGCTTTTTATAATTTTTTTTTAAAAACTGTCTGGGTCTATTTACCTAGAATCCTAAACGTAACCCCTGAATAATATTAATAAAAAACCTTCTTATATATAATATCATACCATTATACCCACCATGATATTCTGGGATATGATGTTAAAATGAAGGAAAACCAACTCCGCATATAAAAAAAGTGTCTAAGAAAACAAATGTAATACCTCCCAACCTAATCACATTGTCAGAAATTTACTAAGACAAAATCTAAGATTTAATTTCATCTCTTGCGGTAAAGTTCAGGTCATATTTTTACTCTAGCAAAATTGCAACACTCGTGACCATTAATTACCCTTGAAATTAAACGTTATATAGCTCGGACGTCCTGACAAGAGCCAGTACGAATTACCGGTATGCGACACTGACGAGCTCGACCTAATCCCTTACCTATCTTTAGATTTCAATATATTTCGTGAAGAACCCAATGTGTAATAAAAATAAACAGACACACACTTCCTCTCACACACATAAACACACACACACACACAAATAAATACCCAAAACACTACTTACACACACGTCCACGCACAAACTTAATGAGTCAGGTTACACTTTTATAAAAATGTTATATACATTAAATTATAACTACATACATCATAATGTAAAATTTACATTAACAATGTACAGGGCAACTTGTAATTATAAAATAACTAACTTTTGCCTTTGTAGCCGTATTAGGTTGCTAGTGCTTTTACCTCAGGTTTACCTTTTTAAGCATTAGCAAATGATCTCTATTATGTAAACAAAAATATAGCCCAACCCATATTTTGTAAAAATACTTTTTAATACAATAAACTTTTTTTACATTATTATTATTATTTTTCCCATTTTTAATTCCCAAAGTGCTCGATTGACAGTAATAGTCTTGCCTCCTATTACGTGAATGGGTTGAAATTATAGGTGGCAAAGCCTAGGCAAGGTCTAGTCTAAGTATCCTACGGAGATACAAGTGTTGGTGTTTGTGTTAACTTCAAATATTTGCATGTCCATGACCCTAAAGACTTGAATAAAAGTTGAATTAAAGTAGGACGACTATTCAATGAAGTAGTAAAGTTGCCTCACTTACCTGTTGATGATTGGCATCCTGCTTGTCGCTGCTCTCCGACTCCAAGGACCCTGTCGGCTTCTTGCAAAACGTGGGGCAGTACCGTCGGCATAAACACCTAGAAAAAATATTTTTATTATTAAAATTATATTTTACAAATGTACAAATTATACACCTAAACCTTCGTCATGAATCACTCTGTCTATTAGTGAAAACCCCATGAAAATCCAGTTTTTCCGTTTATCGCGAACAGACAGACAGACAGACGCGGCGGGGGACTTTGTTTTATAACATGTAGTGATGTTTTGCTAATCTTATGTTAGGTAGTATTATGTTATCTGTGGTTAGGTTAAGAAAGAGACAGGTTGCTGTTTGCACTACTAGAGTTATTTTTTGTTCGAATGCAGTTGCTTATCTTTTGTGACACCAGAACCCACACAAGACCGTGAGTCGGCACTACCATCATAATGATGTACTTCTACTGGTATGTAAATGGGCGCAGTAAATTTCTCCTTCAATCGGAGCCATCTAGCTGGTCTAGTGTCTATACAATGTATAAAATACGGTGTATAGAAGACAGTTTAAATACAGGATAAAATGAAATGAAACTTTATTTCACATAAATAGAGTACATTAGGAGGTGTCTGCTGTATAAAATATAGCACTTCTATTTAGCCGGCTAGTGGAATGTGAAAGTTAAGTAGTATAATTACATTTAAATCCCACTAATATTATAAATGTAAAAGTTTGGATGGATGGATGGATGTTTGTTACTCTTTCACGCAAAAACCACTGAACCGATTGCGACGAAACTTGGTATGTAGATAGCTGGAGACCTGGATTAACGCATAGGCTACTTTTTATCCTGATATTCCCAAGGGATCGGGACTTACGCGGGTGAAACTGCGGGGCGGTGCTAGTGTATCAATAAACAGTCCTGCAATTTATTAAATTAATGAAACTTGTTATAAAATATCTTACAAACGTATAGTTGAACTGTTTCAGTGATGAGTAGGGTCACCTAACCTCAATGGAAGGAACATGGTCGTCAACTTTCAAGTGACTACACAACCATTGTTGTATATGTTTATAGGTAACGGTGACCGCTTATCCATTGGTTTTTTTAGCTTTACAACATTATTAATAATATTACTCGAAAGTAGATCTTTTTGAAATGATACTTCTTTTAGCGCGTTAGGGAAAAACGATGAGAGTAAATTTTTAAGATGCGCTCGCACACCGTCACGAAAAACCGACACCCTGAAGTCAGCTGGTCAACATTATAGTTTTTCAAAAAAAGTTACCAACTTCACGATAGTGATAAAAATCGTTTTTACATATTAGTTTGTAGAATTTGAGGTTAGTTGACGGTATGTATTATTTATGATAATTTGCTGTGATTATATATATATAAGTGTTAAAAATGTTTTTTACATATTACTTTTACATATTTAACTAGATAAAAGTATAACTTTTTACGTGCCTACATAAATACACACAAACTTTTTTTTAACTTTTACACTCGCTGTTGCCCGTGACATCGTTCGCGTGGATATTCAAATCTGAACCACCTTAACCGTACATTTTTCAGGGATAAAAACGTGTTTGACTGTTTTAGACTACAATCTATATCAGTGCCAAATTTCATCCAGATCTGTTCAGCCATTCTTGCATGATTGAGAAATAAACATTCGTTTAAACTTTAGCATTTATAAATAGTAGTATTGATAGTAGTGTAGTAGCGGTGGTAGCGTAATGGCTAAGGCGTCGGGCTTGCGATCAAGGAGTTGCAGGTTCGAACCCCACCCAGTGCACTACCAACGTGAACCCACTCTTTTTTTTTTTTCGGCGTTTTCGGTGGGGCGGTGTGTCGGAATCGAACCGACTAAAACCACACATGAACCCACTCCTAACACAAGCATTTAGCTTAGCTGGAGGAGTTAACAAGAATACTAGTAATGTGTGACCCATGTTGCTAGTATTCTATTTATAAATAAAAAAAAAAATTAACAAATATTAATTTCATAGGAAAGATTTGATCCAAAATAATATAATTCAAAAGAAACCATTTAGAACAATACTACCAACTTTTCAATCTCTTTTTTATCAAATCTACTTTTTTTTGCATAGACTTAACCTAACTTCTTGGCATTTCGAACTTTGTAGACTTTAGTACGTGGAGTCTAACTCAGTTGAAAACAACAGTCAAAGGTACAAAGTTACCCGCCGTGGATAAGATTCAATATGTCATTTGGCTACTATCCAGATTCCGCAGCATTGAGTTCATTTCGGCAAGACTTCATTTTGCTTCAGTAAAGTCTAGAACTTTTAGCTTCCTACAATTTGGCCAGGACCGTTCAATTTCATTTCGTTACGTGAATCTTTGAATAAGTTTTTTGGTTACTATTCTGTTTGTAGGTTATTTTAAAAACAGTTGCTGGTTTGCGCTGTTTCTTAACGAATCATCTATATATTAATACGTGAAGCGAAAACTTTGGATCCCTTTTTACGAAAATTGGGCGGACGGAGGAGTATGAAATTTCGCACACTTATAGTTTATACAGAGAAGAAGTGACTAATGCTAAAAAAATTTAACAATATTTGCTAGAAAGTTAAAAAAAAATGCAAAAACGGGTACACACAGCTATGAGTGTCCAGTATATATTTTGACCTGTCATGGTACAAAAGTCTATACAATGACAGGTCAAGTAATATTGGCCAATGAAATAAACCATGGTCGAAATTCGACCACCACGCGATCTCTAGTCTAATTTAATATCTAAAGGTTTCAATTGCAACCTTTGAAACAGTTTCTAAATTTGTATTTACCAAATATGATAATTTTTTTTTGTTTTATAGGGGGCAAACGAGCAGACGGGTCACCTGATGGTAAGTGACTACCGTCGCCCATGAACACCTGCAACTCAAGAGTCATAAGTGCGTTGCCGGCCTTTGACGCTCTTTTCTTGAAGGTTTGAAGGTCCGTACTTACATACATATAAAATATTAATAACATTGGCTATTAGTGTTCAAAATAACCCAAAATTTTAAGATTTGAATTTTACTTTTGAATGATGAGAGCTGAGATCAGTTATAAGTTTGAAATGCATTATCTATTATCCTTCTAATATTATAAACGTGTAAGTTTGTGAGGATGTATGGATATTTGGATGTTTGTTACTCTGTCACACTAACTAGATAGCTGGAGACCTGGATTAACACATAAGCTACAACGATTTGGTACGGAACAAAGAGTATGTATACAAACACTAGTTCGAAATTCAATCAAATAAAACACCTTTGACAAACACGCAAATATTCTTTCATTAGAGTGATCTTTTTTTGAAGTGAAAACTTCTTTAGGCACGTTTGTGCACTTTTGCTATGGGGAAAAAGCACTGAACTCGTGACCGTCACGCTAATAATACATATATAGATCCACTAGAAGGCGCTTATTTAAATATTGAGTTCTGTCAGATCCTTATTAATTAATGTCACCAATCTGCTAATGTGACGTTTTAAGATCGTCGTTTCGTTTAAGTTTTCACTTCTGTCGGCAATCCCATGACTGCCTATTTTTTTTTATTAATAATTATTAAGATTAAACTTTAAATTTTAATAGCAAATAATACCAAAGTTGTACCGACCAAAATTATTATTTTAAATTCACTACAAAATTCAAATAATAGGTACGTTTAAATCTATTTAAACGGTACAAGGTAATCCACCTTATTTTTAATAAATACTCCTGTCATACACATCCTCATATCTCCATTGAATAATTGACAATGCGTAATGCGTGTGTACAGCAATGTTTTAATTAGAAGGTAAAAAAATCCAGCTATAAACGTGGATGGGTGTACCGCCATCAGAGTCACACGCAGAAGCCTAATCAACTACACGTAATTGCTTCCTATTGTACAAGATTCTCATGAACTCTGAGCCACAGATTAGCAAAAAGGAAAATAAAAGGCGGTTCCTATTAAGCGACCCTTCTGTAAACGTAATGTTAATAAACGAAACTACAGCAATTATAGTCTACTTTTATCTTTTTTCGGGTTCTATGGCCAAATTTAATTTTATGTCAAATATCAAAGCCTGCAGTACCACAGGAGTTTTAAAAATCAAAATACTAATTAGACAATCAAAGGTATCATTTATGTCACATTTATGTGTACAATATGCAACATTTTCGATTGCAAATTCCCGAAACTTAAAAACAATGTTAGACATGTTATGTCTTGTGTACAGTTGTGTATTTGTTTTGTAACTTTGTAATATTTTTAGTAAAAATTCATTTTTATTTTTTTTACTCTAAGTTCTCATCATTTTTCATTTTCTTTATATAGATAAACAACACCGTCCTATGTGATCATGCTGTGTACGCATAGTTAGGGACCTAGTTTAAAACATAACTGTTATATTATACATTTTAACCTTATTGTACTAAGTTCTGTTTTATGTACCTAAACTAAATAAATAAATAAATATATTTGTGTTTTAAGAAAGATCAATTCGCACACCAATATAAGCGACACGTGTAAGGAACGGACAATTTTTCAATCAATTTACATACTTCAATTACAACATTTATCTGTGGTACTGTCGTAATTTCTCCTTCGTATTCACGTAGTATAAATGTGACGAGTGACAAGTACTTTGCTCTAATATATAGAAAGAAGAAAGATAGAAAAAAAATTTATATTTAGAAACACGCACAGATATAAAAAAAACAAACAACTATTTCTAAAATTTATAAAAAATTACGTACTAAATTAAAAATAGAGAGAGAAGAAAAAAAGAAACAGGTCCCATTCTGTGCGAGTCTAAAATGGCCGCCATCTCAGCATATGCTAGATTTCAGATGGGGCCTCGAAAGCAAGGTGACGTCAAGAATAAAAAATAAGCAGTTAACTTAAAACAATTACAAATACAAAAACACAAAAATATCAGAATATTGAGCAAATATCTTAGAATTAAATGAACCAAGAAGAAATTTTAATATGTATTTAGTAGTCAGAAACTTAAAATCAAACGAATCAATATTTTCCAACATTGGTTTGAAAAATACTGGTTTGTATAAATTGAAAGGAAATCTCAGGTAGCAATTTCCTTCACCTATTCCTTCCTTCAAATATTCCTTATACACATACTACGAATACTAAGAGGTATCTATCAACATTGGCCATAGAATCCTCTATGTGCCCTTGCACGAACGCAGTAATTCGATAAGGCGTTCAATCCACCCCCGTAATTGTGTTCCTTGGAGTCCATTTAGGCCCTATTGTGTTAACTACATTGTCTTCTATCTTCAGTTTAAGGGCAAAGGTTCGGCACTATGTTTAGTTATTACATATTTGAGTAATATAGCGATCTTATTCACCTAACACTTGGTTTGTTTATTTATTTATTTAAATCTTTATGCACATAAAGGACACATAAAGTTCGGGTGATGCAGAGAAAACAGAAAGTAGGTGCATTATAAATATTATAATTTATTAAATATACAAACTAAATCACACAGCTAGTCTATATAATATATATAAATGAATACCTATTTCCCTTGGTCACGGCATCACGCGTAAACGGCTGGACCGATTTCGCCAATTATTTTTTTTTGTGTTTGTTATTGTCAGGAGAAGGTTCTTATAAAAGGAAAAATTAAGAAAGTTGCGTGGAAAATTAGAAAAAATTACGAGGGACTTACGCAATTGAAACCGCGGGGCGCAGCTAGTATCAAATAAAAAATACTCAAATAAAATATATATGATGAAATACACATATTATTATATATACACATCATAAACATACATACAAATATGTACATACATAATATATATACGTGTGGGAAGACTCGAACGGAGTGATACCACGGCCTCACAGAAAACCGGCAGTGAAGCAAAATTTGCATTGCTGCTCGCCGAGTGAGTGAAGTTCCCGGTGGCCCTAACCCTTCCCGCCCCCCGACCCTCTCCTCCCCCCTCTCCCCTCTTCCACCGTACCCCTACTCCCACCTTAAAGGTTGGCCACACACTTGTGACTTGAATTGCAGGTGCCCATGGGCGGCGGTAGTCACTTACCATCATGTGACCCGTCTGATCGTTTGCCTCCAAACCCATAAAAAAAATTGTTTTACAAGAATCGTCTATTATCAATATCATGCACTGCACCCGACAGTTTTATTTTTTTTAAGCATAAATTCATGTTATACTGGTACGAAATTCGTACAATAAAGCCTTTCAATGTTCATATACTAAACCCGTGTCAAATGTAGTGAATAAAAACGCGACACGATAACTTTTTTAAATAAAACTAGGTCGCACTCAACAATTCTGTTGCAGTTTATGAGTTTAAATAAGCCTCTTGATACACTGCACACATACCTTTGAATATAAAAGGTAAATTATATTTTATTCCGACGGGTAATTGAGTAAAGCTATTTTAAGTACCAAAGATGAAAGTGGATACAAAATGATGAAGGTGGATTCAGTGTTATAAAGTAAAGAAAGAAAAATATTTTTTAGAATAAAAATTGTATTTGTTTGAATAAATATATTAATTTACAAATCAAAATGATTTATTTGTAGGTATTTTTGAATTGTCAGGAGTAGTAGTCAGTCTGCCGGGGCTCACAGTGACTTCCTTTCTAGGGTACACCTGAGTCCCCGGCATCAGGACCCCGTGACGGAACACCGTGTGGTTTTAGTCGGTTCGAGTCCGACATACCACCTTGCCGTTGACCCCGGTGAGGTGATGACCCGTGGGGGTTTCCACGCGAAAAAAAAAAAAAGAAGTAGTAGTCAGCCAGTATAAGTCGGTCGTGAAGCTAGTTGCCTGTTTCAAAACGTAGATCCTGTGGAGTAGAACAGGCAAGAAACTCCAAGGACAATCTTTTTCAACATGTCTTTTTTACAAGATACTTGTTACATTGCTTATAAGCGTAATTTAATGTGAGACAAGGTAATGGAGGACAATGTAAGATAATATTGTTCTATAATATAAAAATAAAAAGTCTGAAAAATATAAAATTAACTTAATACTTAAGTGACTACACAGTTCTCACATGTACAATTCAATTTTTTCTAATTAACAAAAAATAAAAGGCCTTTCCTAACTACAATATCAACAGTGTATAAAATAATATCAATGTTCTATAAAATTAACAATTTCAATAATAATAATCAAAATATTAATAAATCTATACGTCAGATAAAAACAAGACGAGTGCCTACTCATTGACAGTGTGACCATAGTAACTACTTAGTAATCTGTGGTGTGAATGTGGAGCTGGACGCGCATTCTGTAGTTTATAATATGCTCGTTTACATAGCGTGCGTTTTATACAAGTTTACAATAAAAATATATCAAGTTATCTTACCGTAATTTTATTTTCAGTAAAATGGTTCGTCTTTTTTTTATATTATAGTGGGCAAACGAGCAGACGGGTCACCTGATGGTAAGTGACTACCGTCGCCCATGGACACCTGCAACTCAAGAGTCACAAGTGCGTTGCCGGCCTTTGAGATAGGAGTACGATCTTTTCTTGAAGGTTTGAAGGTCGTATCGGTCCGGAAATACCGCAGGCAGGCAGGCAGGAAAGTTTTGTCGCGTTGAAAATCCAAAATATCTCCACTAAAATTGATTTAATTTAGTTGAATAGTAGAGTAGTAGAATGTTTTATTATTTTGAAGTTTGCTTTTTATGTTGAAATTTTATCCCTGATATCCTAAAAGTCTAATTACAACTAGCTATATTTTCATTAAAAAAGTAAGCCAAAGAACATAAATATGTGTCATTATCTGAGTAAACAACTAACTCATTTCCTAGACATTCAGTTTTAATTATAACTCAGTAAGACATGAATTATTACCCGAAATTGTGCTCGCTATTTAAGGGTGAAGATTCATATACACGAATGAAAATGTGCTTGACATTTTTCTTTTTTTTTGCAAGGACATGGTCCGCTACGTGGAATTACAATTAAAACTTCGACGAGAGGTATTCATATTTTTATTAAAGACTAGCAGTTCCCGCGCGGCTTCGTTCGTACATATTTATATATTTTACGCGGAACCTTAATTATTTTTCCATATAAAAGTAGCCTAAGTTACTCCTTATTACACCAGCTATCTGCCAGTGAAAATTACGTAGAAAACGGTCCACCCATTCCGGAGATTAGCCGAAACAAACAGACGCACGGACAGACAGACAAAAATTTCAAAAACTGATGGTTAGGCATAGATTTCGTGCAAATAACTATATTAAAAAAAAACAATTATTTTGACGTTACAAACAGATACTTCAATTTTATTTATTTGTATTGATGTACGTTGTACTTGCGTGTGTATTTCAGGGATTTTTTTAGTGGAAAGCTGTGCACGTATGGGCTGGCTCGACCGTAATTATACCACAGCCTCACAGAAAACCGTTTTATATCGCCGAGTGAGTGAGGTGACCGGAGATTCAACCCCCCTCCCGTCCTTTCCCTCTTCCCCCCTTCCCCTACTCCCACCTTAAAGGCCGGTAACGCACTTGTGACTCTTGAGTTGTAGGTGTCCATGGGCGGCGGTAGTCATTTACCATCAGGTGACCCGTCTGCTCGTTTGCCCCCTACACTATAAAATAAAAAATTATCATCATCTTCCTGCCCTTTTACTAATTTTCATTAGGGTCGGCGCAATTTGTAACATTACAAAGGGGTTTCTCTGGTTTCCTTTGTGGTCAGCCACCTGCCTGAAGCCAACCCTTCTTGGGAATGTAGTCGTTTTAAAACGGGAAAGAAAAAGTTAAATTTGTACAAGGAAAAATGGTTAGGGACTTAGGGAGAGTCTCATCCCGCGCAAGTCTCGGGGAACAGGACTGAGACTGCAGTAGCTCGCAGAGGCCAGTGTCGCGTACCGGAATGTCCTGTATTTCCTGTGACTAGAGAGGCGACTAGGACAGGAACACCACCAGAAAAGCGTGAGCTTATTCATGTGTCTAAATTATTTTATTCTATCGTAAAATAGTTTTTTTTTATGGTCTAGGGGGTAAACGAGCAGACGGGTCACCTGATGGTAAATGACTACCGCCGCCCATGGGCACCTGTAACCCGAGAGTCACAAGTGCGTTGCCGCCCTATATGGTGGGAGTAGGAGAAGAGGGGGAGGGGGAGAAGAGGGGGAGGGGGAGAAGAGGGGGAGGGGGAGAAGAGGGGGAGGGGGAGAAGAGTGGGAAGAGGGGAGAGGGGAAGGATGGGAATAAGGGAGAGGGAAGGATTAGAGCCTCCGGTAACCTCACTCACGCGGCGAAATGCAATGCAAGCATTGCTTCACTGCCGGTTTTGTGTGAGGCCGTGGTATCGAGCGGAGTCGAGCCGGCCCATGCGTGCCGAAGCATGGCTCTCCCACGCATGTCGCATCTGGCTTACGATATATTCAGCAATATTTTTGAGAAAAAATATTATGACAGAACATTACGTTCAAGTTTATCGCCTCTGCTACCAACACGCTCTGGCTCGGCCCGATTCAATTAGCCCCTAGTAAGTCGGCTTATATTTCAACAGTTAATTGGAACAATATACGTGGAAATATATGAAACACTTAGAAGGCCTTTTAATCTCATAAATCGTATCGTATTAGAAATTGAAGTCTTTTAAGTGATTTTAATCATATCTACTGATTGAAAAGGATTTCTGCGCAAACATGAATATATTGATATTTAAATGAATATGTTCGAAGATTGATTGTATTATATTATGAGTCTTACTCTCGTAGAATTACGTTTTAGATAGAATTACTTTTGGATTATTTTATTTATATATAGATTGGTAGATATTAAAGCCCTGACGTATCACTTTGACCAGGGTGTCAGTCTATTTAACCCCCACAGGTAGTCACCTCACCGGGGTTCAGCGAACAAGGTAGTATGTTTCACTCGGATCGATCCGTCACAGGGTCATATTGCCGTGGCCTCAGGTGATACAGAACCAAAACCCGGGAAATCACTGTGAAACGCTTCAAAAATCTTTCTAACCTAGCAGTTGTCGATTCTTCTGACTACATGGCTTTTTCTTTTTCTTAAATGGTAATTAGTTATAGGCAGAAGATGTACTTTACTTTGCCAATGGGTTTCTTTATTTAGATCATATCGTATAGATCTCAAATCAAAAGTAAACTTAGCACTGTTTCTTTTATAGGTTAAAATTATTTTAGGTATTTAATTTTATTTATAAAAACCCGTCCTCTATCGAGTCTTGAAATTGTGCATACGAGACTTTTATTCTGGATTAGCTGGACTTTAGACAGAAAAAGAGATTTTGCATTTGATATTCCCTTCTTTTACCCAAAGCCACTATAAACGCTAAACATGACGGTGACGTCAAAAAGTTTTCATTCTTTCAAGCGATATCTTACAGTGTTATCGTCATAAGAGTCATTATCGTATCGTAACATAGGCCTCTCTTATATAGTTTCACATCTGTAGATAAAAGTATAAATAAATAGTTCAGATTAGATGCTCACCTAATGAAGAGAGTCGCGAAGAGTACAGCCAGCAGCGGCAGCAGTGTCCCGAAGCAAGCCAGGAACAAAGTCTGCACGTCCGTGAAACCTGAGAACACAGACAAAACTGCGACAGGTCACATGCCCACACATCTTAGTATATAGAGCCTTAGGTATTACGCGTATGACGAATGTTCCTTAACCTAAATATTTATTAAAGACGAGTGGAAAATAAAGAGAAAACGCTTTGGTTCTGATTTTAAAATGGCATTAATAACGTGGAACAATCTTTTCAGATCCAAAAGAACCCAAACTTACTATTTTATAAATTTAAGTACCTGGTATCGGGCAAAGCATTTAATTTTTAAGTGGAACCTTGAATATTTCGAATATTTAATTTTATGTTTATAATCCTCCAATGATTTGGTTATTATTTTACCTTTGCTTCCAGTCCAGTAAACAATAACAGATGCTAGTCATCTTTACGTGGTCAATTTAGTATCATTTTTAAATCTTAAACAGGCTGAGCTTCATTTTGAAAAACTTCTTCAAACCACGTAAATTGATGCCGATTGGGCAAGCCTTTATCAATCTTTATTGGTTATGTACAAAATAGTGTTAGTTTCATGTCTGAATTGTTTCTTCAATATCAAACGTAAAGGCACTAAACCTTGCTTAAAGGAAATTCTAATTAAAATTGAAAAGAAACTCTGCATATTGTGGATGCCATGGCACATCCTTCTTTACTTGGCCAGAAACATGCCAGCGAAATCAGGACATTATAGTCAGCTACGTTTACTCCTGGCACACAAAAGGTAAAAAATCTTGTATAGAAGTTGTTTTGAAAGATTTTAGAAGTTAGATTGATTTTCAAACCGTAGGCTTGGAAGAAAAAACAAGGGATTTCAAGATTGATCGTGTGGAACTCCGGGGCAAACCGACTGTAAATATGTTTTAAAAATTAATTTTATTTCTCTTTCTTACTTAGCAAGCAAGGGTATTTACCGTCTGAGGAATGTTTACCTTGCCATAGCCACCATACAGCTCATAAGAGTTTACATGCTACTCATTTAATTATATATCTTCCTTCTCATTTTTATGACGTACTTTTATGCGTATGTTTAATGGAAGTACTGCGTACGTATCCATATACTATGCATATCCCTAAAACAGCCCTGCTTTAAAAAAACATTGCCAACATTTCCAAACTAATAAATACCCTGTCGGTTTTTGGTACATTACGCATGTCTACACCATTAAGCCTTTGTTCAGATCCTTGTTAAGTATAAAGTTCTCTTCAGTTTCTCACCTTCCACCACCACCGTAAATCTTTGCTTCAAAATGGTCGTATAAGGCGATGATAAGTGCTTAAATGAGACTAATCAAATTCACTTTTCCACTGATGTGACTCCGGTTCACCAGGACCAATCACATTAAAATCAAAAACAGTGCCTAAGAAAATCATCGAGCATTACACTGGCATGTTCCAGCACAAATGAACCGTATCAGAAACTAGCAACGACTTGCAAACTCTTTCGGGGAACTTTAGCATGGATCAAAATCTTTCGAAGAAATAATTGCGGTTAGGGATGTATTTTAAGAAGCAATAAGACGCTACGAAAACGTTAAATAAACGTACATTTAGTAGTTAGTGGTAGACTAACGAGTCAGAGATCGTGGTTTTGATTCCCACTCAGGACAAATAATTGTGTAATAAGCTTGATCATTTGTTCGTCATAAATATGGCGTCATTTATCTATAATATGTACAATATGGTAACTGTACAGCTTCTGACTAGTTTGGTATCAGATGGCGCTGTGCGGTGATGCGGTGTCTCAAGTTATTATTATTTTACAACCTTCAAATGTAAATGTTTAAAAGGCCTATCAGTGACATAAATAACACATCATTAGTATTAACAAGTAGAGGTTAACTTTCATCTTGGTTGAACTTTTATAAGAATCAACTTACAAACTCTCAAGAACCTTCTTATAGTAATTATATTCAGATACAAAACATGAACATGGTACGCATAACCTAATTTTCAGTAATTTATATTCATTACCCACTATGTAACAGGCAATATGTAACTTCCATTATTAAAAATAAAACCTCTATATAATGGACCTTTTTATATTCTCTAATATGAAATCATCCCTGTCCCGCCTTGCGCAGTGTAACCCCAAACGCCAAACGCATATTTAAGCAACCTTCGCTCCATCGTAAATAGAATGGGTATCAAAGTGTATGAAATAATAATAACGTGTTTCGCAGACTGTGTTATTGAATAACATATACGCAACCTGTTACAAGGGTCTTATGCTGTAATAAAGGAATACCATTTGTTAGGAACAATATCTTACTAATCCGTCAGAATATTCAGGCTTGTCTTATCAAGTCTTAATATTATTCACTTTATGTCTATTTGTAGCGCATATAAGTACCTATTTGTTTCATTATCCCTATTGGTGAATAGGTACATCTTAACTATCCCACTAATATTATAAATGTGAAAGTTTGGATGGATGGATGGATGAATGTTTGTTACTCCTTCACGCAAAAACCACTGAACCGATTGCAATGAATCTTGGTATGTAGATAGCTGGAGAGCTGGATTAACGCATAAGCTACTTTTTATCCCGATATTCCCACGGGATCCGGACTTACGCGGGTGAAACCGCGGGGCGCTGCTAGTAATATGATAAATGCGAAAGTAAGGTTTGTTCGTTTGTTACGCTTTGACGTCTTAACTACTCGGACAATCATGCAATACAGGTACAGAAAATTACTTAGGATACCTTTAGGTAGGAAGCCACAGGCACAACCTAGCAAATATGTAATTTTCAAATTCTAATTCTCTTTTAATCTTTTTCTCTTTTTTCTTTCAATCTTTATTGCATTCTTATTGTTCTATCAGCTATCGCTTTTTCTCGTCTGCTGTTTCACCCAAAGATTGTCTTGAAGACGTCGCTTTCAGTATTAAACCTCCTACTGTATCTACCGCCTAACATAAATTGTTTCTAAAAAGGCTTTCATATGATACAATTTGACTACTAATCAGATTTGCGATTGAATTGGCGTACGAACAGATTTCGCATCCATACATATGTACACAACCAAATCGCCAATTTTCATTTCATTTTATTTTCTGTGGGGGACGGACATTTGTAAGAAAAGTTTCACGTATACCTAATAGTTTTTCTTTTTGAGGAAATGCTATCTTTATTGATCTTATAATATAAATGTTCCTGTAAATATAACCACCGAACTGTTGAAATACACTGTAGAAAAAAATCGGAATACATCCGCTCAATAAATATGCCGCCTGCAAGCAGAATAAAATGATAAAATTCGCCGATTTACGTTCACACGAACTGATTGATGATGATGCGACATAATCAAGTCAGTCGGCCCTGATCACCCAATGACCTTGAATTGGACGTTTTGCGTCCACACGACACGATACGATTAAAAATCTAGTATAATTGTGCCGTGAGGAAGCCGTTCCATGTGTTTATTCTGTTTCTAATGGGCTGAGCGATATTACCAACATTTCGCCACAACCAAATCGGTCTAGCCGTTTTGAAGTGATAGGCTTACCAACGAATAGGAGTTTTCAAAGAGCATTTTGAAATGAGAAGGAAAAGATGATTGTGAAAATGTATTTGTTTTTTTGCGAGACTACACCTTAATGTCAAATGGGTATCAGAAAGAAAGAATAAAAGGCATTTAAAGTCTGATGCTGTTGTTCAAAACAAAAGAGATTTATTAAGATTTTATCAATTTACGTATAATATTTTACTATGTATAAATCTACATCTAAAAAGATGATAAATCCGGGACTAATATCACTTGAAAATATTGTTCTTTACAAAAAAATTATCAATCAATGAGCCATTTAGATAAGAACTGCCAACCTGCCAATAAAACAGTACTGGCCACTAAAAATAGAAATCTTTAACAACATAAATTGCAAACCCACCAGAGTATTACAAATGCTAGACAAGCCCGAGCCAACTTTAATCAACATCCCTGCGGCGCAAATAAACATGTACACAATACAACGCCCACACAACACTGCAATTTAGTGTTCTACAAACATCACGGAATACCATCTCTTGGTGCATTAACATCTCATGAATGGTAAGCAAGTTCTCTGTGGAAACCTAGCGGCAGTAAACCTCCTTAGAATGGACAGTAAAGCTTTCTAACTGCCGAAAATTCTCATCATTTTTACATCGTATGCACGTCCGTTCGGAATGACAATACTAATAAAATTCACCCGCACAAGCATTCTGAGAGTCATTGTACGTATTTAGTTTTTTTTTTGTGTGTGGAAACTGGAAACCCGTATAGGTTTTTACCTCGCCATAGATAGCAGGGGAGTGGTTTGTTGGAATCGAACAGACTAAAGCGACACGGTGTCCTGTGACAGGTGGACCTAATGCAGGGGCTTAATTATAACGTAAGAAGGAAATATCCGAAAATCGTGGTAAACTTTGGCCGCCTGTATTGTAAATAAACATGCAACATTTTGTTAGTTTTGTCGATTTCGTTTATTTTATTGTGTCCATATAGACTCATCATCAGTGAATGCGTTACACTTTGACTTAATACTAATTTACTAGCATCGCCCCGCGGTTTCACCCGCGTAAGTCCCGATCCCGTGGGAATATCGGAATAGTAGGTAGCCTATATGTTAATCCAGGTCTCCACATTCCACATACCAAGTTTCATGGCAATCGGTTCAGTATTTTTGGCGTAAAAGAGTAACAAACATCCATCCATCCATCCAAATTTTCACATTTATAATATTAGTGGGATTACAGAACAATATGGCTGATACCTGTTTTGGATTGAACAGCATGCGTACCACAGGAGCAAATTACACAATTAAGTATTTACATAAATGTTAACTATAAATAAACCCCAAAGACATTGGCATTATTGGTAGCAAAATAAGAATATTTTGTAAGTAAATTTCATTAATTTAATGGGTACTTTTCTCATTGAAAACACATTTAAATGGAAATCACTCACGTATCCAAATTATATTTACAAAAAAAGTAATGTACTTATAGGATCACAATTTTTAGGTATAAATCCATATTAAAAGCGTACATGCTTCAAATAACTTAATTTCCGTAGCTCTTTGGACTAAATATCCTATACCCGGGCATTGGTCCAATTGGCACCCAGACGTGAGGCCAGGTTAAGCCAGCTTTTCTCTACGTTGGAAATCTCGGAGATATTCCATTACAGGCATCGATTTTACGTGCCTTAACTACAAATTTGGTGGTTGAAGAATTAGCCAATAATCAGCCGCAATGAATTTGTACGACCCATGAATAAGATTGACTTTCCAGGATTTCCTTTTGAATACGTAACGACTTATAGAGTAGATTATAACTGAAAGCATTTATTTTCATAAAACATTTGCACTTGTTGCCCTAGTTTTTTTGGTGTTTCTCTATCATTGTGTAGTATTTTTTTGTGTTTGAATATAACTCTTTTGAGTCTTATCTCTATTAATTTCTTTTTTTTTATGGTATAGGGGGCAAACGAGCAGACGGGTCACCTGATGGTAAATGACTACCGCCGCCCATGGGCAACTGCAACTCGAGAATCACAAGTGCATTGCCGCCCTTTAAGGTGGGAGTAGGAGAAGAGGGAGAGGGGGGGAAGAGTTGGAAGAGGGGGGAGAGGGGAAGGACGGGAATAAGGGAGAGGGAAGGGTTAGGGCCTCCGGTAACCTCACTCACGCGGCGAAATGCAATGCAAGCATTGCTTCACGGCCGATTTTCTGTGAGGCCGTGCTAACGAGCGGAGTCGAGCCGGCCCATACGTGCCGAAGCATGGCTCTCCCACATAATTTATCTTTTTCATTTATAACTGTTTCTATTTCATCTAACTATTTCGGTAAGATGATAGGATGAATTATAGCTAAAAACACTCTCGATAAAGTCACAATACAAACAATAAAAAACTATACCAAAATTGGTTAAATTGCACTACATTTCCACCCCTCCTTTTAGCATCGGGAGTTAAAGAAATCTTTTAACTCCCGATGCTCGTGACTCGTACTTTTATAGACACGCAAATGAAAATACAGTCCCTAAAGTATCACTTCAAGTCAGTTCAAACGACGCAAAATATCACAAATAAGATTACGTCTTTGCTTCTTTGAATTAATCACTGTCTGGAAAGTGTAAGATCTTGATGTCAGTGAGACATTAAGATCCTGCCTGCCATGCCTATCAATGGATTTGAAATACAAGTTATTAAAGGCATTAAATTTTCTCTTTCAATATTTGGGTAAATTTGGGTAATTTCAGTAAATTATACAAATTTATCGTAAACTAACAGACCCGACAGAGGTTGTCCTGTCCGAACTTATTTTGGTGTCTTATGCCGCTTTATTCATTGAAAATTCAACAAAATTTTACCGTCCGTAAGCAAAACGAATCGTTTTTTGTTTATTGGAACGCGGCATTAGTGGTTTTGACAATAAAACAAATACGCTGAAATCAAAATACTAAAATCGTATAAACAACAACAAAATAGTTTCTAGTACCCGATTGCAGCTGAGGACTGAGGAAAAATTGTTAATCCAAACCATCCCGGGACCCACTTAAACATACACAAAACAGTTGCCATTAAAAAATGAAATTAATGAAATTAGAATTCTAAAGCCCGGTTGCAGCACCACCTACTGGGTTCAATAGTGAATCTAAACCATCCAGGGACCCACAAATCCCCACACTGAATCGTGTGCGAATAAGAATCCTAGAACCCGTTGCAGTGCTACCTACTGGGATCTAAAACATCCAGGGACCCAGGCAAACACACACTCAAACATGTTCGTAGAAGTCTCAAACTGGGCACATTTCGCATTTCACTATACCTGACGTACCACTATGTTTTGACGTTGACGTTGACGTTATAAACGTCATGAAGACGTTTAAAACGTCAAAATATCATCAGGATTTTTTCTTATAAAACTACAAAATACCAATCATAATTTGCAACAATTCCTAGAATCCTAAAATTACGAACAGAACACAAAATTAATTAGGCAAATATTTGCAGCCGTTCCGAAGTAAGATGCGCTTACATACAATCGGCGATTGGTTTTTATTTATATGGATGAAAATGTACCCAATTGGCCACTCTGTTTTAATATCAAATGATAATATATGTATTACGATTAATATGGTTTAAAATATAGTGGGGTCTGTAATTTTAATGTTATATTTATAAGTTAATTAATTAATTATTAATTATTTGTAAATGATTTAATACCGTCATATTATAGCTTATAATTATACTTGTATAAATATGTAATTCACATTTGTTTTATATTAAATATTTAATGCATGCTGTATTCACCTGTAATTAGTTATGCAATAAGCCTTAAAACCTCAATTTGTAACACGTGTAATGTATCATTGTATATAACTGTTGGTGAATCCAATAAATAAATAATATGATTTGTTTTGTATAAAAGTGTTAGAGAGTGTTTAAGTATAATATGTTTTATTGTGTTCCAGGAATAGAAGAAATACTTTACATTATTAGGCTTAGTTAGGTAAGGTCTAATTTTCTCTATCAAATCTTAATAAGCACACAAAACATCTATACTTAGTGTATATATCAAACTAGAAATTGTTTTATGTTGATGTGTAAAAAATATAATAAATTTTTACTTCTACTACTTCTATTCAAACTCATCTAGTTCACGAGTCTTTATTTATAACTTTTATTGAATTTTGTCTTCATAATATGAGCGTGAAAGTAAATAAGGATGAAAGGGAACTACTGGATTACCCCTAAAAGATTGGATTTTAAGGATAACAGTATTAGATTATATTGTCACGATTACGATCATAGTAAGCTGTCACACGATCCGAGACCAGTAGACAATGTATACACAAATATGTTCTGTGAGTTACACGACCAAACAAGCACTATTCCTGTAGCTTCGGGTATTTGCGGTTGCTTTTGTTCTCTAAAACATTAATTACGCCAGGGAATGCTACTGAATTTCATTATATTTATAACATTATCATCAATCTTTTGGCTAAGAATTATGGACCCTGATTTTTATGGACAATAAACTTCACTCTAACAATGAAGCGTTTTGTTAGTTTTCTGTTTGATAAAACTTAGTAGATATAAAATGTCTTTTTGTATTAGTTTACTTTATTGTAAAAACTTTGTTCTTAACTAAGGGCAAAAGAAATTACTTTCCTGAATTGGCACGAAAAAAAGAATGAGAAGAAACTTCTTAAGACATTTCATATTTATAAAAATTTAAATGCAATTTATTGGTAGGTAAACGTGCTCGAAATTTGTTTTTAAAATAACCAAAATAGCATGACTTAGGTTAATTTTTCGTTATCAGAAAAGACAACGAAAAATTGGGTAGGTTTGGAATCTTTTTTAAACCTGAAACTGTTTTTTTTTTTCTTCTATAGAATGAAAAGGATCACAAAGTTTTTAAATTTTCGCGTTGCTCGGGTTAGCTAGCACTGTAATATCTTCTCCCCTAGATTTTTTTTTTAAATTGAGATAGCTTTAAAGTATTTGTTATTGAGCTACTAGGTCTGGTAAATAACCGACTGGAAATGAATAATATGGTATAGTTACGTTATAGCTGATAAAAAATGGACAATAGACACTTCTTAAAGATTGTGACAAACACGGACAAACTAAACAATAGTTTTGCAAGATCTACCTATTAGTCGCGCAACATTAATTTTTAAAACAACATCGATACTGTCTTTAATTAGTAGCATTAAAAAATATATACATAAATATGCAATATAAGTGCAGACTAAAATCAAACAATTAAAGAAAACCATCCAGTTTTCGTGTAACAATTCATGTAATGACAGCCTTCAAGAGGAGATAACCTATTTGTAAGAACTCTCATCCATCAATCTCGTTTGTCACCTTTCAGAATCACTCAACGATTCCTCTCAGACTGATGACATCTTTAAAGATGTCACTTTTTCCAAAGCAAACATTTCTGTAGCTTTTCTCCCTTCTCACTTATACCATACAATTCCATTCTAGGCCGTCTTCAACGTCGCGAGAGAATTAAATGCAATTATAGGAAGGAGGTCATGAAAAGGACTACAAATTTGTCAAAAACAAAATCTGAAACATAGCTACAAAGCTAGAATTAACGATCTACAACAAATTAATTTTACGAAAAATTAAAAAAATTTAAACTTGTAAAAAAAATATTTAATTAATTATTCACTAAATGTTGGTGAAGCCAAATAAAGGGATTAAACAAATTGCATACATATCTAATGAATATTTAGATAGTCAGCGTGGAACCATGATCAGTGTTACCATCAGGTGGATCATAGCTAAGTATAAGCCGAAACGCTAGCCTTCGACGCTTTATGATTAGGGTTTGGGTCCCGGGACGTCTCGTCTCTCGAAGTTCCGGGACTTTTTGTAAATTAAGTTGTCTCGGGTTCCGAGATTTTCACAGACACGATTGTTGAAATTATATTGTATAAATTTTATTTTCAGAAGGAAATACGTTGTAAAATTGATTAATTTACCGCATTCTGTCGCTGAATGCGCTATCTATCAGCCAAACAAATAATTAGGTACTTAATACCGACACTAAATTAAATAGATAGTAGTTTAGTCCTTTTCTGTATCCCAGACAATGTGTTTATGTAACATTTTATGATGATCGGTTAAGTAGAGCGTGTTACATACGGAACCCCAAAGGGTATCGCCGATGCAGCACACCAACAATCAACAGCGCACTCGTCCAATATGCCGACGCTGCAGTCTCCATGCAACCGAACCGACGGCGGAAACCCTCAACTAGGTCAACGATGGCACGAGGCGCCGACGCAGCACTAATCGATTAAATTAATTAAAACACTTTTAAATCATTCCTTACTCATACTTCGAATAGGTTTCACATAATTGTAAATTAGTTGTAATTCCTTTTATTAAATTAATTATAAGAAAATTTGGTTTTTTTTCGAACCTCCGGCTGCAGTGTACGTAATTGGCGCAGTCGGTAGGATCCTCGCGGGCCGGTTCGCGAGCATTAGAAGCATCTTATATCGATATTCGCGTTCGCGAGTCGCCCGGGCGGCTATTAAGCCCCAGCCGAAGGATCCAGAATCTACGGGACAACTGCGTAGCCGGACGGAGAATCCAGACATTGATTCACCGAGGAAAACCAGAGATGAAATATTTGTGAGTACACTTGAATCTTTCTCGTGTTGCTTCCCACTTTATCCTAATTAATTTTACTTCCAACATTTTTCGACACGAAAAGCCGTGTAACCGGGATCCTGCATCACGACAGGCTCGCCGGCACATTTTAGACAGTAATAGAGATATAGACAACGAATTAAATTTAGATTTAACTAGCTTATTTAGAGTAAAGATGCCGCACGACCCAGACGTTATCTTCAAAGCTTTGCGTGTAGTTCCAGAGTTCGACGGCAACGCGAATGTTTTGACCAGATTTATTCACATTTGTGATAGGATAGTAACCCAGTACGCGAGCCCCGAGCCAGGCAGCGAGTTAGGAAACTTGTGTCTGTTAAATGGTATCTTAAATAAAATAACAGGAACCGCAGCATCTACTATAAACTCGAATGGCATTCCTGAGACGTGGGCAGGGATCAGATCGGCGCTTATCAATAATTTTTCAGATCAGCGAGACGAGACGGCCTTGTACAGCGACCTCTCTTTAGCTACTCAAGGTAACAAATCTCCACAAGAATTCTATGACCAATGCCAAACTTTGTTCAGTACCATTATGACATACGTGACGTTACATGAAAGTATTCCGACGACCATAGAAGCCAAAAGAGCGCTTTACAGAAAGGTTACCATGCAGGCGTTTGTCCGCGGATTAAAAGAACCCTTAGGATCGCGAATTCGTTGTATGCGACCGGAGACAATAGAAAAAGCTCTCGAATACGTACAGGAGGAATTAAATATAATTTATTTACAGAACCGTAATGATTCCCCAAGGAACCATAGTAATTCTAAAGTCCCTTTACCCCACAACATACCACTAAACGCGCTGAGCGTCCCGCGACCTCAAATACCAAACTGGCCAACCCCAATAGGACTACGGAGTCACACAACCACAACCCGCTTTTAAATTTAATAGTAACGTACCCAATGTTCACCAGAACCCACATCCACACCAAAACCGATTCCCTACGCGTACACAGCAAATGTTCCGCGCACCACCGACAAACTATCACCCACAAAGTAACGTTTTTCGTTTGCCCCCTAGGGATAATCCCCAACAAAATTCTAACCCAAAACCGATGAGCGGAGTTCAACATTTTGTTCCAAAACCTATGATGTCAGGTCATGATTGGCGTAGATCAGGTAACCCAGCGCCGAATAATTACTTTAAATCACGAGAACTTAATCTTAACGAATTTGCAGACAACCCCCACTACTCTGACTTTTACTATGAACCAGAATATGACGCTAACTTCGACTCTAGCGACTATAACCAAGCCTACGACTATAACTATGACAATACCATAACTTATAGAGACGAGACATATGACCAATATAACGACATGCACCAGCAACCAGGGCCCAGCCATACAAACCAACAACAGGATTTTCAATTGGAAAAGATGTCAAAAGAGCAAGGATAGACATTAACTTACAAACTCAGAGACAGCTACCATATATTGGAATCACTAAACCTCCTTTAAAATTTTTAATTGATACCGGTGCCAACCAATCGTTTATAAGCCCCGAAGCTGTACAAAAATTTTACGCAGATTACTCTCTAACTTATGACCCATTCGAAGTAACAAACGTACACGGAGTCAGTAGAAATGATTACTCCATAACGTTACCCTGTTTTTCAGAATTCAATGAAGATGATAGTATTAAATTATTTGTATACCGATTCCATAATTATTTTGATGGATTAATAGGACTAGATCTACTATCGAAATGGCAAGCTAAAATAGATTTAAAAGATTTCAAATTAATTACACGAACCACCACTAATGACATTAAAGTATATAACTCGCGTAACGTTAACTTATACGAAGAAATTATCCCCGGAAATAAATCAAAAGTAGTTAGAATACCCATAAACGCCCCAGACGGAGAAGTTCTAATAACCGAACAACATTTTTGTAACTGCATTATACACGAATGCGTTACTAACGTAGTCAATAATCGAGGATATGTAGAGATAAAAAACCCAACGCCCAATGATATTATTTTTTCGTTAGACCAACCAGCCCATGCAGAAGTATTTAATATTAAATGTACACCAACCATAAATTCAAACCGAGTATCCGAAGTATTATCACGTTTGCGCACAGACCATCTAAACGAGGAAGAAAAAGCTAACCTCTCAACGCTTTGCGCTCGTTACGCGGACGTATTCTACCTAGATGGAGAGCCCTTGGCTTTTACCAACAAAGTTAAACATAGAATTCGAACTACAGACGAAGTCCCCGTATACACTAAAAGCTATAGATACCCGTTCATTCATAGAGAAGAAGTTAGAGACCAAATTTCAAAAATGTTAGAACAGGGAATTATACGACCATCCGAATCTGCGTGGAGCTCACCTATTTGGGTGGTACCCAAAAGGAAGGATGCATCCGGGAAACAGAAATGGCGTATAGTAATAGATTTTCGCAAGCTAAATGAGAAAACAATAGACGACAAGTATCCCATACCGAATATAAATGATGTTCTCGATAAATTAGGAAAATGTCAGTACTTTACGACCCTAGATTTGGCTAGTGGATTCTATCAGGTAGAAATGGACGAACACGACATACCTAAAACCGCGTTCAATGTGGAACATGGGCACTTTGAATTTCTTCGAATGCCCATGGGTTTGAAAAACTCACCATCCACCTTCCAACGAGTGATGGACAACGTATTAAGAGGTCTTCAGAACAGTATTTGTCTAGTTTACTTGGACGACATAATCGTCTTCAGTACATCGCTCCAGGAGCATATGGAGAACCTGGAGAAGGTCTTTCAAAAACTCCAAGAATCTAACTTTCGAATACAAATGGATAAATCCGAATTTTTAAAACTTGAGACTGGTTATCTAGGACATATAATTAGTAGAGATGGTATTAAACCCAATCCCGACAAAATTTCTGCTATAGAAAAATATCCAATACCAAAAACACCCAAAGAAATAAAACAATTTTTAGGTCTTCTTGGATATTACCGAAAATTCATCCCAGATTTCGCACGTATCACCAAACCTCTCACCCTTTGTCTGAAGAAAGGTAACAAAGTAGTTCATAGTCCGGAATTTGTTGACGCCTTTGATAAATGTAAAACCCTACTAACTAATGATCCAATCTTACAATACCCAGACTTCACCAAGGAGTTTAATCTCACAACAGACGCTTCAAACGTCGCTATAGGAGCAGTATTATCTCAGGGACCCATCGGTTCTGATAGACCTATAAGCTACGCCTCACGTACACTTAACGAAAGCGAATTAAATTATAGTACAATAGAGAAAGAGCTTCTGGCCATCGTTTGGGCCACTAAATATTTCAGACCATATTTATTCGGAAGGAAATTTAAAATACTCACCGACCACAAACCTTTGCAGTGGATGATGAACCTAAAAGAACCAAACTCTCGACTAACCAGATGGAGACTAAGACTTAGTGAATACGACTTTACCGTAACTTACAAAAAAGGAAAATGTAACACTAACGCTGACGCCTTATCTCGCGTTGAAATTCATAACGACGAAATAGACGAAATTAACTCAGTAATAGACAGCATTAGAGAACTTAGTTCGATGATTAATAACCCATCAGAAACACCAGCCCAACAGTTAAACTCTTCAACTGATACTGTACATACTAGCAACGAACACCCCATACTAGAAGTCCCCATTACCGATGACCCCCTTAACAAATTCAACAGACAAATTCACTTAACCATCGTTGGCGACGTGAAAAGAAAACCGATAGTGACTAAACCATTTGAAAACCACACACGAACGGCAATCCAACTTTCCGAATCTAGCTTAGAGAACGATGTAATCAACGCGATTAAGGAATACGTTAATCCTAAAGTCAAAACAGGCATACTTATAAATCCATCCCTAGGTATGTACTCAATTATACCTATAATTCAAGAAAAATTCAAAAGTTCATCCCTCAATTTAGTACTTTGTAAGACAGAACTTGAAAATGTCAAAGAGTATCTTCGGCAACAAGACATCATTCGGCATTACCACGACGGTAAGACAAACCATCGTGGCATAAACGAATGTCACTTAGCCCTCTCTCAGAAATATTACTGGCCAAAAATGAAGGAACACATCACTAAATTCATTAATGAGTGTACTATTTGTGGTCAAGCGAAATACGATAGAAACCCTATAAAACCCCAGTTTAGAGTAGTTCCCCCAGCTACCAAACCTCTCGAAATAGTCCATATGGACCTTCTTACAATTCAAAACGAAAAGTATGTTACCTTTATCGACGTTTTCACGAAATACGGCCAAGCCTACCACTTACGTGATGGTACCGCTATTAGCATTTTGCAAGCATTATTACAATTCTGCACTCACCACGGACTACCACTGACAATTATTACAGACAACGGAACAGAGTTTACCAACCAGCTATTTGCCGAATTTACCCGCCTTCACAACATAACTCACCACAAAACTCTACCACACAGCCCAAATGACAATGGAAATATAGAGCGTTTCCACTCAACGTTATTAGAACATATTAGAATCCTTAAACTACAGCATAAAGACGAACCAGTAGTTAATCTTATACCATATGCAATTATAGCGTACAATAGTTCCATCCATAGCTTCACCAAATGTAGACCCTTTGATTTACTTAACGGACACTTCGACCCAAGAGACCCAGTAAATATAGACCTTACGAAACACATCTTACAGCAATATGCAGAAAACCATAGGCAACAAATGAAACAAGTTTACGATTTAATTAATGAATCGTCACTTGACAATCGAGCAGCCCTAATCGAAAATAGGAACAAAACTCGCCAACAAGAAGTAGAATACACCCCTCAACAACAAGTCTTCATTAAGAATCCTCTTGCTAGCCGCCAGAAAACAGCACCGCGGTATACACAAGACACCGTCTTAGCCGACCTACCCATACACATCTATACGTCAAAGAAACGCGGCCCAGTAGCGAAATCTCGATTAAAGCGAACACCTAAAACAAAGACATTGTTACAGGATTCTGACGTTGCTGACAGTCCAAGCGACTCAATCCCAGGACATAAAACTTGAATCGTTAGCTGATGGACCAGGACTACTACCTTATAAACTAGGATCGACTAGACTAACCACCCACCACCATTCCTTTATCCAGTACGTACAGTTAGATAACATCGAAAATAAGATAGAATCAGTAAAGAATCAACTTAAGACTTTCAAAATCAGACTTAGTAACGATACTTACACGCTTTACGAATATCAGATCGACTATCTTACTAACAAGCTTGGCAAGGTATTAAATCAGGTAAAATCTTTGGAACCTAGCAGAGTTAAAAGAGGTCTAGTAGATGGTCTAGGATCAGTAATTAAAAGTATCACGGGCAACTTAGATTACTTAGATGCAATGAAGTATGATGAAGCAATTAAGATTTTACAAAATAACGAAAATAAGATAGTTTCAGAAGTCAATAACCACATAAGTCTTAACAAAGAATGGATGTTTAAACATAGCATAGTTCTAGAACAGTTAACATCTAATCAGCAGAAAATTAATGACACTGTAGAATCAATGTTAAAAAGAGAAGCTTATAGAGATTACAGTCTCATTAAATCTGCACAGTTTGCCCAAATGTTAGGAATAATTAGTAATAATGTAGAAGACGTAATGTTAGAGGTAATTAGAATAGAAAATATATTAGCTTTCATTCGCGCTTCTAGTACACACCATTCTATGATAGACATCGAAGTTTTGAAGTCCATGATAGATGAATTAAGGATAGTTTACAGTAGAGATCGCATCCCCGACCTAGAATTAAGAGAATATTATAATCTCATAAAACCTGGCTTTTACTTTGTTAGGAATAGAATAGTTATAGTTTATAGTTTTCCTATAATTTCAGAAGATTTATACGAACTATACAGACTGTCTATTGTACCCAACGGCGAACAACTTGCCCTTATCCCTTCCGCTCCTTATATAGCAACAAATGAGAAATCATTCGTGTACATAGAGGCAGAATGCCCGAAGTATAGTAGCACATATCTCTGTGAGAAAAACGTAGCCCAGCAGATCCGAACAAAACCTGACTGCACTCAAGAACTCATCATAAATCAAGCCCTGGATGACACCTGCCACTTTACAAGAATCTCACTCGCCAAAGAAGCAGTAGAAAAACTAGATGACCAGCACTATGTACTCTCACTACCTCGACCTACAAAAGTACAGTTAGCCTGCGGCAGAAAAGACTTCAACACACTTCAGGGAAGCTACCTCCTTACCATCCCTGAAAATTGTTATATAAGAACTGCAGAACTCACAATTATTAACGATAACAACAAGATAAAAGGTCAACCGTTGAAGCTATCGAGGATCCCTTTCCGCAAAATCAATCAGACAGCTGCATATAATCACATTAGCTCAAGATCAGTAAACCTTAAGGATCTTCACAGCATCCAGAACAAAGTATCCCAGGAAACACCGATGGAAATCGACAACGTCCAGTCAACCACCCTGTACCATACGACCATCCCATTTTATTTATTGGCATCAGCTGCAGCTGTAATTATCATCTACGCAGTAAGCTGTAAATATAAGATCTGGCACTTAAAACGAGGTAGTTCAAAAGAGAATCCAACACTCCAGATACACACCTTGAAAGATACAGCCAACCCTAAACAAGAGGAGTTTCCAGCAACATTTTCCATCAACATGATAAAATAGTTGCTGAACTGAGGGCGGAGGTGTTACATACGGAACCCCAAAGGGTATCGCCGATGCAGCACACCAACAATCAACAGCGCACTCGTCCAATATGCCGACGCTGCAGTCTCCATGCAACCGAACCGACGGCGGAAACCCTCAACTAGGTCAACGATGGCACGAGGCGCCGACGCAGCACTAATCGATTAAATTAATTAAAACACTTTTAAATCATTCCTTACTCATACTTCGAATAGGTTTCACATAATTGTAAATTAGTTGTAATTCCTTTTATTAAATTAATTATAAGAAAATTTGGTTTTTTTTCGAACCTCCGGCTGCAGTGTACGTAATTAGCGTGAAAGCTTTACAAACAAACATACTCAGTTTCGCATTAATAATATTATAGTTATGTATAGTAGGATAAATGTTGATGTTTACTAAAATTGTTTTTTTTTTTTTTCTTAATACATCTAGCCAAAAACGAACTCGATTCTAATATATTCTTAGAAGTCTCAAAGTCCCGGGATGTCCAAGGACTGTAGCCGTGGGTTACCTCGTGTCCCGGGACAATGAGCCTGTCGAGATTTCCCAAACCCCATTTATGGTAGCGTAAAATACATTTTTGAATTGTAAAATTATGAGTTTGCGGGATGTAAATCAAATTAAAGGAAGTCATTTATTTCCAGAAATTATTAAGGTTTTTGCGTTTCACCTTTCCAAGTGCGTGGAAATGTTTGTACATTAACTAATATATATTTACTGTTTAAAGAGATAATGAAAAGAATTGAAAAGAATGATGATAATTGGAAATTATCATTAATAAATATGTTAAGTTACGCGGGTGAAACCGCGGGGCGCTGCTAGTAAAATATAAAATCAGTAATACTTTTCACATAATAATATTATTTAACATTTAACGACTTAATGTTAGTATCAAAAAGTGGGTTATGCCACGATTGACAGGGTAAGGCCTAGTATGGACGATCCACTGGGGAGTCCTGTCGCCCTCTCCTACTGGATGACGCTAAGAATCAACATGGAGTGCAAGGCATTCGTTTCCACAGGAACGTGCCGATCTCACGACAGCCACCAGTGTAGGTAGTGTTTCCGTGGATACGATGGTTAAACGAGTATAACGATAACGAAAATATTCGCGATGTAGCCTTACATCGCGAATGTTTTGAGAAATCTTGTTAATTAATTACTCTTATTACCACTATCCAATATTTTTGCTGCCATTTTGTTTTTTTTACAAATATTGTCATACGCTTTAACATGTTAATCATTTTGTACAAATGTGATGCCATAAAATGTGATAAAGTGATCTAAAACGTCCCCTTCTCGAATCAAGAAAAAAACCCCTGCACTAATTAATATATCTCCTTAATTGATACGGATTTCATGGATGCCACGCGAATTAAATTTTATCTGCGCCCAAATGGCGTAAAAGCGTCTGGGGTCCACTGCGTTTTACAACTGCTGACTTGATTCATTTGGCGAATTCCCAAAACTACAGCCAATTGAACGTGAGGAGAAAACACAAGCCGCCCTAAGTTTAAGCAGCTCAATAAACGAACACACGTATAGATAAAGTTGAATTTATATTTTACCAATTTTAAAAAGGAGGTGGAGGTTGTCTAAGTTTGACCCAGTTTTAATAAACGTAAAAAAATATTGACGTGATTCTAAACTTTTAATAAAAAGTTCAAAGAACTCTCCTCCAACAGTTATACAATGCTTCATTAGTCCAAACAAAGTTTAGAAACTTCCCAGTCCACTTCATACGCCTGTTTTGCGGCCTGCCTCTAATGCTGCTATATTCCTGAATTTCAAATTTGAGAGAAAAAATAGAAATAACATTTTTGGTAAAAGGATAACGTTATTGAGTACTTAACGCTGAAGATTTAGGATGCTGTTATTAAAGTGTTAATAAAGTATTTAAGTTTCATACAATTTTGATGCAGATACTCCGGTAGTGACCGGAGTATCTGCATCAAAATTGTATGAAACTTACAGCCTATGTGACTGCCAAAATGAATAGAATTAGACATACATACATACACTTGGGCGTACCCAGCGTTTAGTTTAGGGGGGGGGGGGCGCAAAATTAGTTTTGTCATCCCAGGAGAGGGGAGGGGGGCAAAATTTGATTTTGTCGGTTCAGTGGGGGAGGGGGGCAAAATTTATTTTTTTCGGTCCAGGGGGGGCAAAAATTTACTCAAAATTACCTTATTACTACGTAAGCTTGCTAAAGCCAGGGGGAGCAGCTATCCTTCCCTGAGAATTGAAGGCGGGCATATTGCCAACTATAATTTGGTCCCTCTCACGTAATAGTGAGTAAGCCTATTGACGCAAACCGGGCACTTTGGGAATTGAATATGGGACAATTGGGAATATATTGAAAGGGAAAGGTAGGCAAGAAGGGAAGGCAATTGAAGGAAAAAAAATATAATTTATACGTTTGGATTGAGGAGTATAAGCAGTAGCTTCAGAAGGTAAGGAAGTCCAAGACCTCTATCTACCACTAACTATATATTTAAAATCGACGATTAAAAAAAATAGGCAGTCATGGGACTGCCGAGAGAAGAGAAAACTTAAACGAAACAACGAACTTAAAACGTCGCATTAGCCGGTTGGTGACATTAATTAAAAAGGAGCTGACAGAACTCAATGTTTAGATTAGCGCTCTCTAGTGGATCTATATATGTATTATTAGCGTGACGGTCACGAGTTCACGTGCCTAAAGAAGTTTTCACTTCAATTAGAATATACACCTAAATATTCACCTCATGAGAACTCTGTTGCAAGCTTGTAACCTGATCGTAGAATATCGGATACTCTCCCTCCCAAAATCAAAATATTCTTAATGAAGTAACTTGACTCTTCCTTTGAGTATTCACTTAATGAGTCAGGGGTCATATTACATTGACGTTAGAGACAGACGACGTATGTACCTCAGAACACTCATCCAGCAATCCAAATCATTAAAAAAAACAACGACTTACTTCAATGCGTCTCAATCATGACACTTGAATCTTTCATTAGCTTTTGCCATTCTTATCTTAAGAAGAATCATTAAAGCTGTTCACAAAAGAGAAGGTTCTACTTGATGTCTTTAACACTTTTTTTTTATTCGATATCTTTTTCTTTTTCATAACATTAGGTAGTGAGTAGAAATAAGACAATCAAGAGTACGTCTATCCAGTGGCGTAGCTACCGGAGGGCTAGACGGGGCAGTGCCCCGGAGCCCCCAAGCTCAGGGGGCCCCTCGGACTCGGACTTACAAACTATAAATTGAACTAACGAAAATTTCGCCCACATTCGGAATATGAATAAACCAGAAGTTATCAGGTTTGTACTAGAGTTGTGACTAAACCACTATTTATATTAAATTGCGTACTTGATAACTTGAATATGGAGTACGACGAATCTAGATTACGACAAATCTGGAGTACATCGAATTCGGAACGCGACGAATACGGAACAAACTATTTTAAATAGTTTAGTTGGGGCCCTAGTTTATTTTTGCCCCAGGGCCTTTGGTTAGCTAGCTACGCCACTGCGTCTATCTCTCTATCTTGAGAAATATCGCGTAATGTCAAATTGACAATTTCCTGTTTCTTTATATTTTAATTGAAAAACTTTGTCTGTTAAGTAAATATTTTACCAGCTTTTGGCTTCGCTCGCGTAAAAGTTATTTTTAATCTCTTGGGATCAGTACTTCTTTCCTTATGAAAGGTACCATTATGTCTTTGTCTGTACCTCTGGTAACGTGGGCCCAAAATTCTTAATGATGGGTTAAATAGTGAGGACATGAAAACATAAAGAACAAACAAATAAATTCACATTCATATTTATAAAATATAATGTTATGTTATCGCCAAATCAATAACTCGTATTTGTTTTATCATCAATACAAATAAATAAAATTGAAGTGTCTACTTGTAATGTCAATTATAGTTGTTTTTTTAAGCTCATACAGTTATTTTCACGATACCTATGCGTAAAAATCAGTTTTTTAAATGTTTGCCTGTCTGTCTGTCCGTCTCTCTGTCTGTCTGTTTGTTCCAGCTGATCTCCGGAAGGGGTGGACCAATTTCCACGGGGCTTTCACTGACAGATACCTGGTATTATAAGGAGTAACTTAGGCTTCTTTTCTTTTGAAAAAAGATTTAGGGGTTCGGCGCAAAATATATAAATATGTACACGCGAGTGAAGCCACGTGGGAACTGCTAGTTAAAAATAGAGGCAAATTATAACTGATTATAAAAGAGTTCACTTTTTAATCAAAATGATTTAATAGTTATGACTAGTTATAAGAATAGCGCTACGCTATTAGTCGGTTGACAATAGTAGGGTGATAAAAGGCTAGGCATGCATCATAAGTTGATAACAATCAATGGAGTGCTGATTGAAGTACGAACGTAGCAGTAACTGTTATTTAGTGATTTTGATAGTTTAAAGCAATAGTGGTGAGATTGTTTCTAACAATCAGAATAATAATGTTTTTAAAACAAATTTTAGCATATCAAACTCAAAGCGTAGTATATATTTCCAGTTTGAGTCCATATTACAATATTAAGAGAGAAGAATGCTTCAAAATGGATAGATAGATAGCTTAGATAGAGTTTATAACTGCGTCCTTTACATATCCTTAGGTGTTACTAGGGGCTTCTAAGCTAACACAGGCCTGTGCAGTGTTCCGGTTCAGTAACTTTCGACAACATCATGACTACAGATTAACAGATCTGTAGAATATTCCGGCTTACTAGAAGGATGTGTGAGGGATATACCTAAGTAAGAATACAAGGCCTTATATCCTAATTTAATAAAAAAATGTGCTAAAAAACTGTATTAGAGAAATTGGCGGGGTGGCTCCTTGGATATCTTGCAGGCCTTTGTTTAAAAAGTTAAAATTACTGACTTTTCTCTGTATAGATATAATAGAGTTTAAACAATTGTTTATTTACAAAAGCAAGAGACTTTTACTCGAGAAGTACACGTGATTCAGATAGAATTGTTTAACTAAAATCCTCAAAACTACTTTATACAAAAATAACTGTTTAGCTAAGTGAGGATATATTTATAATTGTATACGAAAATAAATTAAAGCATCCCACTAATATTATAAATGTGAAAGTTTGAATGGATGGATGGATGGATGTTTGTTACTCTTTCACGCAAAAGCCACTGAACCGATTGCGATTAAACTTGGTATGTAGATAGCTGGAGACCTGAATTAACGCATAGGCTACTTTTTATTCCGGTATCCCCACGGGATCGGGACTTACATGGGTGAAACCCCGGGGCGCTGCTAGTATTTTCAATAAACCGCAAACTCCAACAACATCCATCTATCCATCGAAACTTTCACAATTATAATATTAGTGAGATATGAGAGAGTGGCTTATTCAGAAAAGATTTTATTACGTAACAGAATTATTAACGATGACATAGGCACACACTACTTGTACTTGTAATTTAGAATGGATGTAGTTGGACTAAAATGTTTGCATGCCCAATTTCGGCAGAACATTTCTGCACTCAGTCGTAAGACATAACTGTACCATCTTATAACAATGGTCTTGCAATTAAAAGATTATTATTGTTTTTAAAAAAATATTTAGAAACTTACATAATGCAATAGAGATGCGGCAGAGCAGACTGCTACGTAAAATCGTGGCTGTTGAAAACTAGGAAATCTAATAAAAAACGGCTGTAAGCAACACTAATTTTCTTAGACTTGTGATGACCGCTGGTGATTGAGAGTGGGGTGGGTGAAGCCCGTATATAAAAAAAAATAGGCAGTCATGGGACTGCCGACAGAAGTAAAAACTTAAACGAAACGACGAACTTAAAACGTCACATTAGCAGGTTGGTGAAGCTGACAGAACTCAATGTTTAGATTAGCGCCCGTGATGGTTACGAGTTCAGTGCTTTTCCCCCATAGCAAAAGTGCACAAACGTGCATAAAGAAGTTTTCACTTCAAAAAAAACAAAGTTCTCCAAAACCCTGAAAGACTATTTTTGCTTGTTTTTTTTTTATTTTTTTTATTCATTTATTCTTTTGCAGAATGTAGGTACATGGGCTGGTACATAGTCTGAATAGTAAAATTTATGTTAAATTGTTATGGTAAGGTTACCGTAGTCTATGGATGCTGGCAATTCAAAAAGGACTCGCAAGCGCGTTACCGGCTCTTTAAAAACCTAAACAGTCCTTTCTTGAAAAATCTCACACTGTAGTCCCTCGGGAAAACCACGGGCGCTCATTCCACAGCAGGAGCGTTCAGAGGGGGAAATTCCTCTGGAACCCTACCACGCCTGACCATTTAGGTTTCAAGGTTTGAGGATGAACGCCCTGCCTAATAATATAACTTACTAGGGCCGCAAATAATTTGTAACTTTAAGTTGGAAGTAGTGAAGTCTTAAGACTCGACTCGAACGCCTTACTGCCTCCAAACAAGAAGAAACTTTGTCTCTCAGTTACTTGAAATCTATCCTAATACGTTTGTAATACTTATCGCGATATAAAAATATTCTTCATATTTCATTTAAATTTATCTGGTGGACAGTGTTTAAATTTGCTCTTACTGTTTTTTTTATTACTGCTTATTATTTTTCTAATTACATAATTCTATATCAGAATACTCACTTGTGTCGGGAGCCAAGTCATTATCCACCTCGTGTATAGTGCTGTTCAACATGTACGCGCTCCTGTTCTCCTTCGAAGGTTTGTCCACCTCCACCAGCTCCACATAATCCACCTTTTTCAACACGTCACTACTGTTCCTGTCCCTCTCACTCTCACTAACATTTCTATTACCAAAGTCACTTTCATTTATCTTTGCAGCAATAAGAAACTCGAAGCGAGGCATATCTTCTACGAACTCAGACTCAGGTCTGAAAAGTATATCTGTTATCGTATCTTCTCTATCTGTTTCTGAGTTTATAATGTCTTCTAGTAGACTACTTGATACGTTTAACTGTTTTTCGATACCATCCGTATCAGAGCTTGGAATTTCTAGAATCTTTTTTTGATCTTTTACAGTTCTTTGTGAGAATGCTTCATCTCTATCCTGTTCAGCGCTAACCATCGCTCGCATATCAGTTTTAGAGCTTCTATCTGTCTCTCTTGTTTCTTCATCAGTAGCAGCGACATGAGTGTCGGAGTCACGGTTGACAGGTTTATTGAATGTATTGTTGTTGTTGGAATATTTTATAATAATATCTGTTCTATTCGTGTCAGAGTATGGACGAGCGTGAACGATGTCAGCTGTCAGTAACGAATTTAGAAGGAAAAACATAAGTTTTAGCTTTACGTTTGTCATTTTATTCTTCGGTTAGGCCTTCATTATTTTCATCTTAAGTACATTTTGAAAGAAGTCTACAATATCTCTGGTCTCCAAAGATCTGAAACAAAGAATGGTTGTTATTGAATATGAGGTAGCAAAAATGTTCGTATCATTAATATTTCCTTTTGTTCTACATTTTGTGCCATTGTTATAAAATGATTAATGAATGCCCTGGTTAATTAAAAGTTCATTATATAAAGTAGGGAAGAAAGATATTAAATATATTTCAACCACAACAATTTTATTGTGAATTATTAGCATAATAAAGTAATAAATATATAAGACCAACGTGTGTGGGAAGACCGTCGTACACGCAGAACATACTCTGAACAACTTGGAGATGTTCTAAAGAAATAGCTAGAGAAAATCGTAAGCGTATAATAATAATATTGTATTTATTTTTCTCCCACAAAGATCCATACAGTACATGATTTTTTTATACAATGTTTTTTAGCATATTCTTTGGGAAAGACTGGCACTAGGATACCCGGTCATACAGATTACCAGGCCCTGACCCCTAATTTTAATGGTATGCGCGTTTTTGTGAATATGTATGTATATATAAATGTTACTTTAATTTATTTTTATGATAATACGCATACATAAACCAAATGTTAATGTTGACCCCGAGAAGCTGTTACTGGTGCCTGTAAACATTCTAACCCCATCCCTCCTCCCCCTCAATGACTAGATGTTGAATATAATCGAAGAGTTCCTTTGAAAGGGGGGAGGGGATAATATCCTCACACCTCTACTTACGACAGTTTATAAGCACCAGTCACCGGTTACTGTCAATCAGGGCACAAAAAACAAGTTGCCAGAAACTTCTATTATTATAATTCAGACATGTATCTTCTATTGTGGAGTATTTGTCGAGAGTACAATACATCGCATCCATACAATCAGGCAGTAAGTGGTGTGTGCAGATACCCTGTGTATTGACCTATTTCTGCGAGGATAGTGACGTAATTGACCACATTGAAGTCGTAGGACGAGATCAATTGTTAGGTTTATCTCACGACGATGTTTATGCACATGTAATATATGTATGTATAGGTTTTTATATATTGCAGGCCAGTTTATCTTCATATTCTAGTGGCCTCTCCAATGACAGGATGGACCCGTATACGCGATCCCAGCCGCTTTGAGCTTCTGCAGTCTCAGTCCCGTTTCCTCATTTGAGACTTACAGACTCTCTCGCTCTTTTCGTTTCCTTTGCCCCAATTAATCTTCTTCCTTTGTCCCGTCTGATAACGACTACATTCCCAAGGAGGGTTGGCGTCAGGCACGCGTTAGGCCATAAAAGGCACCAGCCAAAATCCTTTGCATGTGACACATCGCACCGACCCTAAATAAAATCGGGAATAGGGCAATAAGATGATGATGATGTTTTAATATATTGGTGGTATCCAATAGTTTTAGCACTTTTTTAAATTAATAAATTGGAATAGACGTTTGCCTTCCATCTGACGTGATGGAAATTGACGACGAA
Organism: Euplagia quadripunctaria; assembly: GCA_963859945.1. Classification (NCBI taxonomy): domain Eukaryota; kingdom Metazoa; phylum Arthropoda; class Insecta; order Lepidoptera; family Erebidae; genus Euplagia; species Euplagia quadripunctaria. The sequence goes on along the minus strand of OY982570.1, from coordinate 22,631,247 downwards.
GACGAAGATGGCACACGCCTATGCAAGAGAAATCTATTCATTCTACACTTGAACGTTCCAGAACTATAGTTGTCTGGCAATAGACGCAGGCAGTTCATTCCAGGCTTGATGGATGGCATATGACAGATTAATCAATTTTACCAATTAGGTATTTTCTAAGAGAAGATAACAATGAAGTCGAGTTTCAGAACTTTGGTATTTCATTTATTTATATATTAATACTTCATGCACACACTGAACAGTTGGACTTAATGTCTAAGGTATTCTCTGCCAGTAAACCCTTAGGTGACGAAGATATTTCTTCACATGGGGAAGGTGAAAGAGAGAAGTGAGAGTGAGAGCTATGTGTGTGTAACCATAATAATAATATTCTGGAATACTTTATTCAGCTCTATCTAGTAAAATAACTAAATAGCCTATACGGTGGGATCGGGATAACAATTACATACTTATAATTTTATCTACGTACATACATATTCACACAAACGCGCATACCAGTGTCAATAGACTTACATATTCATGCATACAAATATTTGCACTGTGTGAGAATCGAACCTGTGACCTTTGCGTAGCAGTCGAATGCTAGATAGTCACACCACACTGATTGTCAAATACGTATGAATGTAACAGTACCCATACTACTCTTACAAAGGTGACAGTATGTGAGGATGGATGACTGAATGAACGGATGTTTTAATGTTTTAATTTTACGCAAGAACGGTTGAACGGATCTGGATAATAGTCTAGAATAGCACATAGGCTTTTATCCCGGAAAATATGTGTATGTACAGTTCCCGTGGGATCTATATATCATAAAATTTCCATGTGAACGAAATTGCGGGCAACAGCTAGTCCTTACTAATGTTATAAATGTGAAAGTAGGCTTTCATGCCAGAACTACAAAACCTATCATCATGAAATTTTGTCGTCGTCAGGGTAGAGAAAAAGGATATAGAGTACACAAAGAACCAAATTAATCACTACATATTATAAAACAAAGTACCCCGCCGCGTCTGTCTGTCTGTTCGCGATAAACTCAAAAACTACTGAACGGATTTTCATGCGGTTTTCACTAATAGATAGAGCAATTCATGAGGAAGGTTTAGGTATATAATTTGCTAAGGTTTTGTGTTAATTGGTTGAAATATGATGATGATTGTTGAAGATGTCTCTGCTACCCGTGCGAAGCCGGGGCGGGTTGCTAGTAAGTAATAAACAGTTCCACTATCCACCCCCTGTGTCGATTATTACATCATTGTTACTTAGCCCAAGCTATTGAACTCGTCAAAACGAATCATATGAGCCGAAAAACGAGATGTTTACTAGTAGCCACTAAAGAGTACCACTATCCGCCTCCTGGGTGCATGATAAGGTCAGCTCTAATATGCCAAATTATAGTATTATCATTTGCATACACATACATAGTTTCAATTTGATACGACAATTAGAAGTAAGGTAAAATTGATTCCAAGAGTTTACATGGTAAGTTACAAGTCAAGTTAATACTAAAAGCCGTGTTTAAAACGCAATCCTAGAAACATTGGTCAAGTTCCGACACATGAAAGGTCCTTCCAGCAGTAGATGAAGTGATTTAAAAAAATGACTTACGCGTATTCACTCTCACTGTATATTTAATGCTATGCCGTGGCGTCCTCGTGCCCGTTTGTAAGCCATCACGTATGAATTAGGAACGAACCTCGCAGCCAATTTGTCACCGTCACGAGTGACATGTCATTCAAGCGAACGACAGATATTTGCATCCAGATAAGAGTATTTTTATTGCTTCTTACTTATTTAGAAAAGGGATATTGGGCTTCTTAAATATGTATTGGTATATGATGGTGTAGTTTTATATTGTATAGTTTATTGCAAGCACAATTCGATGTGGACTACTTTTTTGAAGTGAAAACTTTAGGCACGTTGGGCACGTTTGGTGGGGGGTTGGGCATAAAACACTGAAGTCCAGTACTACCGTGGTAATCAAGATCTTTCGACTTGTGTGTGTGTGTGTAAGTTATGTTTTCACTTCTGACGTGGAGTCCTAACAGTTTTTGAAGTGAAAACTTCTTTAGGCACGTTGGGCACTTTTCGTATGGGGAAAAATCATTAAACTCGCGTGACCGTCACGTTCAGATACATGTATACAGATGTGTGTGTTTTCACTTCTGACATGCAGTTCTATTTTTATTGAATTATAATTTGAAGAGACTTCGAAATTATCATTTATATATCTATATAACGTGAAAACGGATACATCAAGCGACACGCGTCCGGTATATATATATTATATATATATATATATATATATGTGTATTGACCTATCATGTTACGGAAAGCTATACAATGACAGTTTACCTTATGGCCAATGAAATATACCAAAAAAATAAAACTTCATTATTTTGGCCAAAATTCAATCACCAGGCGATGTTTAATTTACGTTATAGTAAATGTTTTGTTAAATTCCAAACATTCCTAGATACATTTTCGCTAAATATTAAACATTGGATACGTTAATGATGAATTCAAATGTTCCTGGATACAATTTCGTAACGATAATGATTTATTAAGTGACTTTAAAACTTTCCTAGATACATGTCTGCCAATCATGTTAACGGTTTATTAAATGACTTCAAAACATTGCTCAACCAACCAACCTTCTGACTATTTCACATACATTTATATTCTTGGATACGCTATTACTTTCATTAATGATCTGATTTTAGAACGATTTTAATTAATGACGTATTGACGACTAATAACTGACGGATGACTTTATTACTTTCCTGGATACATTTTCGTTATTAAATACCAACGTTAATAAATAATTTATTGAATCTAACTAAAACAAACTAACTACTAAATCTTCATCTACACCCTTACCTTTTAAAATACGTAATTGCTTTATTAAATGACGGATTCATTATTTGTATTGTTAAGTGAGTTAATAATGAATTGATTTTATAAAAGAAAGTTCTCAATTCATTTCTCACACTAGCATTTAATTCTCTCGTCCCAGGAGACGTGGTGGTACATCAAATTATATGAAGAATTCCCTCACTGAGCCAAATTATCACCTTGTAACTCGGACCTTATAGTCACGACTGTGTCCCAGACTCCCATGAGACTGATTGTATACACAAACATATATATTACTATAATATTCCTGAAGAGGTTATTTTAGGATTCCTGTTTTCCGGAACTTATTTGACTCTGACCTACATCAATGTATGGGGGAGTATTTTTAGAAGGGCAAAGTTATGTTTGTCTTTCGAAAAAAACAGGCAATAATCATCGAGAATCAATCATGCAAGTTTATAAGGGACCCTAAGTGCGCGGGTCAGACTCACACTTGTCCGGTTTTTTGGTTAAACACGTTAATTTCTGGAACTACCATTGGTATTTGAAAAATTCTTTTTGTATCTGATATTCCAATTCTTGAGGAAGATTATGAGCTATGAAACATGACACTACGATATTTAGGGGTGAAGCAGTGACCAGAAACGCAAGTGAAACCGCGGGGTACAGCTGAATATAAAAGTCTTCTTCACCGATTTAGTTAAGTGGACAGTATTTGTTAACTAAACGTGTCTGAACGACAAAAAATCGTTAAATTTGGTCGAGTCATTCTTTTTTAAATGACTTCAAAATGGTTCTCAATTCGATTGTATTTTGTTTTTTTTTTGTGTATGTTACGCGATATCTTCGCCATTTCTAAACCGAACTCTTCAAATATTTATTTTTTGTGTTTTGGCGTTTAGAAATTTGTTTTCTGTTTTGTCGTGCGAGTAGCATCGACCACCACGCGTTACTGAACTACTGACTTAACAGGTTTGAACTTGTAGTTTCTAAAATTGCCATTACTGTAAGTTATATCAGCAAATCTATATATTAATAGGTAAAGAGAATTCTTTGTACCCCTTTTTGAGAAAACTTCGCAAACGCAATAACCTGAAATTTGGAATACTCACAGTTGTGAAAACATACAAAAATATATACGCGTCCAGTATATGTGTTGACCTGTCACGGTACATAAGTCTATAAGTACAATGACAGTTCAAATTATACTGGTCAATCAAATAAACAATAGTTGAAATTCGACCACCAGACGATCTTTAGGTTACTTAATTGCGTAACACGTCCTTATTGCAAAACACCACTCTCTTGTGTACTGTACGGATACGGAACGATATGAGTTTTGGGCAATGGTGAGTACTTTTTTTTATTATTTATTACTGTTAACAACAGTCCCTAAGAATAAATATTACAATTAAAATGTCTACAAATAAGGAGAAATCAATTTATGTTAACCACGTAAATACGATTTTGGTATTATTATAAGAAAATCCAAATCTTGTTACAGCAGAAATGTGAATAAGAACATCTTTATAAGATGCAGCAAAAATATGAAATATAAAAAAACAATAAATAACAACTCAAAAGAACAAGTGTGAGAGAATATTCCAGGCAAGCAGTGTGCTGGCGTGTGTTGTGTATGTATGTATGTGTGTGTGTGTGTGTGTGTGTGTGTGTGTGTGTGTGTGTGTACATGTGGTGTGTGTGTGTGTGTGTGTGTGTGTGTGTGTGTGTGTGTATGTGTGTGTGTACTACGATATAACTACATAAATTAACACAGAATCACACATAACATAGGTGTACACGGTACACCCACTCATCGCCACCTGTTTAAGCCAAGCCCGTATGTAATATTTCAAAACCCAATAACCCTCAGGATCAGAGGCACACACTCGAACCACTGAGACCGACGAGGCAACATACTACCCATCTAGATTTATATTTAACACAATCACACTTTAGCTTAAGTACCCACTAGCGAGTTCATTATATGCGTCTTTAACCCAATTTTACACTTCTAGAATAATTCAATGTCTTTAGTAACTCTTCTCTCGACTCAATTACTAAAGTAGTGCGAGCTAGGCATGATACAGTGATATGATCTATACTTGCGTACATTTTCTCGAGAGGATGTTATGTCAGCGCCCGTGCTTATCTGCCTTCTAAAATACTTGAAGCTGCGTAGCTAGTAGGCACTTTAGATGTTAACTTAAAATACATTAACATGATATGTGCTAGATTGGAACCGAAAGTTTTGGTGATAAAAAATATTAAATGTAAAAATAATTGATGTTCAAAAATTGTAATTCTCAGTACAATGATTGAAACGACAATTGAAATAAAAACATGTCAATCAGAACTTGTGTGCTAGATCTAAATATTTATCCGTTTCAACTTTTACGAGATTTTTTAATAAGTGGTAGTGATATTACTTATTATGTATCTAATTCGTACTCATGTTAATTTCTGTCTGTCTTTCTATTGTCTATGTTTAGTGATATTTTGACCAATTTATTTTTTTTATATTTAGTTCTTTTAGTTAGTCCTGTTCATTGGATTTCGATTATGTTTATTTTCATGAATTTTAAACAATTTTTAAATTCTATTTTTTTTTTGTTTTAATGTTTTTTTTTTCATGTGATTATGCCTAATGACTTTATTGATTTTACTATTTTATTTATCTTGTTGTGTATTGCACTGATTTTATATTTTTTATTATTATTATAGTTAGTACGTTCGACTACCTTTATAAAGACTGCATGATGTGATCTCTTATAATTGTAGAAGCACAAGATTAAAAACAACCTGTATGTAAATGAACATGTAATGTTTATTCTCCGTTACAGATGGGTAAGTTATTAAAAGCCAGGTCAACCTTAGGATGGGTGACCATTTAAAACACATTGAGAGTTCGTGCCTCGGAGAGCACGTTAAGCCGTCGGTCCCGGATGCCGTACGAACATCTGTGGCATTCGTTACGAGTAGTTGGAGGCCTAAAAAAAATCCGACAATGTCGAAATACAGAACTTCGATATCGCCTAGTACTTGAGTTGGGAAGGTCTGATGGCAGTCGCTCTACATAAAATATCAAAGTTCGGCCATATCTATCGTAGTTAGACTGAAAGCCGACCCCAACTTAGTTGGAAAAAGACTCGGAGGATGAGCATGCTGAGGTGCTAATAAGTAAATAAATAAATATCAAAAATGAAATATCCTTTTGGCCCTTTCACAATAATATTTTCTGGGACCTATTAAACAGCCTTATCTAAAACCAAATCAAACATAGCTTATACAAATGTACTTGTGTTCTAAAGATTAATAATAATACGGATAATTTAACTGATTGATTTGATTGATTGTACGCAAGAATAGTCCTATTCATGATGACAGATCGACCCCAGTATAACATAATGGCTAAGACTTCGGACTTTGACCACAACGTAACTAAAATAATATGAAATGTCTATGATGATTTTATTTTGTACAGCTAAACGGTAGAGGTATATATAAGTATAAAGTACATATAGTTCAATACATATGATCTATTTTATACGCATATCTATACTTTTCTGTTGTTTTTATAGTAAGAACTAATCTTGATCTAAATTAACATAATTAAAGAATACAATAGGTTGAATCGCAAACTCTATCAGTTGGATATTTTTCACGATTCGTTCCATAAAATATTGGAATCGTTCACGTAATTGCCACTTTTGTTATTTCGTATTTATTTCATTATATTTTCCATTAAAATTTTCGTTAACATTCTAACATTGAAATTTCTTTTCTACGTCCTTATTTTATTTGTGTTAGACACCGAACTTAGAAGCATACAATTGCACCTGTGCAATGGATCCATATCTGTTGTCTCTTGGCTCGATAGATGGCGACGACGGCAAATTAGATCACGATATGGTTTTGTTCACATTTTTAGTATAAATAATCAAACATTTTGAGTATATCTTATGGCATTCAGCAACACTGTAGTGACCTCTGTGGGAATATACGTGTTACAAGAACTCGAGTAGGTGAAATGAATTTCATACATATTGTCAACCAATCCTGTACTTGATATTCTAGTCAATAAATGATTATTATTATGTATTATTACGTTCAACATTGCTATATATGTTTGTATTTATACTTTTATTTATGCTCAATAATTGCACAAACCAATAATTAAACCCCTTAGGAGTAAATCACAAATGAAAGGTGACACATCTATAATTTTCCCACATGCACGGTACAATGTAATGTGTGTGCTCGTCAAACTCACATTACCTGATATAGTGTGTGAAATAGGCTCATTTCGAGCCAAGATTTCCCTCGAGTGCTGGCGTTATACGCTACACAAAAACAACTTTAATTTTATACCTTAAAATACTGTTTATATATTGGAAGCGAATATGTGTTCAAAAAAAGTGAATTTACATTGTCTATCTTATTATGCTTTGTTGTTAGCAAAGGAAAAACAATTATATACTTCAATCAATCAATGAGCCTATTGCTGGACATTGGCCTCTCTCAACGTGCGCCAAAGCTTATATAATAAGATTATAGCGTATTTACTAAGAGAAATTGTATTCGATTGGTTTAGTAAACGTTTTAGTAAAATAAGAAAAAAACATCAAAGTCTAAAACAAAATAAGTAAAGTGTAGATTTTTTATAATTTGAAATATAGAAATTCACTTCACTTTAATAAAAACGCATTAAAAAAAAAGAGTAAACACTCTAACCACGGGATTCTCCTGTTGAAATAGATTTAATGCGTTATTAACATTCTAAAAATGTTAAATAATGTATGTACATTATTTTTGTTGTGTAAAAAAGTATGAAAAAAAAATTTATACACCCTCTACCCCTTCAATAATTAGAAAAGAGCTAATAATTTTGCAAAAGCAACTCTAATTGTTTTTAAACTTTTGCGACTTTGAGACGTAATACATGAGCTCTCACCAATCCACCCGTGACCACGATCCGTGCAATTCGATCGAAATTTCGGGTAACCAAGAAAGGTACCTTAAAAATATTATCGCGATTAAGTCCCAAGTTACACATCTAATAGAAAGTACCTCTGTCTGTCTTCTTGCTTTCACGCCTAAACCGCTAGACCAATTTTGATGAATTTTGGTAAGTACAGAAATAAACAAGACCTTGGAAAAGGACAGGCTATTTTTTGTCGCAAAAATAAACCTTGAAGGTGGCAAAATAGAAGATTGAATTTTGTACGGAAGACCAATCGTAGGTCAAGTATTTGGATGAATTTTAATTACATGTATAGAGTTTTTAAACTTTCGCGACTTTGATACGTATTAGACGTGTAACTCGGGACTTAATTACGATAATATTTAAAAGGTACAATACCTCTTGGTTACTCGACGTTTCGATCGAATCGCACCGATCGTAGTCACGAGTGGACTGATGAGAGCTCAGTCACGCCTCCGTGAAGTGCGAGCTTAGCAGCAACTACCCGCACTTGGTCTTCACTATTTTTATTTTTATTCGTACTGTCGCTACTTCGACACACTACACTTACGACGTCCCCTGAATGAGGTCGAGGGTGTACTCGCTGACGATAGCTTTTGCTGATGACGGGATTTCAAGATATTGATAAGCGGTAGCCATTAAGAGTGTATATTATTATAGTCCGCATTCAAAGAGAGCGAAGTCCTTAAGAACACCGAAGGATGTTGTTCCTCTACATAAACAAAACCGTGGAGAGGGACATAGTGTAAAAAAAGTGTACATTAAAAAAAAAGATTTTTCTCGTGGGCAATTAACTATACGTTTCGTGCTCACAAGTACCAAACCCTCAAAAGATGGAATAGCTTAAAGAAATATTTTTTTTTTATTTTGCATTCCTTGATATATAGATAACTAGCTGCGCCCCACGGTTTCACCCGCGTAAGTCCCTCGTTAAGTTTTCTTTTTTGTGCAAACTTCACATAAACCATCTACTAAATAGTCCGAACAAAGCCTAAACATTTGGATTGGATAGGTGAGCCCGTTCTTGAGTTATAAAATTACAACGAAAAGTGGCATTGATTTTTAATATATATATGGATTGTGTATTAATAGATATCACATACCTTTGAATGAGTCAGCATGTGACCACAGCCAGTACAACCTGGTTGAAACGTCGGGTAATTCAAAGCCTCAAAGGTATGTAATACCTATTACGTGCTCGCGTTAATTCCCGTATTCTGCGCAGAAGAAGTCACGGGCACCAGCTAGTAATACTATAAAAGGGAAATTGAGTTTGTTTGTAACGCTTTCAATCATTAACTACTAAACCGATCGTCATGAAATTTTGCATACACGTTGAAAGGGATATATACCTTTCATCCAAAAAAAAGAAATGTTCCCGAAGTTTACAAAATAATATAAAGAAATATCCGTAAGTCCTCCTTCCTACGCGGTATACGGAATTCGTGATGCGTTACGTATCGCTAAACACGTTGCGTGAGTGATAAATTCCAGGGTCGTGAGTGGTGGAGCGTGGGTTGAAAGTATTTCGCTGTATTGCCTGGGGTGCCCTACACTTTTGTAACGGGCGATATTTTCCCTTGTCAGCAATACGGTGTTCGTTTATGAAAAACAGTATTGCCATTAATCATTTTAGTGACACACAATTTCGGATCTAATATTGATATTATCTATTTAAATATCAAAATTTCGTGTCACGTTGTTTGTTCGCGATGAACTTCTAAACTAAAAAACCGATTTTAATGAAATTACAATTAAATTTTGGTTTACTCCTTAAGAATCGATTTTCATATAAGGCACCCCGTATGAAAAAATATGAAGAGTTAAATATGTGACATAAAAATAAATTAACGACTTTCGTTTTTTTCCTTTCCTTGTATCTTGAGACCTTGCTTCTCGCCAAATTTCATATATAGTGCCCAATAGGTTTTGATTTCCCTACGAAATGTTCAAATTTGGTTAAATCTAAGGTTTAAATGGTCGTATCTTTTAATTGCGTTGACTTAGAAGCCCTATTTTTTAAAGATTCAAGAATCTGCAGGCATAAGTGTTTGGTATTAAGTTTAAATTGATGCCTCTACGGGGTCCTGAAGAAAAGTGTCTTGACAGACAGACAGACACACAAAGAGACAGATAGACGGACAACAAGTTTAGTAACATATAACGGTTTCCATTTTTCCTTTTGAGAAACCGAATCCTAAATAATAATAATAATAACTTGACACATCTCACACACGGCCGTCTGATCCCAAACTAGGCAGAGCCTGTACTATGGTAACCAGATTGCTGATAAACATACTTATATATTTCTAAATACATACGTATTATAGATAAATTACACCCAGACACAGAACAAATGATCATGCTCATCACACAATTATTTGTCCTGGGTGGGAATCGAACCCACGACCTCTGGCTTAGCAGTCAGGGTCACTAACCACTAGACCAACAGGCCATTCAAAAGTAAAAAATAATAACATATAAAATAAATAAAAAAACAATTGAAATTTTAACAACAGGTTACATTTCTCGATGTGTCATCGTTACATAATACTAACATGACACGTCAATGTCACGTATGCGACCACGTTTCTGTGAATGTTAATTGTATAATTATTTACAAAAAAAAACACTTTTAATGTTACTTAGGGTTCTAGGCCGTGTCCTAGAAAAGAGGTAGACCCTCAGAATACACTGCGATGGACAAATTAAGAAGACATAATGACTTAGAAGCTTTAATGGAGCACAGACATAAGTACGAGTATTTGATGATAATTTCAACATAATACTGCAGGTATCAAATTAAAATTACCACATTCCTGTGAAAAAGGCTCTTGTCGGACAGACAGACAGACAGATGGACAACGAAGTGATTCTATAAGGGTTCTTTTTTTTCTTTTGAGGTACGGAACCCTAAATAAGATATTCCTTAATATCACTTGTCTGAATGCACCGCTGCACATTATTTGCACTAAACCAGCTAGAACTATTAACCAGTGAAACTGTTATAGCATGCCAGCAGTAATGGCGTCCGTGTGTTTTCATTTTCTCTCGCTCAACAACCGTGTCTTTGCTGCGCTTGTGTCTTTATAACTTTAATTTTCTAAAGTGCTATTTCTGTAGTACATTTAAAAATCGAATAGGAAGTATCTACTCGAGTTTATGACGATGATTGTATGGGTAAGTGATTTTTTGTTAGTATTTCTGTACACTGAACGCAAAATTAAAATTTAATTAGATGTTATTAAAATTGGTAATCTATATATTAATACGTGAAGCGAAAACTTTGGATCCCTTTTTACGACAATTGGGCGGACAGAGGAGTATGAAATTTCGCACACTTAAAGTTTATACAGAGAAGAAGTGACGAATGCTAAAATTTTTGAACAATATTTGCTAAAAAGTTAAAAAATATGCAAAAACGGGTACATACAGCTATGAGTGTCCAGTATACATTTTGACCTGTCATGGCACAAAAGTCTATACAATGACAAGTCAAGTAATATTGGCCAATAAAATAAACTATATATAAAATATACTATTAATAAAGAGGAAAAACTTTGTTTCTAGTTAAAAAAACAGTAAAACCGATTTTCTACTGAACCGATTTTAATATTTCTAATCTCTATTATTATTTAGTATTATATATCTTTATTATTTAATATTTCTACTGTCTAAGATAGGCTGAATTTTATTTCAGTATAGGTAAACCCAAGCGAAGTTGCGACTACAACTAGAGTGTAGACGCCCATTATTATTTTTTAACCGACGAAAAAAAAAGGAGGTTCTCAATTCGACCGTAATTATTTATATATATTTTTTTTATGTATGTTCAGCCCTCTCTCCGTTATTTATGAACCGGTTTTGATTATTCTTTTTTTTGTTATATAGGGTATGCCTCAAGGGTGGTCCCATGTCAAGGAAGTCAGGATCTGATGATGCGATCCTGATAAAATTCAGAGAAACCCTCGAAATCAGTTTGTTGTTTGGCGCCGACTCAAAATAAGTTTATATAAAATTTGATAGTTTATGTAAATAAGATCAAGACTTAAGAGGTTTATTTATTTATTGCTTTTTAGTTATTTCATCGGTTTAATTTTTTGTTAAAAAGATTTTTTGGTAATCGATTACTGAAATAATAATCACTATCCCAGTACCCATAAACATGTACAAAGTAGAAGAACAAAAGGACATAGATTTACAACTGACTTTATTGAAATTGAATCGCTCCGTCCGCGTCCCTGACAATTTATTTTATTACTTTCGAAGTAAGCGTTGTCCCAGACTCTCGTTGTTAATCACCGTTATTTCGGAATGTGGAGAAATCTGGAAGGACATAAGGTCCCTTGTCGTCTTGAAAAAAAACCGACCAAGTGCGAGTCGGACTCGCACATGAAGGGTTCTGCACTTTCGTATAAGAAAGATCGAGCATAAAAAGCAAAAGAAAAACACGTTTCTAGTAAGGGTGCCTTTGATTTATTTTATTTTTATTATTTGTTGTTATAGCGGCAACAGAAATACACATTCTGTGAAAATTTCAACTGTCTACCTATTACGGATCATGAGATACAGCCTGTTGACAGACAGACAGACGGATAGTGGAGTCTTAGTAATCGAGTCCCGTTTTTACCCTTTGTGTACAGAAACCTAAAAAAGTTCTATTCACGAAAGATAGAAAAAAAACGCGTGAGGTGTCTTTAGTACACCCGGTTGGAACGAAGTACCTTTCGCTATATATAAATATATTAATTGGATTGAATCAATTGTATCAAAATATAGTAAATATTGTACGAAATTAAAATTGCGCCATCTGTGAAAGTTGCCCGAACTAATAAATTGATAATTAGTATACAACCAACATTAAAGCTACAGTAGTATCGCACAGAATCCACAGATGGCGGAAATAAAATAAATCAACTTGCGGTCAGCATTTTTCGTAGCGCTAACACTTTTTCTCGTTAGCCCTCATCCGTTTAGTTGATCGTTTGAAGTGCAACATGTGATAACGAATTTGTTCAAATAACCTTAACGCGAGCTAACTACTACCCTACTAACACTAATGAATAAATGTTGATGTTGATGAGGGGCTCGTGGCTAAGTGGTAACCGAGAAGGTTAGCACATTACAAGGTTAAGTAATACTAGCCAGGTCAGTCTTAGGATGGGTGACCATTCTTAACACATTGAGACCCCTCCGTGCCTCGGAGAGCACGTCAAGTCGTCGGTCCCGGATGCCATACGAACATCTGTGGCATTCGTTACGGCTATTTGGAGCCCTAAAAAGGGGGTTAGGGGTGAGGGGGGGAGGGCAGCTGCTCCCCCCCCCCCTCACCCCTGGGTCTAGCAAGTTTACGTAGTACTAAGGTAATTTTCAGTCAAATTTGTTTTTGTCTTGAGACCGTTTTTGTTCTGGAGTGAGTTCATGAGGAATCCACAGTTTTCTAACTTTTAAATGTTGATGTAAGATTTTTTGAATTTGGCTCATACCAATCCCCAAATGTCCTCGAATCTCCTCATAGGTGATACACCGGTTTACTTCAATTAGATGCCTGACAGAAGCCGCATTTTCCTCAGCAGATCGCAGTTGAGGGCCGACCTTCACGAATTGCATCATGGAGAGAAACACGGCCACGATCAAAATCTGTGTACCAACACCTGGTGCTGAAATGAGGTGCTACCCTCCCAAAAGCATTTTGAAGACGAGCAGTGCAGACTTGCGGAATCAGTGAACTTTTAAAATCATAAAAAATCATCGCCCTAAAATCTTTTCGCGTTAATTCCATTTTTGCTAAGGACGACGAACTTTAACTTGTGATAAAAAACAATTGACATGCGATTTCCCGCCAATTTCTTTTTAATCAATGAATGCATTTCTTATGTTAAAAAAAATATAACATTCGAAATTCAAACATTTATGAGTGGCCAGGAGCGCAGAACTTTCAGTGTGCTCTATGTAGGCCAAGCGGAAATAAGTAAGTGTATCTGAAGAGTCAGGAATGCGAGGAAGTATCAAGTTTAAATGAATTTCAAATGTCAAACTCAATCAAAATCAAATTCCGATTGCCTTTAACTTGACTCATGAAAATTATCAATACTGAAATAATGTCAAACGTTTCACACATCACATCACATGTGAAGGAAAAACGCCGGCAATTGTTTATTTGTTCTACTATTTTATAAAAAAAAAATTACTACCTTACGTTAGCAATTTCAAAATTAACTTTGTCAGGTATCGCCAAATGGGAGATCAGTTTTCAACCCCTGACGTAAAAAGGAGGGGGTGTTATAAGTTTAGTGTGCGTATCTCTGTGTCGGTCTGTGGCATCATAGCTTCTAAACGGATGGACCAATTTTGATTAAGTTCTTTTTGTTTGAAAATTGACTTGATCGAAAGTAATCTCAGTTATAATTCAAGGAAATCTATCCAACCATTCGCAGATTATCACTCTTTTCTTATATTTGTTGAGTCAGGGGTATTTTAATGTACCGGTTCAGGCCCACATAAAATATCTGGGCCTGATCCTCGACGGTAGGTGGCGCTTCGACGAGCACTTCCTACAGCTTCCTCCAAAGCTGGTCGGCGCTGCGTCCGCCCTTGGGCGACTCTTGCCCAATTTGGGCGGACCCAGCATAGCTACGAGACGGCTGTATACGGGGGTTGTCCGGTCAATGGCACTGTAAGGTGCACCGGTGTGGGCGGAGGCTCTGACCGCCCAGAATAGGGCGCGCCTCTGGCGCCCTCATAGGGTTATGGCGGTTATAGCCATACGCGGATACCGCACCGTGTCGACGGAGGCGGCGTGCGCGTTGGCTGGGACTCCCCCGTGGGATTTGGAGGCGGAAGTGCTCGCCGAAGTATATCGGTGAACGGCTGAGTTCCGGGCGGGAAGCGGCAGTCGGCCCCCACCCGAAGAGGTACGCGAATGGCGTGAGGCCGCTCGCCGAGCCACTATGGCTCGTTGGTCGTCCCGGCTGGAGGCTCCACGTGCTGGCTTTGCCGCCGTGGAGGCGCTCCAGCCGGTCATCGTCGAGTGGGCAGGGCGGCAGCACGGGACCCTTTCCTTCCGACTGACGCAGGTCCTTTCCGGGCACGGCTGCTTCGGGAAGTACCTGCACTCGGTCGCTAGGAGGGAACTGAGTCCCGCCTGTCACCACTGCGACTGCAGTGAGGATTCGGCTCAGCACACGCTGGCGGTTTGCTCCGCCTGGGCAACGCAGCGTCGGGCCCTCACTGCAGTCATCGGAGGGGATCTCTCGCTACCGGCCATCATACGCTCCATGGCCGGTAGCGACAGGAATTTTACCGCGGTCGCGACCTTCTGTGAGGACGTCAGCTTGCAGAAGGAGGCGGCGGAACGGGTGCGGGAGGACGATCTCCACTCGGACTTAATTCGCCGCCGGCGAACGGGGCGGCGGAGGCGCGCGTACCAGCGCCTCATGCCGCCCTGAGTGTGGCCGCGGGTGGATGGGACGGGTTTTCCCCTTCACCCGCTGTAGTGGCCCCCGCGAGGAGGTGGCGTCCGCGTGTGCCTGGACGTTGCCTAATTGAGAGGTTGTTACCCGGAGGTGGTGCCTGTTCCCGGATCTCTCCTACTTAAGGCGCATTACGGCACACCGTGTGGTTTTAGTCGGTTCGATTCCGACACACCGCCCCGCCAAAAACCCCGGCGGGGTGACGGCCCGAGGGGGTTTCCACACGCACAAAAAAAAAAAAAAAAAAAAAGCGGTATTTTAATGTACAAAGTAATTTGTAATGTACAAAGTTGAGTTTGTTAAATACTAACCTAGCCTATAAATAATTGATTTCGGTACTTGATCCACTTATAATTCCTGGTACAGGCGGTATGTTTAAGCTATAATCTTGATGTATGCAAAACGAACCGCTTTTAAATTAATCAAATAAATATGAGTTTCATCTCAACAGTTTGCCAAGCAAGTGTGTAAAATGTAAAAATTTCATTCAAGAACTTTCTACAAAACTAATAGCCTTACGTCATCAAGTGTAAGTACTTGTAGAAAAACTAAAACTAAGAAGTAGCTCTCATCTATCGCTACGTAACTTTAGAACATTGACTACCCTCCGTTAATGTTTCGAAATTTGAATTTTGTTATTGCGACTTACCACTTTATTCACAGTTGGTCTAGTGGTTAGTGAACCTGACTGATGAGCCTGAGGTCGTGGTTTCGATTCCCACCAAGGACAAATAATTGAGCACGATCATTTGTTCTGTGTCTGGGTCTAATTTTATCTATCAATATGTATGTATTTAGAAATATACAAGTATGTTTATCAGTAGTCTGGTCACCATAGTACAGGCTGTGCCTAGTATGGGATCAGAGGGCCGTGTATGAAGTGTCTCAATTTATTAATCGTGGGAGAGTCATGCTTCGGCACGTATGGGCCGGCTTGACCGGAGTGATACCACGGCCTCACAGAAAACCGGCAGTGAAGCAATGCTTGCATTGCTTTTCGCCGAGCGAGTAAGGTTACCGGAGGCCCTAACCCTTGGGGTGCTGTCTAGAAAACCTCCACGCGGTGCACCCTGGTAACGTTGGCGATGACGCTACCTTTTCCTCCTCCGTTTTGGGGAGGGCGTCATCGCCAACGGCTAATATTCTAGTAAGGAGAGGAGGCCATTTTTCTTCGGCCACTCGGTCGAGGCTTGGTCCAACAGAGCGGGCGTTTCTGCGGATTCCTCTGTTGGCTCTTCGCTCTTCGGGGCTATGAGGATGAAAACCTCTTTAAAAAATCACAAAGGAGGGACCCTTTCCATGGGTTGGAGCTTCTCCGCTGTCCTCAGCAGAGAAGAAGGACGGGCTCGGCGTGCACTCACACTGCCACCGAGCAGGCATGGGAAACTTAGTTTCCTGGCCATCGTCGGCATATCGTAATCCCGAATGGAGTGGTGGTCATGTCTCGCGACTCCAATCGGGGACGAGGGTCTTGGTTTAGCCGCCCGGACTGCGAGGAAGAAAACCTCTCTAAAAAATCACCCCGAATCCCGTGTTCTGGTGCGTGACCAGAGGATGCATGGCTGATGGGTTGTTCAGTCGCAAGCGCACTCCCAGCCGGGGCACCTGCGAACCCCTCGGTTGGGCATAAATTTTCGCTTGCCCGGGTATTGGGGGATCTCTGCCCGGGTTGACCTTTATTTCTCCCCCACTCGTGGGTTTAATTATGGAAGAACATTTATTATTAGCAAAAACAATTACCGATGAAAAAAAGAAGGAGAATGTGAAGAGGAAGGAGAAAACCAAGGGAAAGGCGGACGACACCTCGTCTAACGACGAGGAAGTTTTACTCGCGACGCCTCTCTCGTAGGAGCTCCCAGAAGTCAATCTGACTCCTGGGAGCAGAAGGAAATCGGAACGATTACGTTCCAACGTCACCGGTTCAACACCTAACTTGGCCGAAGAAATGGAGGTGGAGCCCCGCGATGAAAGTCGCAAGCGCGGGCGCTCTAGAGATGAAGATGGCGATGCGTCACATGACATGCTGCCACCAAAAGTGCCTAGCAGCCAAAGAGGGAGGTCGAGGTCGCGTACACCGATCCCTGCTCGGGCAGGTTCCGCTTTCTCAAGGTCGAGCTCGCGCAGAAGGTGAAATTATCGCAGAGGAGGAAATAGCGGATCTCCTACTGAAGGTCCGTGCGCCGGTGGAAGGGTGTTCTATCCCCCAAACACCGGTGTCACTGAAGGAGAGGACGACCGCAGCGGTGGCCATTATAAACAAAGTGGCCACCAAGTCCACCAACTTGAAGGGCTCGTTTGTTAGGGCCCTGAAGGATTCCTCCTCCGCTGTGTCTGGGGTCGTAGAAAGCCTCATTGCGGACGTGACACAACTCCAAGAGGCAAATGATCGCCTGTCGGAGCAGGTTGCAGAGCTGAGTGCTCAGTTCACCCAGCTTCGGCCGGGGGCGCTCTCGGGTCGCCCCGAACAGACAAACACGGCTGCGCAGCAACCTGCTCCCTTCACCTCCGAATCCCCCGTTCCTGATGCCAATTTGCGTCAAATTAGAATATAGACGCAGTGTGGCGCATGATGGACGGGCGCCTCGCGAGTCTCGAAGCTAGGCTGCCAGCGGCCCCTGTTCTACGGCCGCCACTGGCAGCGGATAAGTCCAAGGCCGCATCAGCCCCGACGCCACTACCCGTCTCGGGTGGGCGCGTTACGGTCTCGTATGCGGTGGCGACGTCAACGCCGGTGGCCGTTGCGGCCGCGCCGAAAGCCGGGCGACCGGGTAAGGCCGCAACCAAATCCGGGCATCCGGCTAAGGCCTCGGCTACAGCGGCGGCGCAGTTCCCTCCGCTCCCCACTCCGGCACCTAATGGGAAGAGCGCCGCAATTCCATCAGGTGCCAAGACTGCTGAGATAGCCTCGCCAGTGAGTTCGGGGCTTCAGGCGTGAGGATGCGCCTCGCCCAGACGGGAGCTCGAATACTGGAGTTCCCCGGGGCCGAAGGTGCGAAGGCGGCCGACACCTTCGCTGAGAAGTTGCGGGGAATATTCCCAATAACGGATGGTGTCAAGATCGCCAGGCCCACCAAGTGCGCGGAACTGCGCATTTCAGGCCTGGACGACTCTGTGATGGTGGAGGATGTCCGCGTTGCCATTCAAGAGAAGACTGGATGCGGCGCGGACAGCATCAGAGTCGGCACCATCCGCCCCGGTCCAGGGGGCCTTGGCGCGGTATGGGTCAGCTGTCCCGTAGCGTCGGCCAAAATTTTGGGCGACGCCGGCAAGATCCTCATCGGTTTCGTGAACGCCAGAGTCACAGTCCTGGTAGCGAGACCGATGAGGTGTTTCAAATGCCTAGGGTCGGGACACACCCGCGTCAAGTGTTCGAGTTGTTTTGACTGCAGCGGACTATGTTTCCGCTGCGGTCGACCGGGGCACAAGGCGGTGGAATGTTCCGCCGCCCCTCACTGCCCGGCGTGTGCAGCGGGAAATGTGCCCGCCAATCACCAGATGGGGCAGGGGGGCTGCAAGCCTCCCCGCACTTCTCAGAAAACATCGGGGGCTAGCCAATCGACCCAGGCTACCTCCGATGTCACCCGTGCGTCGACGCCGTCGCCCATGGAGGAGGCTGTAGAGACGGTCCAATAAATGGACCAAGTCTCAAGCCTCCTTGTCCAGACGAACCTAAACCACTCTGCCGGTGCGCAAGATCTTTTCTTGCAAACCATGGCAGAGTGGTCGATCGGAGTAGCCGTAGTCTCGGAGCCCTATTATGTTCCTCCCCGTCCAAACTGGGTGGGTGACCGGGACGGCTCCGTGGCAGTCGTCGGCTCCACGGCGGCTCATTCCCCGCCCTTGTCGCTAAGAGACAAGGGTAATGGATATGTTGCTGCTGCATGGGGGGGTATCACCATTTATGGTGTCTACTTCTCCCCCAATCGGAGTCTGAGCGACTTCGAGGTTTTCCTCAATAACATGGAGACCTCGATGCGGCGACTAGCGTCTGGGCACGTCTTAGTGCTGGGGGACTTCAACGCAAAGTCCGTTGCGTGGGGTTCCCCCAGGACGGATGCACGGGGCGAAGCCGTAGAGGAGTGGGCGGCTTCGGTGGGCCTCTGTCTTCTAAACAGAGGCTCCACCAACACGTGCGTGCGACAGCAGGGGGGGTCGATAGTGGACCTTTCGTTCGCTACCCCTGCTCTCGCCGCACGAGTAAGGAACTGGCGTGTCCTGGAAGAGGTTGAGACGCTCTCGGATCACCTCTATATCCGATTCGAGCTCTCCCGGACCCAGGACCCCAGAAGGGGTCACACGGCGCGGCGTTCTTCCCGCTTCCCGCGGTGGGCTGTTACGAAGTTGGATAGGGACCTACTGGAGGAGGCAGCCATTATTTACTCTTGGCTGTCTCCGCGGCCTCTGACTGAGGAGGTAGACATGGGGGCAGGCCGCTTTCGCGATGCGATTACGCAGATTTGCGATGCGGTCATGTCCCGCGTTCGAGGTCGTCGGCCTCCAAGGAAGGAGGTCTATTGGTGGTCCCAGGAGTTGGCGGACCTCCGTGCGGCCTGTACCCGTGCCCGGAGGTCCTACACTCACAGCCGGCGGCGTCGCCGTGGAGAGGGGGAAGATGACCAGCTTCAAGAGGAGTACCGAGAGGCGCGGAACACTCTGAAGCTGGCCATTAGCCGCGCCAAAGAGGAAAAAAGAAAGGAGATGCTAGAGGGTCTCGATCGTGACCCCTGGGGTCGCCCATATCGCGCGGCGCAACAAAAGCTCCGCGCGTCGGGCCCCCCCCTTACGGAGACTCTCCAGCCCAGCTTCCTGCAGGAAGTGGTTGAGGGCCCTTTCCCGCAACGGGTGGAGCACGTACCCCCGTCGATGGCCCCTTTGGCCGGAGACGACGGGGAGAACGAGGAGAATGGTGTTCCACCCGTCACGGAGGCGGAGGTAGGGACGGCTGTTCTACGGATCCGTTCCAAGAACACCGCCCCCGGGCCAGACGGGATCCCTGCCCGAGTGTTGGCCCTTGCCCTTGACCACATGTCCGACCGCCTCAGGGAGGTGTTCGACGCTAGCTTGGCGTCCGGGCGCTTCCCTGATTGCTGGAAGAGCGGGAAGCTGGTCCTTTTAAGGAAGCCGGGACGGCCTACCGACTCGGTCGCGGCCTACAGGCCCATCGTGTTGCTGGACGAGGCGGGTAAATTGTTTGAGAGGGTCCTCTCTGCCCGCATCGTCCGGCACCTTGGCGAGGTCGGCCCCGATCTGTCGGACGCCCAATTCGGTTTTCGAGCGGGGCGTTCGACGGTCGGTGCTGTGTTGCGCCTGAGGGCCGTGACCGAAGAGGTAGTGAGCTGTGGCGGCGTGCTGTTGGCAGTGTCGTTGGACATCGCCAACGCGTTCAATAGTCTGCCATTCAGCTGCATCAGGGAAGCACTCCACTATCACGGAGTGCCAGGGTACCTGAGGCGGCTAGTGGCAGACTATTTAGAGGAGCGTACCGTCATGTACGAGGACCGAGATGGAGTTTTGAGTCGTCGGCCCATGTCGTGCGGTGTTCCGCAGGGGTCTGTCCTTGGACCACTCCTGTGGAACATGGGGTACGACTGGGCCCTTCGGGGCGACTTCCCCCCCGGGCTGGGCGTAATCTGTTACGCCGACGACACTCTTGTCACAGCCCGGGGGGTGAACTTTCAAGAGGCGGCGCGTTTGGCCACCAGAGGACTCTCCATGGTGGTCGAGCGCATCGAGGCGCTCTGCTTGCGGGTGGCCCTGGATAAGACGGAGGCCCTTTTATTCCATGGGCCCTGTCGTGGTCCACCACCTGGCGCCTCTATCGTGGTCAACTCGGTCCTCGTACCGGTTCAGGCCCACATAAGGTATCTGGGCCTGATCCTCGACGGTAGGTGGCTCTTCGACGAGCACTTCCGACAGCTTGCTCCGAAGCTGGTCGGCACTGCGTCCGCCCTTGGGCGACTCTTGCCCAATTTGGGCGGACCCAGTGTCGCTACAAGACGGCTGTACACGGGGGTTGTCCGGTCAATGGCACTGTACGGTGCACCGGTGTGGGCGGGAGCTCTGACCGCCCAGAATAGGGCGCGCCTCTGGCGCCCTCAGAGGGTTATGGTGGTTAGAGCCATACGCGGATACCGCACCGTGTCGACGGAGGCGGCGTGCGCGTTGGTCGGGACACCCCCGTGGGATTTGGAGGCGGAAGTGCTCGCCGAAGTATATCGGCGAACGGCTGAGTTCCGGGCGGGAAGCGGCAGTCGGCCCCCGCCCGAAGAGGTACGCGAATGGCGTGAGGCCGCTCGCCGAGCCACCATGGCTCGTTGGTCGTCCCGGCTGGAGGCTCCACGTGCTGGCTTTGCCACCGTGGAGGCGCTCCAGCCGGTCATCATCGAGTGGGCAGGGCGGCAGCACGGGACCCTTTCCTTCCGACTGACGCAGGTTCTTTCCGGGCACGGCTGCTTCGGGAAGTACCTGCACTCGGTCGCTAGGAGGGAACTGAGTCCCGCCTGTCACCACTGCGACTGTAGTGTGGACTCGGCCCAGCACACGCTGGCGGTTTGCTCCGCCTGGGCGACGCAGCGTCGGGCCCTCACTGCAGTCATCGGAGGGGATCTCTCGCTACCGGCCGTCATACGCTCCATGGCCGGTAGCGACAGGAATTTTACCGCGGTCGCGACCTTCTGTGAGGACGTCATCTCACAGAAGGAGGCGGCGGAAAGGGTCCGGGAGGACGATCTCCACTCGGACCTAATTCGCCGTCGGCGAACCGGGCGGCGGAGGCGCGCATACCAGCGCCTCATGCCGCCCTGAGTGTGGCCGCGGGTGGACGGGACGGGTTTTCCCCTCCACCCGCTATAGTGGCCCCCCGCGAGGAGGCGGCGTCCGCGTGTGCCTGGACGTCGCCTAATTGAGAGGATTTAAGTTTTTACCCGGAGGTGGTGCCCGCGCTTTTGCGGGCAGGCGCTAGGGGGGGTCCGGATGTCTTAATAAAAGCTGTTCCCGGATCCCTCCTACTTAAGGCGCAGTACGGCACACCGTGTGGTTTTAGTCGGTTCGATTCCGACACACCGCCCCACTGAAAACCCCGGTGGGGTGACGGCCCGAGGGGGTTTCCACACGCACAAAAAAAAAAAAAAAAAAAAGGCCCTAACCCTTCCCTCCCCCTCCCTTCCTCCTCTTCTACCC
This sequence comes from Euplagia quadripunctaria, assembly GCA_963859945.1. Lineage (NCBI taxonomy): Eukaryota > Metazoa > Arthropoda > Insecta > Lepidoptera > Erebidae > Euplagia > Euplagia quadripunctaria. The sequence continues at coordinate 22,608,756 of OY982570.1, read as the reverse complement.
TTTCCGAACCTTAAAGGCCGGTAGCGCACTTGTGACTCTTGAGTTGCAGGTGCCCAAGGGCGGCGGTAGTCATTTACCATCAGGTGACCCGTCTGCTCGTTTGCCCTATATACCATAAAAAAATGTTTTTAATTTCAGTTTATTACAAAAAAATTATCTAAGTGCAACTAAGATTTAATGAGCATGTGTGCATAAGCTACGGAGATAACATATTTATACTTGCTTAGCAACTTATGTTTATAAATATTGACACTTAGGTCCTTGAACAACACTTTTTAAAGATAACTAGTAACGTGGGTCACACATTACTAGTAATCTCGTTAACCCCTCCAGCTAAGCCTAACGCTTTTGTTAGGAGTGGGTTTACTTTAACGGTGAAAATTTTCTTCTATTTTCACCCCTAAAGGAACTGCATAATATTATATAACCTTAAACCTGCATCTAATTTATCAAATATAAAAGTTTTTACTGTTTTAGAACGTTAAAAACGGGATAAAGGGTTTTTTTTTATTTATTTATTTATTTAATTTGAAAAAAAAAAACAACAAAATTACAACCGTAACAATATCACATATAGCAAATACAATGCAAAGCAATGCAATTTTGATCTGGATTGCAACGCAATAAATATGTGCATACAACAAGACACAATAGCTAGCCAGATACCAACACTACATGATGAGTAGTAATACAAGCTAGACAGTAGATTCAGACGCTTCCTGGGTTACGCAGAGCCTTCCAAGGCCAACCTGCTATGGAGGATGTCTTTCACAATTTTAACAAATACATTAAAGATACTATCAAATTTTTTATTACTTGAAATTTAAAAGTTTCGTGATAAACGGTAAAAAATAGCTTATGACACAAGTTAGTTAGAGATCAAGCTTCAAGCTACTTGAAAAGTAATGCAGTGGTATCCTCTCAGTACGATGGGCTTTCATATAATCAACCCCCTTGAGTAGTTTGGGTTGGCAGATTTCAAACATCCAAAAGACTCGATGTCACTCAATATTTTGCAGTATTGTACATTAATTACAATACTTGTACTTGATTACAAGTCAAAATAAGAAATTATCACGTAGAGAGATTAGACACAATATGACAGAAAGAAGATAAGGAGAGAGATTTCCGCAAGAAATGGAGTACATTTAAATACAATGACCTCAACAAATAAAATGACCGCCATTAGACGTCACACCTAGTGTAATGTTGTGTTTTTACCCGGCAATTATCACTAATATTATAAAACAAAGTCCCCCCGTCTGTTCGCGATAAACTGAAAAACTACTGAACGGATTTTCATGCGGTTTTCACTAGTAGACAGAGTGATTCATGAGAAAGGTTTGGGTGTGTAATTTGTACCCGTGCGAAGCCGGGGCGGGTTGCTAGTTTATCATATTTAAAACGTTTTTTTATTAACTCTAATTTAGTTTGCTTTTAACGCAGTCAGGTTTTTGATTTGTTTAATTTACTTTTTTTGCTTATAACAGGACTGATTAACCAAAAATTTACATTATTCTTCATCAAAAACTGATATCACTATGCACAAGTTCTAATTACAGTTTTACTTTCAATGTTTAAGTCCATTGAACTGCTCCCTTTGTGAAAACTCGGAATTTATTTTCCTAAAGATTACTTTGAAGTCGAACGACTTATGACGCTTTAGTAGCCAACTAAATTAAAGATTCTGCGCATGTATTAGTATGAGAAACTCGCACGATGCTAAGGTAAGGTTTACTTTTTTAGACATATTATAGAAAGTTATAATATTTATCGTACTCGCAGGTACTATTTATTAATCGTAGCATATACAACAATAGAAACAAAAAACAAAGAGAAAAAATATATGTACCAGGTATGCTAAAAATTCTACTTTTTATTACGGCTACTAAACGTTTTTTAAATAAATTATATTTTAATTAAAATATAATTTATTTAAAATGGTTTAAACAAACAACATTTTTTAACAAAGTTAAGCGAGGAAATCGATTATTACCTAACATTTCTGTCTTCATTGGAGCACAGGAACATTAGGAAAATAGATAAATTAATAGAATGGAAGAGTTGAGAAATGGTGAGCAAATAAAAGAAAGAGGATAAAAAAATTAAAAAATCTTAAAAAAAACATTTACTTATTTACATGTAAACTGAGCTACTATAAATTAAATTATTATTCACACAGATACAACAACTTTCCAACATCCTATGTAAATCCTCCTAGGGGTGCGATAATGGATATGCAGGGTGCTGTAATGAGTAATTCCCGTCACCCCGACGCCCCTAATTATTGAGTAAGGGCGTAAGAATAGGGTTTCTATTTGTAGCATCTATAACTAAGCACTATGTTGGATTCAGAACTCATTTCACAGTAAGTCATTGGAAAATGATGCAATGTATTTCCGGAAGGTCGGGTACGGGTCTGAATAATAGGTCCCGAATAAAAGGAAACCTACAATTTCTTTCTTTTTCAGGGTACCGATCCACTGTCAGGACGACGAAGCAATTATGTCACAATTGATCTATTTATCACGCGCAAATTCACCATTTATGGCGACTATTTGGCTTCATTTGGATTGACTTTAACCACTATTAGAAGGAGAGAAAAATATTGTAGATTTGTATGCCTCACGGTAGTGATAAGGTAGCAAAACATGAATATAAAGACATCAAAAGTGTCTGGAATATATTATGGCGTTTTGTTTCAATTGTTTATTCTAAAAATTCCTTGGAAGCGGCTAAATTAAATAAGGCTCATTAACTGTTTTCGTTTTTTTCTTAGATTTGCATTTTTTAGGGTTCCGTTCCTCAAAAGGAAAAAAAAAGAACCTTTTAGGATCACTTTGTTGCCGTCTGTCTGTCTGTATGTCTGTCAAGACCCTTTTTCTCAGAAACCTATAGACGCATCAAGGTGAAATTAATAACGAATACTTATGTCAAAGCTGGACAAAAATCAAGCTTCTAAGTCAACGCAATCAAAATATACTGCCATTTAATCAAAACCTATAGGGTACTCTTCACATTGACCTAGAATCATGAAATTTGGTAAGAAGCAAGGTCTAACAGCACAAGTAAAGGAAAAAATCCGAAAGTCGTTAATTAGTTATATATATATTAGTTTTTGTGATAACAAACTTATAGTTTGCGGTTGGAAAGTTGACTTTGTCGTAAATCAATGTATGGTAGAGTATTTTTGAACTGCGAAGTTAAGTTTGTCTTTCAGAAAAGACGAGCAAAAATCTTCGAGAATTCATCCCGATCCAAAATTATGGAACCACCACATGTCACAAATTCACAATGTATCCAATAAAAATATTACCATTATAAATACACTGTATGTTTTTCGGGTAATTACGTTGAAAAAGTGTGAGCACAGGTCACGATAAATTGTAGTTATTTCGTTAAATAGACTCTTTTTAGTAGGGGGTACAGAACTGAAAAGAAGAACATAATGATGTTATAAAGTAACTTTGTATTACATTTACATATTTATAGGGATCGAAAGAGCGTTTTACAATTTGGGCGTTTTTCAGAAAATTTGCAAGGCAGGTAATAGAGATCCACTTAAAAAAAAAATATCAAGTGCGTTTTATAAGGTTCATATTAGCACTTCACCCAAAAAAACCGAGCGATCTATAATTTTTATCTATAAACTTAGCAAGGAGTCGTGGGACACGATAAAATCGCATAACATGTTGCCTTATTTTACCATTATTTCATATTTTAAGCTATATCCTTTATAAGAAATAAACTTTATAAGAAAAAAATGTACAACTCGAGAAAAAAAATAGTCATTTATTTATTTATTATCAACATCACTATCGTTACAGGCTTACCCTAATGTGACAATGTTGTCCTTAATTACTATAACATACAACAAACATGGTTAATTTTGTGAACTCATTCAGAGAACAAGTAAAAATGTCAACATTTTCTGCCACTTTATTTAACGTAACTAGGGTTCTCGTTAGGGAAGCTTTGCTCAACAAATATATTGTATCACACGGTACCGCCAGTAGACGCGGCCGCCGTCTACACAACATATAATTATATAAAATATCTGAATAAATAACTATGAAATTCACAGGACACATCAAATCTATAAAGGTGTTTTTTTTCTGAAAAATGCCCATTTACTTCTGCAGTCTTCTGTCGAATACAATACGAAAATTAAGACGGGTTAACTTTTACGACTTATAGACTTACTGTGTATGTTGATTAAAGTTTTATGGCTTCGTGTAGACAAGCATTCAATTATACAGGACTTGAGTGCTTCTATGCTCGCATAAAATAGTGTTTTCTATTAAAACGTATCTTACTGGAAAGCTCAACAACATGTAGGCCATTGAGAGTCAACACTCTGTGTTCATATGAGAGCTAACGAGAGTTCTTTATGAATTCATTTCGTTAACATCAACTATGATATGTATAAAATAAAAATTAATCCATCTTGTGTTAGTCTAGGTGACATTTACATAGCGCTATACAAATAAAATTAAAATAAAAAAATAGACTCGAGCATACACGGAAACGGGAGATGCTTACAACTCGATGAATCCCTTCGATTGACAACAGACAAAACCATAGCCCTAAATGAAACAGAAATAAGGATCCTTTAGGGACTGCCAAGAGAAAACCATCTCTGAATCGTTTTACATGGTAAGACATAAACCTCTGCCCATCTAACAAATACCTTATATACTTGAACGAAATGCGGTTACGAAAGGAATTCAGAGCAGAATTTTTATTAAACTTAAAAACTATACGTTCTGTAGAAACCTGTATGAAGTAAGAGCTTATGACCGTTCACACGTTACATCCCAATGCCAAATCATTTACTTTTAATTTTAGGATTTCCAATTAAAATAATTTCAAATTTTAAAATAATGACTAATCAAATTTTTCGAAGTCTTCCATACATAACTCTTAATTTCTTGAGGAGTGTTACATAATCTATTGTGAACCTTTTACAAATATAAAGCTAAAAGTTGCTTATATTATCTTTATTCGAGTTTATCTTGACCTTTGAATGTCATCCTTGACAATTTAAGGATTGGCATTTGCGAAAACCTGTGGTGGCATCCAACGACCACCAGAAACAAAGACATAGCATCAAGCCTCGTCGAAGATTGATCGACATATCATCCCTTTGTGTTGGAGGAACAAGCCAACATCATGTCACCAGCAAAAGTATAATGTTATTTACTTACTATTTATATACTTCCTCAATATAAAAATACATCTCAAAATTCAATTGGAAAGCCGTGTACATGTTGTCCTGTCTCTCTTTAATACATTTATATACCTTAATAAATGTACAGGTATATATTGAACACGCTAAAAAAAAAGAAGCCAATCTGTATTCTAAAACTGAGCTATAAATCAACATGACATCTACTAAAAAAGGGAAAATCAAAATAAATCTTTTTACCTTCAAAACATAGTTGATTTTAAATTGGTACCTCCAACACGCGTCTATAGGTTTAGGTGTAGTTACATGTCCCGTTCGCTCAGTTAACGTAAGCCAAACTGACAGGGCATCGCCATTTTTATAAGCGATGTGTCAAATGAAAATTGTTTGGGTACTTTATAGAAAAAACATGCCTATGGTTTTATATTTCATATTAGTCAAGCTTGATATTAGACAAAAAAACACAAAAAATAACAGACACTATAAAAGCTTTCATAAAAGATGGTGTCAATTCTGTTGTATTACTCTCTTGACTATAATTTACTAAATTTTCGTCATACAAAATATAAACCTTGTACACTTTGAAACAAGGTCTTATTTTAAATTTAAACAAGTAGATAACATATGTCGCTATCGAAATAAGTAATTTATTTGTCGACTAAAGTCTGACACGCTTAAATAAACTTTAATACCACGTAGCGAGAGCCGCTATCCGTTGAATGCCATCTCTTTTGCTCTGTGTTTTTAGTAAGCGTCTTCGTAGGTGACGTTTAAAATAACGTCATCTTAGTTCGTTTTGAACAAGTTTTTATACGGCAATTATACGGCATTTGAATAAATGGGGACTCTCGCTGCGTGGAAATAAAGTTGAGTATATGTTGACAGGTTTCAGTGAAATTTAGTGGCGCTGATAAATAGATGCCAGTAACAAATAAACCTTGTTACGAAGAAGACAAGGTTGATTTCATATGAAGAAATTAAGTCAGGTTTTAGTTTAGTCGAGTGTACAATAGAATCGGGACCAATTGTCAGCTGTAATATGGGTGTCGTTGGGTTGTTAACATTACAAGATATTTATTATTTTTATATATCTTTACTGTTTACCTTTCGATGTGAAATATAGCATAGTGAAATTACCATATCATTAACGGCGACCTCTTCCAGACAATCTTTATCAAATGTATAGTAATCGCTTGTTGCTGTTAGCGATTGTAGCTTTAAGTTGACAGTGTAATAAATAATTTAAAGTACATTTAGTTTACGCGAAAAACAAGCTGATAAGAGACATCGCACCTTACTATGTCCCGTATATTTCAAGACACACACTTCGTTCGTAGTAGTGGTTAACGAAGTTCTTGTATAGAATGGAAGTATTTCCATTATCAAGTTATTTCCCCAAATTCTTCGTATCATACTAGCTTTAACCTGCGGCTTCGCTTACGGTAATGTAGAATTTGTTAATCAATACAATAATCCCTCGGGAATAGTAGTTTTTTTCTGGATAAAAAGGATTTTGCATGCTATTATCTGTAGCTAAACATGTATGATCTATGTGCACTTTACCATCTTCAAATACCGTATTTTAACGCAAATAAATGATGATTATGATGATGATTATGATACCCTATGTCCTTTTCTTTACCTCTGATAAGGTGTGTGCGAAATTTCATGATAAATAGTTGAGTAGTTAAGGCTTAAAAAACAAACGAAAAAGACTCACATTCGCATTTAAATTATTAGTTAGAATTAATTTATTTTAGTAAAGTCCGTAAATCGTTGAACTTTATTTAATTGTATTTGACTGGTCAGTCTAATTCAAGTGCGCCGACTCAACATTCGGATTTTTTTTTTTTATAGAACGCATTAGGAATATTCCCGTGACGTGGGGGGCTTCACAAAACATTCAAACAACGGACAAGAACACCCAGACTCGCGACAACTATTTGTGGATCACACATATTTTTGTCCCGTGTGGGATTTGAACCCACAACAGTAGTGGTAGTGGCGAGGGTACCACTTAAACCATTGCTCTATCTGTGCAGTCAATACAATTATGTTGACGGGAATTAACACGATCACGTATATAAAAGGTATTGCATATGCCATAGTAATATAACCTTTAATTGTTTTTAAACTTTCACGGCTATACCGACCGTTACTATTACTCCAGAATAGAGCGGAAAGCAATCGAAATCAAAAAATAAAATAAATTAAAATCAAAAAATTTAACAGAGAAGATGGGTACCGCTTGTCAACATCTTGGAATCCTGTCATCAGCAAATGCAATAGTCAGCGAATACACGCTACTCGACAACACTCAACTGACGTCGTAAGTGTGGTGTGTCGAAATACCGACAGTGCGAACGTAAATAAAAATAATGAAGACCAAGTGTGGGTAGTTGCCGAAACTCGCACTTCACGGAGGCGTCGCTAAGCTCTCACCAGTCTACCCGTGACCACGATCGGTGCAATTCGATCGAAACGTCGGGTAACCAAAAAAGGTATTGTACTTTCTAATTTATTACTGCGATTAAGTCCCGATTTACACATCAAATATAACCTTTAGTTACATGATACTTATTTTCGCACCCTTAACGTATGATTTTTTGCTTTTTTTCAACCTCATGGTCGCAATGCAATGCCTATTTATAACAACTAAACTTTTTACACCTTTCTTGATGTTAGTCGTGATTTATTTTTGTAAATAATATTACATTCGCAATACACGGGACTTGGTGCTGGGTGTTCTTTGTGTCCGTTGTTTGAATGTTTGTGAAGCTCCCCGCGACACAGGAATATTCCTAATGCGAGAGTTGTCTTTTAAAAAAAAGAAAAAGTGTAAATATTATGGAGCTTTTTTATGGCATAGGGGGCAAACCAGCAGACGGGTCACCTGATGGTAAGTGACTACCGCCGCCCATGGGCACCTGGAACTCAAGAGTCACAAGTGCGTTATCGGCCTATAAGGTGAGAGTAGGGGAAGAGGGAGAAATGGGGGGGTAGGAGGAGAAGTGGGAAGAGGGAGGGGTAGGATCTCCTCTAACCTCACTCACTCGGCGAAAAACAATGAGAGTATTGCTTCACTGCCGGTTTTCTGTGAGGCCGTGGTATCAGTCCTATCAAGTCGGCCCATACGTGCCGAAGCTAGGCTCTCCTACGATTAAATTAAAGCTCCTTAATTTCATATATTGAGTAATCCGTGTCATGTCAAACGGTTATGAAAATGGGACATTGTAAACTTGACACATTGTCTCATAAGCAAAGGGTTGAGTTTACATTAACTCTATATAAGAAGGGTTAATGAACTACTCTAAGAAATGGGCCAGGAAGGTCGTTTACGTACCGTTTTATGCCTAAAGTGTTAATACTTTATTACAATATAACAAAGTTTTTGTTTTTAGGGTTCCGTTCCTCAAAAGGAAAACAGGAACCCTTATAAGATCACTTTGTTGTCCGTCTGTCTGTTTCTCTGTCTGTCTGTCTGTCAAGATGTATAATGGATTCAATTGAAGAAAAAACGTAGTTTTTAGTTTCGAAATAACGTTCGAATTAAAAAAAAAACTGTTTGAGATCGTTTTTATTTTATAGAAAAATGTAGTTTCCAAACTTTCCGATTTCTTTGTTTAAAACCGCAATTCGTACTGATACCGATATTTATCTACCAAATTCAGGCAACTGACATGACAATGACAAAAGCGGCGGTAGCGTAATAGCTAAGTCGTCGGACTTGCGATCAAGTGGTTCCGGGTTCGAACCCCAATACACTACTGACGTGAACCCACTCCTAACACAAGCCTATTTAGCTTAGCTGGAGAGGTTAACAAGAATACTCGTAATGTGTGAACCCATGTTACTAGTATTATATATGTATATATGTATGTTACTAGTAGCCCGCCATTTTTTTAAATATGTATATGAAGATTAGTAGTTCACATGGTTCACATCACAGACTACAAAAAAGTAAGTACACCACCGTGTATGACTGACTATGACATATGTGTAAGTTAAGAATGAAAAAAAAACTCCTCCATTGTACATGAAAACTGTTAAAATTTTTCAAACTTTACAAACATCCAACTATTGACCACCAAGACTTAAAAAAAACTATGTCAGTTTTCGAAGATGCTACTTAAAACAATGCACGTATGTCCAATCGATTGCAATTAAAAAAAAATCAATAATAAATAATAATAGTTCGGAAAAAATAAAAAATAAAACGCCGTTTTGTAGTAGCCCTGTAAAAAATGTACAAAATAGTTCCACTAACCAGGTCCTGGGTCCATCATAAGGCTGTCGTTACGATGCCCGATCTGTCGGACTCGTCAAAAGTAATCATATGAGTCCAAACTTAAGCGGTGTTCTAGTAGCCACTGATGAGTTCCATTATCCTACCCTACTACTTACTGGCCAATTATAGTATTTTCATCCGAACTACATATGCATACAAAGTTTCATTGCGGTACAAAAATTACGAGGTCGTGATTAGTCAGTAGATGATTGAGTGAGTATCCCTTCGCTTCTATATAGGGTGTATCTGACAATGGATAGCATGCCGTTACAAAAATAATTTATGAAAAAAATATCCGGAAATATCCATAAAAACTAGCATTTACAATTGTTTTAACTTAGTTTTTATGGATGTTCTCAATAACAGACAATAATTTCAAAATAAAAAAAGATGTTCGATTTAAAGTCTTTGACTTCAGTCCACTACTTTTATGAGAATTGGAGGTGATAAAACCTAGAAATTCAAACGGTTATATCTTGTAAACTTTCAACATTCGTTTACACAGTTAATTACAACTTGAAAAAAAAAAACGTTTTGCAGTTTAATTCGTTGCGGTTGCCAAGAAAGTTTTAGTGTGTTCCTGATTAGATTAGGTTAACTTGTAAGAGTTCAGAAAGAGTGAAGTGAGGCCTTAGAATTTGAACGTACTCGAAATGATTTCTAAATATACATTCTAAGACGGTGCGCCGCGGTGACTTGTTTGCTGTTGTATTGTGTGATCCTAATAATCAGATGCTGGACAGGATGCTACTAATATACTTGAAAAATGAACATGGTCCCACATTTTGCCTATAATATATTAAAAATCCTTTTTTATACTACTAAGGTGTCAATCATAACTTCAGTGTGTTTGTAACACGTTTATTTGACAGGCATTTTGGCTTAGTGGTTAGTGATTTTGATTGCTGAGCCAAAGGTCGTAGGTTGGATTCCCACCCAGGAAAAATAATTCTGTGATGAGCACGATCAGTTGTTCTGTGTCTGGGTACACCCAGACACACTACATTTATCTATATCATGAATGTCTTTAGTAACATATGAGCATGTTAATCAGCAGTCTGATTACCATAGTACAGGCTCTGCCTAGTTTGGAATCAAACAGCCGTGTGTGACGTGTCTGAGGTTGTTATATTATTCTTAATACAGTCATACTTAAACTAATATTTTCTTCGTTAAGTTTGTATGGCGTTGCTTTCTATTTATTTTAGTATCTTTTATACCTACACTATTCCTCTTTTGCATTCTTTGGATATGATTTACTGGTTTGAGCTGTTTTTTTTATATATTATGGGGGGCAAACGAGCAGGCGGGTCACCTGATGGTAAGTGACTACCTTCGCCCATGGACACCTGCAACTCAAGAGTCACAAGTGCGTTGCCAGCCTTTGATATAGGATTACGCTCTTTTCTTGAAGGTTTGAAGGTCGTATTGGTCCGGAAATACCGGCCGGAAATAATACAGGCGACAATTTGTTCCAGAGATTGGTTGTGAGAAGCACAAAATTTCTGGAGAACCGCACAGTGGTGGATTGCCAATTATCCAGGTGATGGGGATGAAAGTTTTGTCGCGTTGAACGATGGCGAAACGTTGCAGCCGGTATAAGTCCGAACAATTCCTGGGAGCACTCCCCATGATGCATGCGATAGAGAATACAGAGTGAAGCTACATCTCTACGCAACGCCAACGGTTTCTTACTTTTCACGTACATAAAGTAAAAGTACATTAATAATTTGTAGGTGCTATATAAAGTTGTACTAACGCCTTTTATCTACCTACCTACGACCAAATATGTTTTGTACCAACAAATCATGAAAAGGAAGCGCTCCTCGCCATAAAGCCGATATAATACCTCTCATATATAGATATTCCATCACGTATAAATATTGACAACAGCTATAAGTGCGCTATAAGCAGCCGTTCAATAGCTCTTGCAACATTAAATACGTAGAATAATATATGGCCTAGGTCAGCGGGCATATCGAAAATAAAAGATAGCGTGGAGCGATTTAAAACTCAACATTATCAGTATCATTTAAAAATAAGGTGTTACGGCTCCAAGTTACGGTATTAGATTCATTGAGCGAATGAAATACTATTAAATACACTGTATGTATATAGAAATTTACTTTATATACAGATATACTCCTACCTGATTCACCGTGTGCTTTTTGTAACATTTTCAGCGACTCTGAACATGAAATTTCATTTGCAATGCAAAATTTGAAACAAACTCTTTGTTGGATGTTTTTGCTTACAAAATCGAGTACTGAAAACAAACTAAATGACAGATATTGCTAAAACTTCGCGCCAATATAGAAAACAATTGTGCCAACTTAAGCACATATATAATAATTATTTAAATTGAATTGCGAATTAGAATTAAATTGTCAATTCCCGATACTTTTAAAGATCCCCCTCTTCTCCTACTCCCACCTTAAAGACCGCAACGCACTTGTGACTCTTGAGTTGCAGGTGCCCATGGGCGGCGGTAGTCATTTACCATCAGGTGACCCGTCTGCTCGTTTGCCCCCTATACAATAAAAAAAATATATATTAAAACTACTATGAAGATGCCAGATACAGCTATCATAGTTAAGTTACAATAACATCTTTTTGTTCAAATTACTCAGAACAAGGGTAGAACCGTACATTTGTATCATAATATTAATCCTTATCCAACTAAATAGTTTCATAAACAAGGTTGATTACATATGAAAATTCCTCTCTAAATTATTCGAACTGGACCTTTCATTTAGAAGTTACGACAGGTATAAAATGCTAAAAGTGAGATAAATAGAATGTAATACAATAGAATAGCTATTTATTGCAAAAATTGTGAACATAAGCTCATACAATTATTAATTTGGGTATCAACAATTTATCCGGATCGAATGTGCAATATTCTTATGACTTATACTAAAAAATAAATGCTTGCAAACTATTATTGCAGTAAACATTAAAACGTACTTATACCAAATCAATTAGTTACTAAAAATTGTAAGTTTAGAATACAAGTTAAAAAAAATGCCGTGGTTCTACGCTTAGTTTATTAGTTACCTACACATTTGATTTTTGTAAACTAGACACAATTGAATAAAAAAAAATTATATTCCTTGTAACGTGGGTCAGACATTACTAGTAATCTCGTTAACCCCTCCAGCTAAGCTTAACGCTTGTGTTAGGAGTGGGTTCACGACTGTAGTGCACTGGGTGGGGTTCGCACCCGCAACCACTTGATCGCATGTGCGACGCCTTAGCCATTACGTTACCGCCATATTTAAAACTTAAAACCACTCTATGGAAATTACAGCGGCCTAGTGTCACGGACGCCGCCGCGCCGCTCAGCTCCTTCACACGAAGAGTACTACTTTATCTTTGTGTATAGATAGATAGAAAGATTTAGATTAGATTATAGCTGACCCATTTGAAGCCGAGGCGGGTCAGCTATAATAAAAAAACAGTGAAAGTACTTAACCGATTTTAACAAGGCTTTCGCTATTAGAACGCTAAATTATCCAGAAGTAATATAGGCAGGCTAATTTTTATCCCGGTATCCCCACAGGATCGGAATCTACGCGGGTGAATTAGTTATATTCTATTGTTCACGCGGACGAAGTCGCGTTCAAAAGCTATTGTATACATATAAAGAAAATCTGTAATAACTACAGTAATGATGAAATTTTGACAGTGATAAGTGAAAATACCTTAATATGGTAAACGTACTTGAACGTACACACACAAAAAAAAATCCAGCTCTAAATTGCACCCGTGCAAAGCCGAGGCGTGCCGCTAGTATTAAAACAGTCATTAGAACACTAGAAATATATAATTTTGTATTCTAAAATATATCTAATCATATTTAAATATTCATGTGCGTATGTATCTATTATATATTTATCTATTTTCCTATATTCTTTTTTCCTTATTTCTTTCTTTATTAGACTATTACTTCATTCTTTTGTACATCACCTTAAGGTAGACTGGCAGAAAATACCTTTGGAATTAAGTCCGTCTGTGTACATATTGTGCATAAAGTTTTAAATAAATAAATATAATTATTCAACCGAGATGAAGTTGGGGTCGGTCCCTAGTTAATTATAAATACCTGCAATATTAAAACGACCCAACCTATTGCTACGCGTTGGTAATTACAGATAAATGCATATTTAATGCGATAACATCTGTCACTGTTTGTCATGGTTCTTCCAACAGGGTATTCAGCAACGTTAAATGTAACATTTGCTATAATCGAGAAAGAAAAATAAAAATGAATTTATGAATAGTGTAACCGCTCATTACACGAGTACTTAAATTTAATAATAATAACTTCACACATCTCACACACGGCCGTCTGATCCCACACTAGGCAGCCTGGTGGAACAGTGTTCCTATTCTGTAAGCAAACCGATGTGTCCTTATTGGTATATACCGATGTGTATATTGACTAGCTGTTTCCCGCAATTTCCCCTGCGTTTATAGTCACTGTTCTGCTCCCAAGGATCATAGCGTGACGTTAAATAACATATAACTTTCCTCACGAATTGGGGATATTAACATTCGAAATATGCAAAAATCGTGTTTGAATAGCTGACTTTTAGTTTCAGAGATTAGAGCTTTCAAAAAACGAACTCTTCAGCTTACTAAAGCTTATTAATATTGGGCTATCAAATCCGTATTCGTGTTATAAATAGTTACAAAGACTATCATATAACAAATACACTAAACTGCAGCAAGAATACTTAATCGTGGGAAAGCCATGGTTCGGCACGTACGGACCGGCTCAACCGGAGTGATACCACGGCCTCACAGAAAACCGGCAGTGAATTACATAGTACTTACATTGCCTTTCACCGAGTGAGTGAGGTTAACCTCCCCCCCCCGCTCCCCTCTCTTCCCTTCCTCTATACCCACCTTAAAGGCCGGCAACACACTTGCGACTCTTCAGTTGCAGGTGTCCATAGGCGGCAGTAGTAATTTACCGTCAGGTGAACCGTCTGCTCGTTTGCCCCCTATGTCATAAAAGACAAAAAATAAAAAAAATATTTATGAGAGAGAATCTTTTTGGTTACCCGACGACGTTTCGAGTTACACATCTAATATGTATCAAAGTCGCGAAAGTTTAAAAACAATTTAAGAAAAAAATAAAAGTATAGATAATCACAGTGACAAAGGACTTTAATTAGGCTCAAAAAATGTAAACATAGCCCAGACTATCCCACTATGAAATCACAAGTTGACTGCTTCGTCTTATTAATTTATGTGACCTCGATGTATATCTCTAGCCGCGCCTGCCGCCTAGCCCCTTTTGTTCAGAAGTAGATGAATGTGGTAAGAAATAAAAGTTCACGTTTGTCCTATATTAGGCCTCAGGGACTGAGCGGTATCATTGGCCTACTATTGACGGTTGGCATCTCACCTCTACGTGTCCTTGAAGATAGGATGTATTCACGTTCAGCTGATGATTTGACGTCAAAACTGGGATATGTTTGATTTCAATAAAGAATTCGACGTCAGAGGTCGTGGGTTTGATTCCCACTCACTGAAAATATTCCAAAGATTATTGTGAAGACTATGCCTTTCTTATTTACATTAATAAACACCCATTAAAATTGAATTTGTTGTTTTCATGGTGTAAAAAATGTTTCCTAATGGTGACAGCCCGCATTCCTAGACAGCACGCATGGCGATGGTTAAAGTGGTTGCCTTGCCACTAAGCCGCGCCAAGTGTTATGGGTTCGATTCCCAAACGGGAAAATTTTTGTGTAATCCACAGATAGTTGTCCCGAGTCTGAGTGTTCTTTGTGTCCGGTATTTCGATGTTTGCAAAGTCACCCGCGACACAAGAACCATTCCTAATGTGGAAGTTCTGTTTTCAAAGAAAAAAAAATAGTAAGCAACGTGATAGAAACTCAACGAACGACACAAAACGTTAAAATAACTTGCAAAAAATAACTTTTTGCAACCATTTTTCTTTCGAAGGGAGCTCTTAACACGATCTTCTTATCCTGTTATTAAATGCCTTAAGTAAATATGTACTAAATACACATATATAATAGTAGATATAATATTTTTGTATGTATATAAATACCGATTGGAGGAACGAAGATATAAACAGAAGGCACAGAGCAGATTCTTTCGGCAATAGAGTGTCTCGACTTGGAAAAACACCTACACTCTACGGAAGATTGTATAGGATTTTGATTCTTCTGCGGAATAGGATTTCCAGATCTCTACTTGGGGGAGATAGAGTAGGGAATGCCCGAATGACACCAGTTTTATTGAAAATCCCTGAAAGAACCAAAAACTGCTGACGATGTATTATGTCGTGTGCTTCTTTACCAACTAAATAGCATAAAAAAATCCAAAAAAAAATGATGACTAAAATTCATACTAATAGGACGAAAATATCATCGTCTACTAAGAACCCATCCTTTTTTAAACTTAGTAAAAAAAAAGTTAACCAATTTCTGAAAACAACGGACTGGAAATTCCTTAACCTGTGATGTTATTAATATTACACAATCCACGGACCTTTTGCGTGGACGACGCACATTCCAGTAGCGGAAAGGTCGTGGGTCCAATCTCCGTAAGGGCCCAATATGTGTACGGCAAATATTTGATCTGCAGCGCAGTACATACGTGTACAAACTTCTATAGGCTCTGCCTGGGGGCCAAAGAGCCGAAAGATAAAAATAATAAGTTGTCACCACGCTGTCAATGTGGGTAGGGAGCGAAAAATATCAATGAGTTTAAAAGGATATGTCATTACTCGAAATATCTATCTATCTATATATAAAAATGAATCCCTATTTCCCTTGGTCACTATTTCCCTATTACTTAACCAACGTATTAAAATACGCAAATGCACAAAAATTATACACGTAAATGATACACCACGTTGACTATGACGCATTTTCTGAAGGCTTCGTAGTACGCAGGCGTAAAGACACGTGCCAGCATACGAAGATTATAGGAAACACTGTATACTTGTATTCTATCTCATTCTCTCGCAGGCTAAATCCTATTTATGAATATGTTTGTCTCTTTTTATTTTGACTTTTCGTTTCATAAAATTTTTAAATCACAACGATTCTAAAAAAGTTTCACTTCAAAAATACGTTCGAAAAGGAGTTCAACCATTCACCTCCTGGCTGGAATCATGAGCCATTTAAGAGTACCACTATCCACCTTCACGATCCATCAACTGATCAGCTTCAAGGCACCAAATTATGATATTTTCATTCAATCTATATACATTACGTTACATACAAGTTAGAAGTAGGTGCAAAATTGACTTATGCCGCGTTCCTATAATCAAGAAACGATTCGTTTTGCTTTTTGCTTACGGACGGTAAAATTTTCATTGAAAATTCAACGAAATTTTACCGTCTGTAAGCAAAACGAATCGTTTCTTATATATAGGAATGCGACATTTCAAGAATTGTTTACATAGTTACAAGTGAAGTTGAAAAAAGCGTGTTAATAATTCTTTCAAAAAAAACCGACTTCAACAAAAAAACTATTCCATAAAAGACTTATATATGGTTTTCTCATGGATGTCATTGTCAGAACTGGACCAAATTGAAATATTATACATAATTGGACCATACGGGAAGCACCAGCTTTCAAATAAAAACAGAATCATCAAAATCGGTTCACCCAGTCGAAAGTTCTGAGGTAACAAACATAAAAAAAAACATACAGTCGAATTGAGAACCTCCTCCTTCTTTGAAGTCCGTTAAAAAGGAATAAAACTTTCACAGAAGTAGATACCGTGTTCTGTAATTATTTATTAGTGTTGTATTAACAGATCGCGTGTCTTGACCGGCTAATAACTAACTGTCAGCCTTTATATTTATTATTAATATAGATAATAAAGAAACAAGGTTTTAGATTTCTGAACAAATGCCTATCTGGTTTCTAATGTGAGTAGTACGGATTTAAAACCTGTTGGCACCGGTGACCGCGAGCATATCATAGATCCATTCATCCTGAAAATAATCCTGAGAGCGCCCTAGAGAGAAAAAGAGAAATGCTACGTGGATAGTGTAAGTTTCAACTCCGGATTTATTTAGGGTTCCGTACATCGAAAGGAAAAAACGGAACCCTTATCACGGATCACTTTGTTGTCTGTCCGTCCGTGGGTCTGTCTGTCTGTCAAGACCCTTTTTCTCAGGAACGCGTAGAGGTATTAAGCTGAAATTTATAGCAAACACTTAAGTCTACTGTCCCTTAGAGCTGTGAAAAAATCAAACTTCTAAGCCAACGCAATCAAAAGATACAGCTGTTTATGCCTCAAATTTCCGCAATTTTCGACACTCGCAAGGGAATCAAAACCTACAGGGTACTTCCCGTGAACGCAGAGTCTTGTAATTTGTTAAAAAAAAAAATTGCGAAAACCGTAAATTTTTAGTTACATCACATAATAAAAAAAATTTATGGCACCCTCGGTGCGCGAGTCCGACTCGTACTATGCTGTTTTTTTTTTACTACCATTATTTTAAGTTTACTAACACTATGTACATGTATGGATCTCTGTGGTCTGAAATAAAGATTATTATTATTAGAAAAAAATAATATGTACGTAATGTATTATGTTTAAATTAGATGAAACTTTGTACAGCAGCTGCACTGTGGCTTGTTTGTGGCATTAATTAATTAATTGGTAAATACATATTTCTCGTCTCCTCTCCTGTTTATCATTGAACACATAAAGAGTTCTTTAGCTATTGAAAGAGCCTTTCAAATAAGACAATTGCTTATACTGAACCAAATGAGTATCAAATATTCAGTTATTGAAATGACAGTTTAAACTCAATATGCGACAATAATCCAGTGAAAGTTTGGATGAATTGATGGATGGATGGATGGATGTTTGTTACTCTTTCACGCCAAAACTACTGAACCGGTTGCAATGAAACTTGGTATGTAGATAACTGGAGACCTGTATTAACATATAGGCTACTTTTTATCCCGATATTCCCACGGGATCGGGACTTACGTGGGTGAAACCGCGGGGCGCTACAAGTATTGTCATAAAGAAAAAAATACAGTTCAATCCGGTAACCGGGTAACTCACCGTCAAGTCCAATTACCTGCTTTTTATTTTACATCAAAACTATAAGGTCTGTGGAGACTTGTACAATATAAAAAAACTGATATGACGTCATGTCTTGTCAAAACACTTGTGTACTTTTGTTTGAATTGATGATGAAAGAGTTTTTTCAAATTAAAAAATTCTTAATTTAGATGATTTTTATAATAAAAACGTACGCACGTTTTATATCTATCAAGTCTAGTGTTCAGACAAGTTGTGATTTTCTAGAAATTTAATTTACGTAACAGTCAATTGAACCTCTTAACCTGACTCCCCAGCCCACTGATAATATGACAAATGAAATCAAAGTAACAAATGATTGCAAAGGTATTTTTCATACATATATTTAAATATGAAATTCAATGAATTCAACAGAAGCAATCTTTGACAAAAGGATGTTCCAGATTTGACAAGACAAATCCAATAAAGTGGCTCCTTCAATCAGATAAACCAGTTACATTGTGACGAGGCTGAACCAAAATTGGAACCCTTCGGAGCTTAGTAAGCCCCTTAAAAAAAAACTAGTTCAGCTACGAGTCAAATATTTCTATAATGTATTCATTTTAAAGCCTTGTTCAAGCGAGGGTCTACTAAAATAAAAAATGTAAGCAATCTACTACTTGTTGCCTACCGGTAAATATACTTTTAGATCCCCTATGATAATTTAAATACCTACTAAATAAAACAATGAGCAGAATAATGATACTAATTCAAATAATATTTTTTAGAATCGCTTTAAGTATCAAAAAAAAATAGTTAGTAAGTACTGTATTTTGATATAAAAGTTAATTAAACTTACCGTAGATTTCATTTTTCCAAAAGAATATCACAAATTCACAGTTCACTTCAATGTTAAAAAAACCGGTGACAATATAATTATAATTCTCTACTTTTCTTAAACAAAGGTCACATTCGCACACTGAACATTCACAGTAACTGGCTAAATACTAAAAAAAAATGAATTCCAAATTCAAATATGACAACCGTGGAACGTAAAAGGCGCATTTTTTGACAGTTCGATTACTTGTTCTAATTATTACGATGGCGCTGATCGAATTTTATCCGGCGGCCGGGATTTTCGACGACACGTTCGTCCGCCCGGGAGATTCTACCGGTTCCAGAGGCTGACTCTCGCCCGTCCGCCGATCGAAGCTCCATATACTGCGCCTCCCCTCTTGCGTAACTGATATTGTTATAAATTATAATAGTTTCTTTATGTTATGTTCTAACTAGTCCTTCATAATTTTATATATTTGCAAAAAGATTCGTCATGGATATAAGCAATATATTTGAAATCTATATTAATGAATTACTCTGTAAAAAGGACTCTTTATTATAACTTCTGAATAGAAGGAAAAGTAGATAAGAAACCCTGAGAAACATAGCATTTAAAACATTTATTAAAATAAAAAATACTGTATTAAACTCCATATAAAGTCGTGGAAAATTTCTCACCCTATGAAGCTTCGACTGGCCAACATCTTTCGGGAAAATCCTCAGCGCGCAGGCGTGAACTAGAATAACCAAGCGAGAGAGAGCTACCGGCATCGCACAGAAGAGAGGGACAACGACTGTCCCGAACAGTGCATATAATCTACTCAATTTGTTGTCTAGGCACGTTCAAAATTTAAAAAGAAATTGTACAATGTGCTCAGTGCTTGCTTTTGTTTTTTTTTTTTTTGTACATGCGTCTGGAGTTAAAACATTTGCAAGAAAACAATTAAAGATGGACTAACCCAAAAATAAAAATAAAACTATATTGTCTTGTTTGTACTAAAGTCGTCCAAATTAAGATGTAAATTTCAACAATACTGTTTTTTGTACGATCATTGGGGTATTAACTAACGTTTTAGTCCTTCTGTCTTCTGTTCATATACCTGATCCACTATTTCACTCTTATTATTTTTACAACAGTTATGCTTAGAATAAAAGGCTGCATTTAAAAAAAATTACGTGGTTCTTAAGATTTCTATGTTGAAATTAAAAAAAAATTGGGTAAATACTAACCTTATTTTAATATAAAATAGGTATGAAATGCTGTAAAACAATTCAGTAATGCACTATTTCATTAATTAAACACAAAGATGGCTGACACCTCAATAAAAACTTAAAATAAATAAACCTCTCAAAATGATTATCAAAAGTATACTTAACTTGAAATTGCTGAGTTTTTAGTTACGTTGCCCAATAATACATATTTATAATACCTACTACTATTTAACAAACTGAAACAAAACTCTTTAGGTATATATTTAGATGGTCTATTAATTTCCACTTTGTGCGATATCCAATCTCGTATCAACTGAAGTTCAAGGTTAATC
The DNA here is from genome assembly GCA_963859945.1 of Euplagia quadripunctaria. NCBI lineage: Eukaryota > Metazoa > Arthropoda > Insecta > Lepidoptera > Erebidae > Euplagia > Euplagia quadripunctaria. The sequence goes on along the minus strand of OY982570.1, from coordinate 22,587,862 downwards.
CCAAAATTGGCTTGGGACCCGCTTTTCCCTGTCCATAGTCCATACTCGTATTATAAAGTAATTATTTCTGGCTTTAATTGTCTTTCCGACGAAGGGCGATTAAGAATTGTTGGAAGATGAATCGTAAAGTCTAGGGTTCTTTTAAATTTAACGCTTTATATTTGCTAAAACCTGTACATAATTACTTATCTTCAGTTCAGAATCATGTAATTCAACTTTTAGACATCTTCATCTTTACTGACAGATCTGTGGCGACAGTCACAAACAGCAAAAACACATACATCAATGTCTTCTAACGAAGACACGCCGAATTACGCAATGAAATTTCTCACGCCGATTACAATATATTTTATTAGATTATATACAACTGTCCAACATCAACCATTGGACCGCCGTGAGCCAAGCATGATCATCGCGCTTGGTCAGAGAATCTTCCCATTGTGCTAAAGGGACACAACATCACGTTCCTCCACAGTGGTGAACCCGACCTAAATGGAAGCAGGCTTGTAAAAGCAAATCAGCAGCATCAATAATCATACACTTCTACAACAATGAGCCGTAATCAAGTGTCTACCAGCCAGTATCCTAGTATAGGTATACCACACGCCTGCGCCACGCAGCGTCTGCTTCAGCCTGGTTACTTTCACAGCCTCATCAGCGTCAAGGCGCAGTACAGTACACCTGCTGTCCGCGTAAATAGCTGCCAGCCACTACACATTACTCACTGGAACTAGCGGTACTCAGTTCCGACCCACTGTATCTACTCACTACTGGCACTGGCAAGATCTACAAGAGAGCATAGAGCATATATATTCACTGCGGAGTAAACGCTGTTTAAGTAAAGTAAAGTGCTGTAAAAGTTGCAGGTTGGGTCATATATGGAACACCGTTGTCTCCTGTGGGTAGGAGCAACAAATATACCTTTCAACTCAGTAAAAGATGAATCTTTATTAATGATTAGATTTTTATTTATTGTGGGTATTGCTGTGAGGATTTTTTTAAGATGATGAACATCGCACCGCTCGCTACTGGTAACGAATTCATCCTCGCACTTAAAAGTCGCCGTCGCGTATCTCCTACACGGCTTGTGGTATGAGCTTCCGAAAGAGTGGAGTGTGGTTTTCCCGAAAGTCTATAGTATGGGGTTGTAGAGGTTTCAGGCATAGGAGATAGGACTCCGCAACCGGGAACCTGGGTAGTCAATTTGGTTAATTCACACTCGCCTCCAAAAATGTTTTGTAGATGCCAAAGATAGGTTTTATTTGTTTGTTAGGCATATTAGCGATCTGACCTCAACAAACTAAATATTTAACAGAAAAAAAGAATATAATTTAATAGATAATTATTTCAGCTTGAAATAATTTTAACTCAGCAGAACTATCAGATAGTTTACATTACACAAAAGAGAATTTCATCTAAAAATTACCACAAAAATATTCTACACCGTATTTTGCTGAAGTCAAAGTTGCAAAGAAGCTCGGAGTTAATTTAGTCAGCAGAATTTCTAAAGTACAATTCTAATTATTTCGTATGTAGCTACATCTGGAGCTGCCTCCGGTTTGGATCCTGCGGTTTAAATGTACAATGGCAAGGTATAGTTAATATAATATCCAAGGGCCAACACGCTCATATTCCTTGAGTATTGTTATCTACTGACCCTACCATCTTGTTGTCTTGCTAATCTTATCAAACGTGACGTAAAAACTATAGAGTCGACAAATAGCAAGATATGCAAACCGTAAGAATAATTTTTGTACAACAATACGATTCATTATGGTATCTAAGGCGCTTTAGGTACCGAAATTGAGTCCCAAACTAGGCTTGAGCCTGTATTTCGGGAGATAGTGTTCAGTCGTGGAGATTATTTAAGTAGCAGCTCTCACTGGACGCGCTTACAAGTGTATATCGGTGTGTGTGTATGTGTGGGGCCGTGCGTGGGTGTTCTAGGTTTGCTATATCTCTTAGATTTTTAAAGGTATGTATCAGTCGCCTTTTCCGCGTTATCATTAGGCCTATATGTTTGTCCTATTTCAGTCCGCTGTCCAGTTATACACCTAGATACTTAGCACAGGCGATCCGAGTAAGTTCAAGGCAATTGCAGTTATTCTGGGTGGAACAAGTGTGTTATTATATTATATATTGTTATTATTTTCATTATTGAAAATGGTACATAAGTTGTTTTTGAAAGATTTAAGGTAAGTAAATTACCCTTGAGCCAATGCATTATTTTTTGCAAGCGAGTATTCCGTTCTCTCTTTAACTAACTGCCAATTGGGCCCCGAAATTAATACCGCCTTATCATCCGCGTAGGTAATGACCCTAGTATACGGAAGCAACATAGTGCAGAGGTCGTTTATGTATATTTGGAAGAGAGTTGGGCCAAGGATACTCCCCTGTGGTAATCCGTAAGAGACCATTCCCTCATGAATCATATAGTTTTCTATTTTCACAGATTGCTTTTTACTGATCAAAAATCGGCCAAGATCTGCAGGGGTTACCGGAGGCTTCCTTCTTAGGGTATACCCAGGTCCCTTGGAATAGACCCACTTATGACTGAACACCGTCTGGTTTTAGTTAGTTCGATTCCGACATACTACTTCACCGTTAGCTCCGGTGAGGTGATGACCCGTGGGGGTATCCAAACAAGAAAAAAAAGGCACATCTAGCTTGCGGCTTTTGCAAAATCAGCTGCAATTATTCATAGGTATTTATCAAATATATTTTATTCATGGGCACAAAATTCAATCAATTCGTCAGCTTACCACACCTAAAACACCTTAACGAAATGCGTACGGAACACCATAGTTTTTTGCAGAGGAACTAAATATGAAATGTGTAGCAACAGTAAAGAAATAAATGTGACCTATTTACAATAGCAATAATGCTTATTGTTTGAAAGTCAAAGCGCTGCTACTCATATGCCAAGAGTAGGCGCAAGCTTATTGAAACATATCAACGAGGTCGGGATACTAAAATATACAGAGATATAACAAAACGTATAACAATACCACAGAAAAAAACTTTGGTGAGTGGTATAAATTTATATTTATTAAGAACACACGGTTTTACTCACTTGTGTTTTAGGGATCCTTTATCAAGGGGTTAAGCACCCTGCCCCGTCGGTGCTGCAGTGCTGCAACTAGTCGAGCATCCCCAAAATACACACGTGCTTTAAACCGTATGCCCTTAATAGATATAAGGATATTCATTGTATTAATAACGATATTTATTGGTTCAAGTAAGTACCACTACCTCATGTGTTGCCTATTTGAAAACTATATGAAACATGAGTCAGCTATGCGTGCTAATTCATAGAATTTTTTTCTGATACTAGCTGTACCAGGCCACTCTCACTCGATGTACTTAAATACCTACCGGCCGTTGGTTTGGTCCGCCGGCGGACCTTAACGCAGTTACGCGCAGTGGGTTGTCGAAAGATGTATCGCGCGCACAAGCTTTTATTTTTAAATAACAAAACACGTAATTCGAGATCGTATTGATATATTCTTTAAATACTGTAAAAATCACATTGAAAAATCAAAAGTACAATAAATCGTGCTTACGAATAACTAAGTTAATTTTCGCATGCAACGGTTGGCGCCCGGAAAGAGTAGGCAATTATAACGGTAGGTATGGACATTTCTGTAGGGAGTGCTTTATCTGTAACGCAGTAATTATTCAGTAATCTGTGGCTGTACCAAGTCTCAGCAACAGATATTTCTCTAGGGCCAGTAGAGTCGTGTTGCCATTTAAGGTTGTGTTGGATCGAGTGTCAGTATTTTGGAAAATTTGTAATTATATCCATCGCCTGAACTCCATCGTGTAAATTACTTTTGCATTGACATGCAGATTTGGCAGGATGATCATATACAGATTAAACAAGCTTTATTAACACTTTATTGCACACTTATACATTTATACAGGGTGTTACAGAAAGGTGTGGTCATATATTAGGGTCGTGTAGTAGACCCCGTGAATAACGTAAAGCGCTAACAATTTCAGGAAAATCCATGATTATTTTTAACACAGAAATCTTATTTTGAAACTGACAAATTGAACTTGATTGAATTAATTGAATTTACTGATAAAGCTATTTCGAATAAGAGAGGGCTGACATTAATGTAATTATGGGTATTTACCAAGGATACTGATGAAATATCCAGATTTTTCTAAAAATGTCTGCAAAAAAAAAACCAAAATCATTGAAATTAAAATTCATAATATGTGTTCAGTATACTAGGAAAAACATTTCCTGAGGATTTTTTTTCATCCTCCGCGCCTTTTCCCAACTAAGTTGGGGTCAGCTTTCAGTCTAACTACGATACGGCCGAACTTCGATATTTTACGTGAAGCGACTGCCATCAGACCTCCACAACCCAAGTACTAGGCGATATCGAAGTTCTGTAGTTAGACCAGGTTGTCGGACTTTTTTTAGGGCTCCAACTACCCGTAACGAATGCCGTAATGTTTGTATGGCACCCGGGACCGACGGTTTAACGTGCTCTCCGAGGCACGGAGGGTTCTCAATGTGTTAAGAATGTTCACCCATCCTAGACTGACCTGGCTAGTAATACTTAACTTTGTAATGTGCTAACCTACACGGTAACCACTTAGCCACGAACCCCAAAGTCCATCTTTTGTTCAAACTAAATCGACTATCTGTCGGCTACACATAACGCTTCTAAAACTTGACCACACCTTTCTGTAATAGCCTGTATAATATAAAGAGAAACATAGTTGCTATTTCTTATACCTTAGTGGTGGCATACAATATGGTCTGATGGTAATCAGTGACCGTGACCTGGTGATAAAACAATAATTTATACACCTGGGCCAGGCATTAAAGTGTACAATAAATAAGTAAAGCTTGTTTGTATTTTTTCTTTTTTGTTGTCGAGGTGGAATATCCTCATGGATGTCCTCCGCCCTTGGGGGGGCGATGGGATCTGTCGGACTCCATCGCCCCCCGGTGTTCCGCTACTTACCTATGATCGGGGGAGCGAAAATCGCCATTGCATTCTTCCGCAACCCCCGATAGGCATTGACCCGTCTCACCCTAGACGGGTCCCGTTACCGTCTGCGACCATCACCCGTCGGCCGCACTCCTCTGAGAAATAAGTAAAGCTTGCTCAAAGTATACGCTCTCTATCTCTAAATAAATAAGTAAATATTACTAATCGACGTGAAATCTTTCATTGTGCGATTTATAGTTACGAAGCAGCTTTAGTTGTTTTCGTCAGATGGATACGTGCCATCTGACGAAAACAAGTAAAGCTACTTTATCGTTGTGACCTTATTTAAGGTAGCTTTTAGAATAGTTAACTAAATTCAATCAAATATTAGTTTCCTCAAAGAAGTATGCCGTTATAATTGTGTGACGAGCACGATAATTTGTTCTGTCTGGGTGTAATTTATCTATAATATGTATGTATTTAGAAATATGTAAGTATGTTTATCAGCAGTCTGGTTACCATAGTACAGGCTCTGCCTAGTTTGGGATCAGATGGCAGAGAGTGAGATGTGTGGAGTTATTATTATTATTAAATTCTCAAATGAGCACTCCCCGTCTGGTGCTAAACCGAGGTGGTAAATTAGCGGTGTCCATGGCCACTTTCAATACAATTGATGATTGATTGACGAATACTCGGCACTACAGGTTACTAGCCGTGCAGATTAGCCCGCAGGATACTGCAAATTAGAGGACTCGAATTTGAACAGAAATAAAAAAAAAACTGTGCTTAAAATCCTACAAGTCTTTTTTATGAGTAGTGGATAAACGAGCAGACGGGTCACCTGATGGTAAGTGACCAACATGGGCATCTGCAACTCGAGAGTCACAAGTGCGTTGCCGGCCTTTAAAGTGAGAGTAGGGGAAGGAAGGTAAGAGGGGGAGAAGGGTGAGCGAAGAGACAGAAAACGGGCCGTGATGCAATAATTTCATTGTGTACCCCACACAATGAAATTATTGCTTCACGGCCCGTTTTCTGTAAGGCCTGTAAGGTTATCACTCCGGTCGAGCCGGCCCATACGTTTCGAAGCATGGCTCTCCCACGATTGAATGATCACATTGAAAGATAAACTGAAACAGTTCAAAATTATTGTTATAAAGAAGCAACAAATAGGTCTTTAATGTTGATTGCCGAATTATTTATTTCCTGACTAAAGATTGCTTAAGTACTGTCTAATATTTGCATCCGTGCCATTTAAAAGGTCACGAGAATTAACTTTGAAATTCTCGATGACTTTATTTTGTTTATGTTAAAGGTCCAGTCCTTGAGTGTAATTTGATCAATTTCAGACTTTTAATAAAGGCAATAATATAATAAATTATCCTATACTATGGATAATTCTAGAATCCAGGTTGCTAATGAGAATCGAGGAACCGGTAATTAGAAGAAAATTATAAGTGACATTTTGTTGTTAACGAAGTCGCGGGCACAGCTAGTTAAAAATATAAATAAAAATAGCTCCATAATAGTAACTAGTTGAAAAATAACAATAATAATTCCTCTCGGCGGCCGAGGGGGAAACGTGAAGAAGAATATCTTCAATCGGCAAGTGTTGTCAAAGCATATCTTTAAAAAAAAAGTCACAGTCTAAGTAAACTTCACGTACATTTAGGCGATAAGTATAAAAGCGGACGGCAGGTGATATTAATAACTACTGAACCTACTTTGGTTCATTAGTTGTTTTTTTTTTGTAATTTATAATTCATACAACTTAGTTAAGCTCTTTATAAAGGCTTACTAACAAAAAAAAATACCCTGCAAAGCATTACGAGTACTGTCCAATATTAACACAAATGCGTTAAAAACATATAATTCTACGTTAATTTGCAAAATAAAAGTTGAGCGTCAGATATCTCCCCACACGGGGAGGGTTTAAAAATAGCTAGACTGCTTTTAGTAGGTATATAAAAATATATTATTACAGTACAACACGATTACATATTTACGTAACGTGTTTTGTGGCCGCTTTTTCTTTGTAAAATGTCTTTTATGCGCCCTCCGGTTCTTCAGCATTCAGGTATATTAAATTCTTATTTTGGGGTACGTCTACAAAGTAGCTAATCAATTGCTAGCATAAAAAATATGCACCCATCTTATAATATGTCAATTTATCAATGTATGTATGTTAAACAGGAGATATTAGTAACATAGTAGTGCCATCTTAGTCACTATCCATCAGCTGCATTGCAAGATTGAAAGCTGCTGGATGAAATGGAATAGAGGTGGAGTATGCGACGCTTTGTAATAATGTCAGTGACAGTGACATTGTCAATGACAGTGACATTGTCAATAACAGTGAGATTGTCAATAGCAGTGAGATTGTCAATAACAGTGAGATTGTCAACAACATTAAGATTGTGATTGTGATTTTCAATGACAGTGACACAATCAAGGCTTTCTGTTCATAGCAGACTAAATACTTGGCGAGTATACATGTAAATAACTATCGTTGAATAAATAAATCCACCTGGAGAATCACTTCCTTTTAAAGTCTAAAAACTTATAAATTGCGAAGACAAGTGCGAGTCTGAGTTGTGCACCGAGGGTTCTGTACAAACTTGAAAGTATGTACATTATTGTACATGGATCATAAATCTCGGGAATCAATTCTCGAAGATTTTTGCCCATTTTGTTTTCGAGTCACAAACTGAACTTCGTCATTCTAAAAATCATACATCGATGTACGTGACAGTCAATTTTCCAAGCACAGAATATGAGTTTGTACTCGCAAAATATATCTTTTTTTGCGATATAACAACAAATTTACAATTTTGGGATTTTTTCCTTTATTTGTGCTGTAGGCCTCACTGCATCTCGCGAAAGTTCATGATTCTGGGTCAATAGGAAGTATCCTATAGGTTTTTATTTATCTTTTTTTTTATCGTGTGGAAACCCGCACAGGTCATCACCTTTCCGGAGCTAAAGATGAAGTGGTATGTCGAAATCGAACTGACTAAAACCACACAGTGTTTGCGTCACAAGTGGATCCATTGCAGGGGACCCGAGTATACCCTAAGAAGGAAGACTCCGGGAAGCCCTGCAAACCTTCGCCGCCTGACAGCAGGTTTTTATTTACCTGCAAAGTGTTAAAATTGGTAACAATATATGTCTTAATTGGCCGTACCTTTTGAGTGCGTTGACGCTAGATGCTTATTTTTTTTTACAGCTTTGAGGGATCACGGACATAATTATTTGTATATACCTTCACGCATTCCTGAGATTAAGATCTTGACAGACAAACAGACGGACAACAAAATGATCCTTTAGAGGATCCGATTTTCCTTTTGCGGTACGGAACCCTAAAAACACTATGAAGACCACTAGCAGGCCAATACCCACCTAAGAAATATGCACATATTTTAATATCACGCACTCGATGCACAAATACCTTCACAATTTTTAAATTGAAAACGTTTTGAACGGACGCCTAAATCTTGTTTAACGCGACCCACCCTAATCACTAAGAATGTTATCGTGCCGGCGCACTATGTGCGTATCTCCTAAGACCAGTATCAGTAAGCCTTGAACTCAATTAGACCCAACTCAATACCGCCTACTACGATTCTAGAATGCTATTACATAGATACTACACATAGTAAAAATATGCACTATCAAAACATTCTAAGTAACAATCCATGCATGGAAATACACTATATAATTTCAATTTCATTCTTTTTTGCACTCCATTATGTTATAAAAGATCTTAAAAACTAGGTATGGTGACAATTATGGGCCTTGTCGGGCACGGCATAAGTAGGAGCAGTTATTTTTATGAAATTAAAAAAAAACAATTTTCAAAAATTTAACCTGTAATAGTTGCAGTTTATCAATAAATTGTTAGTTTATAAAAATAATATTTAAGTTTAGAATGTATCATTTAAATAGTCATTTATACTTTATTTATTTAATTCATTAACAATTTATTACAATTGTGTCTGATTGTAACAATTTTAGAAGTAAAATAATAATAAAAATAATCCCTAAAACAATTTTTAATAAAAGCATACAATATGAGATAAGAAACATTTAAGAACTTATGATGAGATATGAAACTTTGTATGTATATATATATATATATGTAGTTCCGATGTCAATTATATAATTTGGCATCTTGAAGTTGATCTGATGATGGAGGCAGATAGTAGAACTCTTCTCCCTCACTCACTCCGCTAAACACAACGCATCATTGCTTCACGCCAGTTTTCTGTGAGGCCGTGGTATCACTCCGGTCGAGCCGGCCCGTACGTGTAGAAGCATGGCTCTCCCACAGTTAATGGTTATAGTCGTGATATAGTTACATCCATAGTGAAATAGCTATATACCGTACCGTCTTACTAGGAATATAACTATGACACTAGCACAATCTAGTAATATAACTAGTGTAATCTTATATTAGATTAGATTATCTTATAGGATATCTTTCATCCAGAAAACAATACTGTTCGCTATTGATAGAAAAATAACTTTTACGCAAATGAATCCAAAAACTAGTAGTTTAATAATAATAGGTGTAATGATAAGATGCACAGCACGTGTGCACGTACATCTTATAGACCACATTCTTCATTGGATTCCAACGTGCTCCACAGCCGTACCCAAAATTTTCCACTACGAAATAAACAAAATGTTACGCTGACGTACGATCTATCTCGTGTAGTATAAATATATACAATTTGCGGGTCGGGCACGTTTCCAGAACAATATAAGTAATTGTTTCCTCGACTTATTGTGTGATGCACGTGGCGAAAGGTCCAACCAACAGTTCTCGATACATACTCACTTCATATTTACTAGCTCAAGTCACGATGAAAGTACGTTAAAGTCTTTAAAATTGATGAGAGATTAAATGAGAAAATAACAACCGGCTATGAAGGGTCTGATGAATGCGAAATGGGTCCCAAGTTGTATGTCATGTTTATTATGGATACCCATTTTTATATAATTACCAACTACCCGGCCACGAGTTGCTGTGACTAGATAATTTGTAATAAAAAAAAAACAAATAAAAATAACTATCCTATCTCTCAAGTTGGACCAAACTTTAGTTTAGGAATTCATGGTGAACAAACAACGTGACACGAAATATATATAAATATATATATAGATTTACTATTGCAACTAACATCAATATCTAAAAAAAGATAAATACAAAATCTTTATTAACTTAGATCTCAAACAACACAAACATATTTATTGCAATAATAAGTAAAACTCAATAAAGTGTGAGAAAAGACGAAGCAGTACTGGCACTCGTTTTTGAACATTTTTTGTCCGTAATGTAAATAATATCAGGAATCATCTTTCTCTACGAAATTGCCCCTTTTATATACCTTTTTAGATATTGAAATATACATTTAATTAAACATTAGTATCGGCTATTATTGTCGGCGTACTGAAAGCGTTTTAATGGATGTTTATTGATGCCTCTGCTACAGAAATCGTGGGGATGGAAATCGATAAACTCTTTAAAGGGTTTTTCACACTGATCTGATTTTAAACTGTATTCCTATAAAAAGTAATACACATTCCGAAAAATCAAAGTCACTTTTGACAAGGTCTAGTGAGTATGGGAGACGACGGAAATGTCCAGTCGTAGAATTTAGAATTTTTATAAAATGAAAGGATATCGAATTACTTTTCACATGTAAGAATTTAATCTTTCTTCTTAGGGTATACCCGGATCCCCTCTAATAAACCCACTTGTGACGGAACACCGTGTGGTTTTAGTCGGTTCGATTCCAACATACCACCTCACTGTTAGCTCCGGTAAGGTGATGACACGATAAAAAAAGGTAAGTATTAAAAACATATCATTTTACAACTTGTAGTGACATTTTATTCATTTGATACTAAAACTTATCAGATAAGTAAGACTATCTATGCATACATACATTTCATAATGAACATAAACCCGAAGCATTATCCAAAGGAGAATTTAGAATTAGCGATAGTAGCGGTTATCTGCCAATCACAATCTCGCCGCGGGCGCAACTCTCTGGCGGCTGGCGGCTCGAGGTGTGAGTAGACAGGATATCGCACGTTATTGCTTATTATATTGAGTAGTAATTGACGGTAGAGCTGTGAAGCTTTGTGCGTAGTGCAGGCGAACTGAAGGTAGCTAGATAGATAGTCTTTAGTAATCCTCTGGCATTGGCCCCTTTTCATTTGTTTGTGAAGTCTGCGTAAGTACTGCGTGTAACGAGTTGTTAAACTAGTGGTCCCGCTCTTGTTTATTACACCACCACACATACATATAGTTGAGGGACTTGTTTCGAGCCCATTGTCTCCATTTAGAAACCTTTTTTTTACCAGCGACTATTGGTGCTCGATGGGAAATCTATGTATGTAAATTGCTTGCCATATTTTCATGTCAAATGTTAGTTTGGCAACCTTACGGTATGAAAAGGACATAAAATGTAAGTATTACACTACTAGTAGCAATGATCTGGTAGACGCGAACTTATTCTTTCATGATTAGTAATTGAAAGAAAAAAATGTCCTTGTATTGCAAAAGTTCTGTATTTGCGAATAATTCTTTAAAAAAAAACAACTTCAACAAAAAAAACTATTCCATAAAGACTTATATATGGTTTTCTCATGAATGCCATTGTCAGAACTGGACCAAATTGAAATGGGACCACACGGGAAGCACCAGCAGTCGAAAGTTCTGAGGTAACAAACATAAAAAAAAACATAGTAAAACATAGTCGAATTGAGAACCTCCTCCTTTTTTGAAGTCGGTTAAAAATTCTTCAAGCCGAAGCAAAATTTGCTTCTCTTGTAAGTCGCCTGTCCGATCTCGTACTGAGTACTATTGTCACCTCTAAAGAGAAGCACAGACTTACTAAGTACGCGTATATCATCTTAACACGCAAAAAAGCGAGACTTGATAATTGTCAACGATACTTGCAAATAAAATAAACCTTAACCTGAAGAGAAATTTTGCTTTTTTAAGTGTGTTCTACCGACTGTGAAAGGGGTTGTGTCTTTATACTGTGGCGACTTCCACATACAGCAAAAAACATACTCCAACATCATCTAGCGAAGACGAGCTGAATGAACTACGAAGTAACTACTAATCCTGCATCGCGCTATGAGAGTTCTCGCGCCCATTAGTATATATACAACTTCCCAACATCAATCGTGGGGCCACGGCCCGCCAGGCATGATCACCTCGCCTGGTCGGAGGATCCTCCCTTTATGTTGGAACGACGTAACTCAAGTTCCTCCACAGTGGTGACCCCGACGTGATTGGAAGCAGCTTTCTTGGAGCAGATCAGCAGCATCATCATCGCCACCATCGTATACACTATTGCACTTTTCGGTAACGGCAGGGTATCCATCCTCAACTGTCCATCCTCACAACCAGAACATGATAGACAGTTCCCATCGAATTAACGCATAAGCCAGCACTCAGATTTTATTAATGTTTATGAGGAATATTCTGTTTTGGTCGTCTGTCTCGATGCTGTATAAACACAATTGAAAAGTAAGTACACAGAGTATTTCATTTAAGAAGGTTATGTCAAAAACATTTCTTGGAAGCTATATCAGTTCAAGTCCCCACTACAGCTCAAGGGCTCTCATATCAAGTAGTTCGAGGATAAGTTGGGTAATATAGTTCGTATATGATCTGACATACTTACCGCAAATAGTTATACATACACTAGCTTTTTCCCGCGAGTTCGCTCACTTTAAAAATATTTTTCTATCTTTTTTCTGGATGGAAGGTAAGGTCTCTATGTACTTCTCTGTTCCACTGACAACGCATGCAAAATTTCATGATAAACGGTTGAGTAGTTAAGGCAGAAAAACGTAACAGACGGACAGACAGACAAAGTTATTTTCGCATTTATAATATTATGTACAGATTTCAATATGTTTGCACTATAACATACTAAAGTATCTAATGACAGCATGATTTGTTCATAAGACTATTACTAACATTCCGCACTGGACTTTGATTATCGAGAAGTGATGGATCAAGCAGACTGCGTTGTGGTAATAATAATTATGTTATACTTCCATAGTTATTTATATACATTACATATTGTACTTGGTACTAAAGAAGTACTACTCATTGCTTTAACTACTTTTCAACAGGACAGACAGAACTGAATCTGACTTCTAAAAGGCCTTTGATTCAGTACCCCACTCATTGCTACAAAGATTATGATGATTATAATGTGAAGCACTGACATTATTTAATAAAACCCGGCCAAGTGCGAGTCGAACTCGTGCACCGAGGGTTCCGTAAAATATTTTTATTATATGATGTAACTAAAAATTTACGGTTTTCGCAATTTTTCCTTTATCTATGCTATAAGACGTTGCTTCGTACCAAATTTCAAGATTCTGAGTTCACGGGAAGTACCCTGTAGGTTTTGATTCCCTTGCGAGTGTCGAAAATTTGCGGAAATTTGCGGCATAAACGGCTGTATCATTTGATTGCGTTGGCTTAGAAGTTTGATTTTTTCACAACTCTAAGGGACAGTAGACTTAAGTGTTTGCTATAAATTTCAGCTTAATAGCTTTTTTTCTCAGCTCCAAGGGACAGTAGACTTGAGTATTTGATATAAATTCCAGCTTGATACCTTTACGCGTTTCAGAGAAAAAGGGTCTTGACAGACAGACAGACGTTCGGACGGACGGACAACAAAGTGATCCTATAAGGGTTCCGTGGTCTTTAAACTTGTCTTGGTCCTTATGGATATGTATCACTGTTCTTCGTCACCAAGGCCTGAATGTGACTCATTCGCCTCATCTAGTAAGGATAAAGCGTGGCGTCTTTCAAGGTGATAGCTTGAGACCCTTGTTATCCTTACCGGCTTGGATCCTTTAAATAGTTACTCTTAATTGAACCTTTTTGAAACTAAGTTCCTTATAGCACGTTACAAGTCAGACGCTCGGTGGATAGGGGCTGGCGGTAAAAAGTGTTAGCGCAACGAAAAATGTTGACCGCCAGTCAATTTATTTAATTTGCGCCATCTGTTGATTTTGCGCGTACTACTATATTTTGATGTTGGTTGTATACTAATCTTACTAATATTAGGTATCAAGGGGAAAGTTTGTGAGGATGTATGGATGTTTGTTGCTCTTTCACGCATAAACGGCTGATCTGTATGAAATTTGGCATAGATTGTAGTCTGGAATAGCACATCAGCTACTTTTTATCCCGGAAAATGTATCGTTTCCATGGGATGGATTTCACCAAAATTTCCAGATGGACGAAGTCGGGCGACCCAGTTAATAATTCGTAAGATTCGTAAAAATTCGTAAGACCCAGCCAGTTAATAATTCATTTAATCCATTAAAAAAATATCGAAGGAAACTTCGTTCCCACTGTTCCAAGGACGCTTCATGCATATTTATTTATCTCTGGTATATGCATGATCAAAAGTTGTACACATAAAAATGGCCAGATGTGGTAACAGAAAAAAATCAACTATTACAAACATGTATAAATAGTAGGTGATTTTTTTTGCTGTTACCACATCTGGCCATTTTTATGTGTACAACTTTTAAACTTACTTGGTAGGTAAATTATGTACCTACATATGTATGTAGGTACATAAATTACCTACCAAGCAAGTTTTCAGACTGGATGATGTGTAGTTTATTTTAATTTAAAACGTATGCACAATGAGGTGCACTTTGACCCAGTTCTGTGTAGACCAGTCGTATATATACATGTACATGTATATATATACATACATACATACATAAGCGGCGGTACTCTGCCGTCGTGAACCCACTCCTAACACAAGCATTTAGCTTAGCTGGAGGGGTTAACAAGAAAATTAGTAATGTGTGACCCACGTTGCTATTTTTATTCTAAAAAAAATATATAAAAATATACTCACGCCTGTATCCCTGACTGTATAGGTAGAGGCGTATTAAACACCCACATTTTGTCAACTATAATTTAATCCCACTCATGTAATAGGAAGCAAGCCTATTGCCGTCAAGTCCAGTGATAGGCGTAACTAGTTACTTATGTAATCTAATTAATAATTAAATTACAAAATAATTTTATTAAAAGTAATATATATCATCTTTATTATACAGTATTCAATTACATTGTAATTAGAATTACTTTGGATGTGCAATGAAATTAATTACAATGTATTCCAATTTCAAATTCAAAGTATTTCAGTAACTAATTACAATGTAACTGTAATTTTTAATTATTAATCAAATTACTTTTTGCCCATTACTGCCGTCAACCGGGCCTTTTGGGAAAGATGGGAAAATTAAGAGTAAATTGTAGGGAAAGGTAGGAAGGTTGCTCATACGGATGGATTAGAGAGAGTTAGCAATAGCGGAAGAAGGGCAAGATCGCATTGCTACAACAGATTATATGAACCTACACGTGTAGACATGTGTAGGTTCATATAATCTTGATTGTTCGAAGTCGTATAAGAAAATTACTCAAACCAAAGGAATTTTTTACTGCTAATTATAATTATTATTATAGCACAGGACCCCCTATAGGCATAAAGTTTTTTGGCATTCTTACCGATCTATTTTTAAGGTTCCATACCAAAAAGTCCCAACGGAACCCTATTACTAAGCCACCGCTGTCCCTCTGTATATCAGGTTCCAGGTATCATCTCGGATAGATGATACGATCGTTCCCCGCACTTGGCTGGTTTTGTCAGCATATCCTAATTACACGTAAATATTAAACGCACAAAACGAGTAAACGATCAATGAAGCGCTAGACACAACTTTAGACACATATCTATACGAAATAATTATTAGGTATAATTTAACTAACATTATGAATAATATATAACATGCATAAGGACCTCTTTCCGTAAATCATTTTTAAACGTTAACCGACGAAAAAATAACAAAAAGCATAAAATAAATAAACCTTTTAAGTCTTACTATAAAATTTTAAATAAAGTAATTTTGAGTCGGCGCCAAACAACAAACTCATTATCTATCTAAATTTTATATGTATGTAGAAATGGAGAAGGTCTACGTAGGTAATTAATAATTTTATTATTTGGCGCGCGACATAATCTTAATTTCAAATTAATAAAATTATAATAACTACCTTCAGAGGGGCATTCGAATCGCTCATAATATAGCTACGAGAACATTCGTAGCGCTACGCACGGGAAAGGTATAACTCACGCTACGAGATACAGACTACGTTATTAACGTAGACGCTGAATTTTAAGCTACAGTTCTACGAATAATAAATAAATGAGAGTGCCTTTAAGAGGCACTTAGAACAGTTACTTAGATAAATCTACCCTCACATCTGAATATCTTGAAGATAATTCTTGAAAAGGAAATATATTTTCCAGCTATGTAGTCTTTGTACTAAACGGTTTTCATATTCCAGTAATAAAAAGTGAACCAAAGATATCAACGAAAGGACAACACCATCTACCTATTCTACGGACAGTCAACAATCTCCAAGGCTCATCTTTGTACTGAGTTAAATAGTACCCGTTAGAATGCTGGTGTTCCTGCTCTGGGATGACAACAGCATCTCATATGGAGCCGAACTTATTACTAGCTAGCTTTTCCCTGCGGTATCGTAAGCGTAGCAGTTAGTTTTCTATCTCCCGTAAACATTTTGTTTTCGAGAGACAAGATACCGTATAGCCTATCTGTCCTCTAGGATATACTATAACGTGTATGCGAAATTTCATGCTGATTGGTTCAGCAGTTCAGGCCAAAAGGAACACAGACAAATAGTCATACTCCCATATTACTTCCATTGCACTCCTTACTTCCATTGCAGTGAAATACTAATCCCTTTACGGTGAACCATTATTTTTATTTTTTTTATGGAATAGGTGGCAAACTAGCAGACGGGTCACTGGATGTTACAGGACTACCGCCGCCCATGGGTGCCTGCTACTCAAGAGTCACTAGTGCGTTACCGATCTGTAAAAAAGGGAGAGAGAGAAGGGTTAGGGCTTTGAAAACAAAAATAATATTAATGTCAGACTGGGATATATATTTCAATATAAATTAATTGTACATAAATATTACTTACCTAGTGGTTATGGCCAATAAACCTGTAGGTAGCAACGTGTAGCTGTTCGGTGACGCGTAGGTTCACTATGTTACCTAGCTGCGCCGGTAGTGCTTCGTTTGTACAGACTCCAAATTCAAATTCGTAATTGAGAGCAATATATTTAGCACGCAGTTTTGATAACTGAATAACTTTAGTTTGCGTATTTGGTGTAGCGCTGGCATGGCTGATAACGTGTGTGCGACGCAGCCGCTAGCGGTGTTGTGTCTTGTGTCGGTCCAGTCCGAGTCAGTCGACGCTGTGTTGACTGCATAGATATATAATAAAAAAAATATGAGTGTTGTAAGGCGATCGTCGTGCAGTCCTCTGCGCTTCCCCGCGATCGCCGTGAACATGTATTGTGGCGCACGACACATTAATAAAATTATGTATATAATGTGGTAGTGTGTTTAATAAACATATTTACTTTCTTTCTTTCTTTCTATGAGGCCGCGGTATCACTCCAGTCGCACTCCATACGTGCCGAAGTAGAAAGAAAAATGCGTCCGCCCAAACACAGTTATGAGTGTGACCGTGGGGGGACAGGACCAGCCAGCCATATATGAGCACACAAAAGCTTAAATGGACCTTCAACTTCTGGAACACAAAAGTGTGGTCATATTTATTTACGACTCTAAAAAGTCGTCGAGAGAGAAAACGGACATCTTATTTTGAAAGTGACATATTGAACTTCAAAATTGGCCGATAAAGTTAATATTTCGCAAGAGAGGTTTTGGAACCTAGAATGTTGATGGAATGTCAGGGTTTTTCTGAAAATATTCCCAAAAAAAAATCGGTTAAATTGACATGAAAATTCTGAATATTATGATGTTTGATGAAATGTGAAAAAACACCGGGAAAACCATTACCTGACGAAAACTTTTTCGGAAAATAGTTTATTTACTTAACTGATTTTCGGCAACACAAAACGCTCCTACAATTTGACCACGTCTTTCTGTAACAGCCTGTAGAATGCCAGCCTACTATTCCCAGTACTTACCTAAATCAAATGAAATCAAGAATGTTGTTAAATCCGTCTACTATTATTATTATTAATGACTAGCAGCGCCCCGCGGTTTCACCCGCGTAAGTCCCGATCCCGTGAGAATATCGGGATAAAAAGTAGCCTATGTGTTAATCCAGGTCTCTAGCTATCTACATACCAAGTTTCATCACAATCGGTCTAGTGGTTTTTGCGTGAAAGAGTAACAAACATCCATACATCCTCACAAAATTTTACGTTTATAATATTAGTAGGATAAATCGATCTGTTGGTCTAGTGGTTAGTGGTCCTGGCTGAAGAGCCAGAGGTCGTGGGTTCGATTCCTACCTAGGGTAAACAATCGTGTGATGAGCACGATCACTTGTTCTGTGTCTAGGTGTAATTTATCTATAATATGTATGTATTTAATAACATATAAATATGTTTATCAGCAGTCTGGTTACCATAGCTCAGGCTCTGCCTACTTTGGGATCAGACGTGAGTGAGGTGTCTCAAGGTATTACAGTCAGATTTATTCTGCCACGTGTTTCGTTTCATTGTTCTATGTCATATACCCGTCATCTTTATTCAAAAGAAAAATATCATTTTCCTTATATTCCCCGAATATTTCTTTATCAAAATGGACAATAGAAATATTAGAACTATCCATAACATAGACATATTTACAAATAACAAGTTACCGGGATACACCCGGTTATAGCTATTGATATTATTTACCCGTAACCGTCTTGCCCAGGTGCTGGGTGTAAGCGGAGTTAACACACGGTAACCGGATACAATAAGAGACAAACACGCGCCGCCTATTTGTCGATTTTCGATACGTCGTCGCCCTTCACTACTGTTACCATGTCGACGTTCAAATATAATTGTATAAGGATGATTTTAATTATTAGTTAGATTTTGCCAAATTTCAGATTTTGATAAATTCGTGTCTAGCGGCTGGTTTGCTGTTTTGTGTCGGTGTAAATCTACTTCAAGACAAAATAGGATGCCGATTTGATAATTTATAAATTAGCTCCTTAAATAATTGTAATCTTTGTATTTGGTATATTAAATCGTCCTGATCAAGTCCTAGTCAGCAAAAAACAGCATTTTTTGCTGACTACTTGCTTAACTCACTTCAAATACCTTATAAACGTGTGATTTTATGAAACTGATTGTCTGTGTGTATTTTTTATATTTTAGTGAAAAAAATCGATTTTCAACAAATAGTGTTTTGCGGTTTTGTTATAATAAAGATTGTCTCATAAAAAATGGAGCTCATAGTCCCTCTACATAACGATTGGCCTATCTGTAAACTGGGAACAACTTTATATTGAAAGCTTGCGAGTTGAAACTCTTAATTCCCTGCCTTTAAAGAAACGACCTCGGCCTTTTTATTACTTTGCCTTCATTCTGGCCTCATCCCTTGCGGGTAAAGTTTCTAAGTGCACAATTAATTCATTAAACCAGATAGCAACGAATTGTACCTTTTCAGATAAATTTTCACATGCTTTTGTAGGACAAAGTTTAGTAATTAAATCTTGTAACAGACAGTGTAGTAAAGGATAATTAGTATATAACATAAGTAACTCTAACATTCTGAAATTAAATTCATTTTGACATAAAACTATTTTTAACGGATACTATCGCGATTTATTTGGTGTTATTTTACTATTTACACTGATCTCGACGTTTCAGTTGCTTTTCAGCAGCCATGGTCACGGGTAGACTAAGATGGTGGTCGTCTCATGTATCGAAGTGCAAAGTTATCTCAAAGTAATCGAAGTTTGTTGATTGACAAAATAACACCAAATAAATCGCGATAGTATCCGTTAAAAATAGTTTTATTTAAATTCATTTGTTCGGAATCTTCTACTGAATTGCTTTCGGTAACTGTCAATTACTGGATTTTAAATTTTTTTCGCCATAAAATAATGAAAACTATTGATGGATAGTGTAGGTCTGTCCTACCTTAAAAAAATCCTTCCTTGCTATTAGTATTATTTCCTCGGATGAAGAGTTCCGGTCTGAACTAGAGGAGGCCGGGTAGTGGTCAAAGGATTTGTTAGAGGAGCTTTTTAGGTGTAGAATCTTCAATCAATTTAGATAAATTCGACAGTTTACAAATGTTACTTTGTGGTTTACTTTTTTCCCTTTTTCGTTTAAGATTACAAAACAAAATAAATACTAAAAAAATAACTAAGCCTGCAACTGGAAACGGATAGATTAGCATTGAAATAAAACTATTTTTAACGGATACTATCGCGATTTATTTGGTGTTATTTTACTATTTACAATGATCCCGACGTTTCAGTTGCTTTTTAGCAGCCATGGTCACGGGTAGACTAAGATGGTGGTCGTCTCATGTATCGAAGTGCAAAGTTATCTCAAAGTACCCGAAGTAAGTTGATTGTTGGTGTTACTATTTACGCAGAATGAGCTCAAAGTGTCTTGAAGCCTTGCTGTGTTTTGTATTTTCTTGGGTTTGAGTAAGTGAATAACCGGATCCCAAGCTGGTGGTACGTTCCAACCATCTTCTCTATTAAAATTAGGGTGTTTGTTAATTTCAAAAGCTTCACGGAGCATCCTTGGTGGGAATCGGTGTTCTTTTGCGAGTACCTGTGGTTTATCGAAACGCAGGTAATGGTTGGTCCCTTGTTGCACGTGTTCACACACAGCAGACTTCATCGAGCGTTGATGTTTTATGTCAGCAATGTGTTCTTTGATGCGGGTGCCAATGCTTTGCTTAGCAGTTCATTTTTTCATGAGTTAAAACAGAAATTAAAGCTTTACTAAGGTTTAATGTTTGGCACATAGCAGGCTACAATAGAATGTCCATTTAAGTTTCTAGAGTGTGATACTACATAGAAATTACAAAAGAAAAACAAAAAAGGACTGTTATATCATTCATTTATTTACAATAAACATTTCATAACAAACATTTTAAAACAGTTGAAACAAGTTTATTCACTATAATGAAAATTAGAATTAGGAAATCAAGACAATATACAATACTTCTTATTGTAATACATAAAAATGTTGCACGTTTCTCTGAGCTGAGGGGTCTTTCGAAAAGACACCAGGGTCTACAAAGGGCTAGGTCTCGTCGTGGGGAACCCACTTATCCTGACAATTGATCCGATTTCCCATCTGTGGAATGAGGTCCCTACCTCCTTCCCGAGGGGTATGGGGCCTTAAGAAAGGAATAGATTTTTAAAAGAGTTGGCAACGTGGATGTGAGCCCCTGGAATTTGCAAGCGTCCATAGGCTTACCATAATAAAAAAATAACTCCGAGACTCAACGTAGTAGGCTCAACTTTAACGTGGTGTTTTAGTCGGATTGGTACGTAGGAAGTTAAGGTACAAAGATAAAATGAACAAATAACTGTTAAACTTTCCCGTTCCATTATATAATTATGTATATATATTCGGGAATTAACACGATCACGCTTTTATGCGCAGTCGGATAAGCACCAAAATAAGGACACATCAGTTAGCTTACAAATCAGGGACACTGTTATAGTATAGTATGTGATAGTACATGGCGAAATAAAAAAATTGGTTGTCTGTAAAGTCGGTTTACGGACGATAATTTTACGTGATAACGTCATAAGAAAACAGTGGATGAGATATAGATGCGTCACAAGCCGAACGCTTAGGCCGACCGTGCCTTTCTATCGCTTGTTCCGCGCTCTCGCATGCACGCTCGGCTCAGGCAAAACGTGACAATGAGTCATGCTTTTTCGTGCATGCAGCCGGTGTTCCTCGATTTATAAGACGTTATCATGTCAATATTAAAAATGTGGGGATGGATGAAGAACCGTCTAAATCACGAACTCGACGACTGAGGGCGTGCAACACTGAGCCAGTCAGCCTGTCGCGTCGAAACGTCACGTGATTTAGAGGTATGTAATAACTATTTCGTAATCGCATACATACATAATTAAAATGAAGAAGTCGAAAATAATACACAAATTTCTATTCTACATATTTAAACAAGAACAAAAGAATAAGATTCTATTTCTGTTTAACTTAAAGGTCTATATGAAATAAAAGTAGTCGATTGTATTCAACAAAAATTACAATCGTTCTAACAAACAACATATTCATACATTTAATAAAGTCAAACCCGTATTCATATAAATACATATATATTTAAATGGGGAACGTTTTCCTGTAATCAGAGAAGATTCCTGTTAAATGTTGAAAGGCCGTATTCAACATTATAGGAAAACATGGCGACTGGCGTTAAGAATAGACATCAAAACGCAATGAATACAAACGGTAATATCACTACATATTATAAAACAAAGTCACAACAAGTTCACGATAAACTCTAAAACTACCGAACAGATTTTCATGCAGTTTTCACCAATAGATAGAGCGATTTACGAGGAAGGTTTAGGTATATAATTTGTTAAAATTTTGGGTAAATTGGTTGAAATTTGATGATGATTGTTGAAGATGTCTCTGCTACCCGTGCGAAGCCAAGGCAGGTTGCTAGTATTGCATATAATTCTCTCCATTGGTTTTTTTTTGACAGTTGCTTGAGAACGTAACGGTGATGGCGGCGATTGATAAGCGCTTTACCTTCTATTCTACGGAGGGATGTGAATAATAAAATTCTACTCCATATTTATAATATTAGCTAAATCTTAATTGGTATAAAAATTCCTTTGTCTATAGTTATAAATACTTTTATTTAATTGTATTTGCTATAAATAACATGAAAATGTTGAATTGCAAGTTCGGCACTTAAGTTCTCTGTAACATTGATGATCTATTCTTAGGTATAATATATTAAACGTGGGTAATTTATTTATTAAAAGAGTTTAGTATTTTATCTAAAATAAATTTTTACTTTTTTAAACCGATTAAAACTTCCTCTAAAATTGAATCTACTATTATTTTTAATCGACTCGGTACGTGTTAGGTCATCACTAATTGACTACTTTTTGAACTGTCAAAAAAATAATGAACGAATGGACAGAGTGTGTGTGCTAGTTGAAGAGTCAAACTCATCAGAAGGAGTTTGCGCCCTGTCTCCCTTTCTTTCTCTCTTTGTGATTTGTAATTAAATTTACTGGATTAGATTTCAAGAGTTTTTAATTAGTTATTTACCACCAAACATTATTTAAAGTGTGTTGGAATTGGGTTCTTTGTAGGCTCATATTTTTTAAATGACATTTGGTTTTTATATTCTGCTTCTAAATATAAACAAGGAGCAGAAAAGCCAAAAAACACGTTTCTAGAAGGGGCTCCGCTTTAATTTTTAATTTATTTTTATTATTTATTGTTATAGCGGCAACAGAAATACATATTCTGTGAAAATTTCAACTGTCTACCTGTTACGGATCATGAGATACAGCCCGCTGACAGACAGACGGACGGACACACCACAACAACGCGTGGCCAGGTAGCTAGCTAGCTATTTATATATTTTGTAGGGAACTCTAATTCTTTTTCCAAAATAAAATAGCCTAAGACTCCTTATAACTCCAGCTATCTGCCAGTGGAAGTCTCGTGGAAATCGGTCCACCCGTTCTGGAGTTTAGCCGGAACCAACAGATAGACAGACAGACAAAAAATTTGGATGCATTTAGTAAAATGCTGTTACTATGACATTACAAACAGACAAGTCAATTTTATTTATTTGTATAGATCCAGCGCCATATGAACTAACACTCGGATGCCGTGGATCATCCCTACTTTCATTGAAGACTATGTTATACGGTTCTTGCACACTAATGGGTTTCAATGGGTCTAGTAGGTCCAAGTGACACCTTTAGTATTGCAAATATCCACGTATAGATTACTACACCTGACAATTGTTTGTCATCG
Organism: Euplagia quadripunctaria; assembly: GCA_963859945.1. Taxonomy (NCBI): domain Eukaryota; kingdom Metazoa; phylum Arthropoda; class Insecta; order Lepidoptera; family Erebidae; genus Euplagia; species Euplagia quadripunctaria. The sequence continues at coordinate 22,563,987 of OY982570.1, read as the reverse complement.
ATTGTATTAACAAAATGTTCCAGCTACATATTTATGAATATCCCAAGAAAAGATATTCCTCAAAACTTACATTTCAAAATCAGTCAATAGTGACTCTGCTCAATCTATATGAATCACCTACAACTTCAGCAGTACTGTACTTTTGAAAGAAATTACTCTTCGGCTCCAATCCTGTTTCTCCCGTCATTCCTGTAATTGCTGTCACCACATCATTGGTCTTCGTCCCACTCTTGTGACCTAGAGTTATGTTATACCTGGTTATTTCTAGTCCCATGTTCCTTGAGCTGAAGCTGCGACCTAGAGACTTGGACCTTTTAACCGTGAATTTGTTTTTGGGCACTTTGACGTCGTAGATGGGATTAAGGATGCCCGTGTAGTCCATTTTTTGAGGGTTTAGAGATAGCTGGCTAACAGTGGGCTCGAGTTGGAGCCGGCTTGGAGGTAAGTAGTCAGAATATCGATGTGACACCTATAAAAAAAAATCTTATTAATATTGTAAAGATGAAAGTTTGTGAGGATGGATTGATGGACGGATGTTTGTTACTCTTTCACGCAAAAACGGCTGAACGGATCTGGATGAAATTTGGCACAGAGATATAGTCTAAAGGCACATAAGCTACTTTTTATCCTGGAAAAATTTACAGTTTCCGTTGAAAAGGTTTCACCAAAATTTCCACACGAACGAAGTTGCGGGTAACAACTAATGTTAACGCTACGTTAATGTTACTATAAAATAAATTGAACCGTTAAGTCAGGTCCAGATTTGAGAAAGGAAAGAAGAACAGGTACATTAATAAAAGCAAAAACAAAGGCGAAAATTTGCTAAGAATGAAACTTTACTGTCACTGAATAGACTCCTAAAAATTGAAAGACCAGACGAAGAAGAAGGAACGACATCAGGAAAGAGTAAAATGCGTCTTTTTCCTGATAGTCTAAGATAATTGATGACTTTAATATCTAGAACTTGATCAGGTAACAATAAACATCTCTCTTTCCAATAAATAAACCAAAAATTTTGCTAACTTGTCTGTATGCTGGTCACAGAAACATATATTATTATTACATGCGTGATTCTAACAAAGAGGTATTTCAATACCTGTCTCCCAATGCTTGAATGTCGAGGCAAAGGTGGCGGAGGGGGCGGTGCTTCGTCACCAGACATGTAGTCTGGTGGCCTGGGTCTATACTTCTGGGGAGCTTCTGCAGTAGTCCCTTCTGCTTCTGGTAGCCTCCATGAACTAAAAAAGAGATAATTGACTATAAAAAAATTGTCACCGACTTCAATGCGCCTAAATACGTGAAGGAAATTCTTTGGACGCATTTTTAGGAAAATTTATCTGCTGAAGGAATATAAAATTTGGAATACTTAAATACATAATATACATATATCGGGATACAGGATACAGGATACAAATACATAATATACATATATCGGGATACAGGATACAGGATACAAATACATAATATACATATACAGACGATAGTCTTAATGATACCTTTGATGATGGGTCAGAAAAAAATCGATCATTTGTCCCGAGTTTCAGCTGTTTTTTTTATTTTAATTATCGTTTTTTTAGCTTTCCTAACATGATGGAGCTTAAATAATATATGTTAACCTGTCATGGTACGAAAACCTTTACAATGACAATTCAAATTATACTGGTCACTAAATTAAATAAAACATTCAAAACTGAATATAGTAATTATATGGTATAGTATTGTATCATGATTAATTGTAATAAGCTGTATTCTTCATCCCTTAATTGTTTACCCTTAGAGGTGAAATATATATTTTTTTTAATTTATAGGATCACTCTTAAGTACAATCAATTCAATTAAATAATTATTGAAATTAGTTCACAAATGGCGAAGATATCGCCAACATAGTTAAAAATAAACGATGTTCACCGCTACCTACTCAATGTTACTTAATTTTAACTACCTCGTAGCCCTTTCACTGCTTCTGGATCTAGCAGCTCTTGCGAGTCGATGAAGGGCAAACAGTGCTCCTTCGCTAGCTTCACCCAGAAATGAGCATAACTCTTGAAGAATCTAAAACAACAAACAAATGTTAATACCTAGTATTTAGCTTATGAGTTGTCGTAAACATGCCACAAGACAAGTTATCATCGGGCGTGTGTAACTATCAATGTTATGAGCAAACATTTTTTTTGTAAAATAATATGTGGATAGACTTATGGTTAAGTTAGGTTAGGTTCTTTCTTTCCATATAAGGCGCTATTCTTCTAGCTATCTACCGACCACAGCAAGTTTGAATGTACTCACAGTGAACTTGCCGGACTGCAGTAGAGCCAGTACGAGGTCACCAAGGGCGAGGTGTAGCGTATTAGCACCGCAACACTGAGTCACCAGGTTCAAAGGAGCTGCTTGACCAACCAGCCACTCCTCTTCTAATGACCAGGCAGTATCTTCTGTATCAGAGGCACCAGATTCCTCTACTACACAGCATAATACATAATTGAAATAGAAAATTTGTGTTTTGTTTGTGTGTGTGAAAATTGTGTGTCAATATCTGGCATCATAGCTCCTAAGCGGATAGACGGATATTGATTTAACTTCGTTTGGTTTAAAAGTGACTTGATCGAGAACGTTCTAAGCTATTATTCAAGAAAATCTGTTCAACTGTTCGACGAACATCAGTTCTTCTAATCGTTGAAGGGATTTTTGAGTCGGTTGTAGGTTTAATTTGTGCTTGATAAATGTGTGTGTAATTCACAATTAAAATGATGTAGGAACTCACCACACAAAGCATCCTTCACGCTATTTATAAAGTCCAACGTCTCCAAAATACTTGGTCTACTCAATGCCTCCTTATTCTTCACAGTGGAACCAGCAGAACGTGGTCTTTCCCTCAGCCCTCTGATATTTTCTGCCGATTCCGTATAGACCAAACTCTTCAAAGTGTGGTATTTTCGTCTCATTGTCTTCGTATCTGATTGATTTGTGATGGAGATTTCTGGGAACCCATAAGAAGTAGACGGCCGGTGTCTTCTAGACCTTCTCCTAACTTTGGGCATATCCAGTGTGTTTTTGTTAAGATCTTGGATAGTAGTAGAAGGAATAATATCTGGTTTAGTGGTTCTCCAGTAGTTGCCCGTTTTGACGCTTGCGAGGATTTCGTCGCTGCTCTCGTGGCGAGATATAGGAATTTGTTTAGAGCTGTGTAAGAAAAAGTAACGCTAAAGTACATCGACCATTGATATAACTGTGCTTACATGAAATAGCGTAATGGTGACCTCAGCTATTTATCAATTATTTATGACATAATATACAAACCTCAAATTTTATACTTTACGCTAATATACTAAGTTTATGATAGAGACATGGTTGTTCTGAGTCCAGGTATATTTTATGTGTTATTTGTAGGTTTTTAACTTTGTGCTGATAATACAAAATCTAGGTCAGCCATTTACCAGATTGTGAGTTGCAAATTAATATAATATCTAAGAAATTAGTGATAGTCATGAATGATACAAATTAGAAAAATGAAACTTTTTTTCACAATCCTATCCTTTAAGCTGACTTATCATATTACGCAAAAACACAATCATACAATAAAACCATTTATTTCATTGTATAGAAAAAACTTAACCAAATATGTATGTTTCATTAAATACGTTTTTCATTTTTTTGTGTCACAAAAGGGACTGTTAAAATATTAAATATCACAAAAAATTACAATTCTAAATTAAATCTACACTTTTCTGTAACTCGTCCTTTGGCTACGATCATCTCGACAAACCTAAATATACATTGTATGAATATGACCCCAAACGGTCAAATCATTCACAAGTTAAAGACACGGATTTCATTATTTTATTTACACTTGAATTCAGTCAACGTCAACAGAAGTTTTTTGTAGTTTATCGATATTAGTAACTTTTTTTTTATATTATAGGGAGCAAACGAGCAGACGGGTCACCTGATCTTCTGATTATCTTTGAAAACCATTAATCATTTGTTCCATAATTTAAACGTCGAACTCCTTTAGGACTTTGGAGTATGCGCCCATTACCGGTGACAAACGGTCTCGTTTTAAAAAGTAGCCGTGGGCATCATCAAACAATGGAAGGAAAAACCTCACCTACGGTTGAAAGGCATAATGCCAAAGCTCAAAGTCTTTCTTATAATGGACTAGCAACCCGCCCCGGCTGAATCTTCAATAATCATCATCATATTTCAACTAATTTACACAAAATCTTAACAAATTATACACCTAAACCTTCCAGATGAATCGCTTTATCGTCACGTATCGTATGAAAATCCGTTCAGTAGTTTTTGAGTTTATCACAAACAGACAAACAGTATAGTGTGTAGTGTAGTGTGTATAGTGACAGATTCGATTTCGATTAGTCGATTACATTAATAGATAACTTTTCATCTTTGCGTTTTTTATTCGATACCTTACCTTCCATAAATGCAAAAGTGAGTTTCTTTGTTTGTCTGTTTGTTTATTTTCACTCTTTCACGCCTTAACTACTAAACTGATAATTATGAAAGGTTTCATAACAAAAAATTGGGGATAGAAAAAAACTTTAATGGAAGCAAAGCCATCAGCTAGAGCTAGAGAAATTTCTATTTAAAAAGCAAACAATACTATATCATTCATAATTAATTACATATAACAGCGTCCTCCACATTGGAAGCTAAAAGCCGACAATAATTCCGTGCACGATTATAGCATATATTGCGAATCATCGGAACAGATAACATTTAACGGTTTACCCTCGTCCAGGGATGACAAATAGCCTGCTCCCCATGTTAGTACAACCGAACGTATATCAGAAAACAGAATGAACATTTTTGCGATTGCTAATATTGAAATATTGGTTCCTGTCTAGCATTTGTGGTATAGGGATTTGTTTTGCACTCCACCTATGGAACTTGTTACTGTTTTAGAAAAGACATAATAAAATGGTAAAATACCTATAGATATTTTCAGGTAATTTTCTTGTTTTTATATACGTTCTATTAATTGCGAGTAAGTATTTATTTACTTAAGGAAAAACGTTATTAGTATTAGCACTTACAGCGTTTTGAATAAATCTACGTTTCATCATGACTGTTAATGAAACGTAGATTTATTCAAAATCCGACAGTTTGAGAGAAAATGTTCTACACTACAATTTTACAAACAGTAGTAAAAAAAATATTTTACGAACATAAAAGTTTTAACAAAAAATTTGTTGATATAATTCAATGCATCGGGATACCTCGCTTTTTATTCAAAATTGTTTACACCGGGCTCTGCTTCTGGGTTTACAGTGCACGAGATAATTTTACAATAAACCAAAAATGGTTATCTTTGAAGATCTCCAAAAAATACATCAAAACGAATAAAATCATCCAACTAGTAAATAACCTCTAGCTAAATAATAAACAAATGTATGTACCTTAAATGGGGAAAAAAACTGGAGTTTCAATTTGCTCTTCGACCGTCTTTTGTGGCCGTTCTATCTTATAAAGTGTTTGTCCTTTCCCTGTTTATAGTAACACCGCATTTCTGAAATGCTGACACAATTTAGAATCATTCCAATAGGAATTTATTTCATCACAGCCACAATTAAAGCCCCATTCAATTGAATGGAATTTATTTCGTTTCTTTTCGAATCGATTACGCACCCAAATCGAAAGAACATTGATTTAAGTCTGAATATTTATGAATTATTGTTGCTACTATGACTTTTGAGGCATTTCAAATTAAAACACAATATATAACAGTCTAATTTGATGCCCTCGATTGATTCAGTACCTTCAGCCTACAGAAGACAGAAGACCAATAGCTTGATGCTGTTTTTCTGCTGGTGAGAAGGGTCATTAGGAAGGGAGGCGATAGAGTTGGCAACACACAAGTGACAACCCATTGCATTGTTTTTATTGATAACTAGTGTTACCAATAAAAATAAATGCTTTAGTAACCTAGTCAATAGTTACTCAGCAAAAAAAATAAATCCTTGACTTTTTTGAAGCCCAAAATTGAACTATAGTTATTCGCACTAAACCCTAACCGTTCAACGTCACGGATTTAACAAGTAATCCATAAAGCCTTCGCGAACTTTTAACGATGGCCAGTGCTCAGTTTGGAACGGCTAACAGACGCTGTTGCTCATTTAAAACTCCCGGATCATTTTATACTGTATTCGGTGTAATTTAAAACTTTAGATATAGCGATGAATATTTTATTTTGTGGAATGCATTCCACACTTTAGGGGTAGGCAGAGGCATATTAAACGCCTACATATTTTGTCCCTCTCACGTAATAGGGGGCAAGCCTATTTTTTTTATGGTATAGGGGGCAAACGAGCAGATGGGTCACCTGACGGTAAATGACTGCCGCCGCCCATGAACACCTGCAACTCAAGAGTCACAAGTGTGGGGGGGTTAGGGCCTCCGGTAACCTCACTCACTCGGCGAAAAGCAATGCAAGCATTGCTTCACTATCGGTTGTCTGTGAGGCCGTGGTATCACTCCGGTCGAGCCGGCCCATGCATACCGAACCATGGCTCTCATGGAATAAAGGATGGGACAATTGGAATTATATTGATAGAAAAATGTAGGAAAAAAAGAAAGGCAATGGTAGGAAAAAGATATTGCTTAAACTGGTAGAAGTTTTGAGATTCGGTGCTACTTAGAATTTTTAGATAGACTTTCACACAGTAAAATACAAGAAGAAAATTCATTCAATAGTCATTAAATTACGGATCCTGTTCAAGCATCAGTTTTGCACAAAACAGTTTAAAGTTTATCGGAAGCTATCATATCTGTGCTGGCGTACTGCCAAGCCTTCAAGCGATGCAATATTCGGTGTGCCACCGGAGCTGACCTCAAAATGCAACATCAGGCAGGTGGAATGGAAATTTTATTGACATAATATTAAAGAATAGGAACGAAATGAAAACGTTTGAAAAGAATATTTATTATAATAAAGCTGGAAGTTTCTTTTTTTTAATGCGTTAATCAATACAAATAAACAATATTGAAGTGTCTGTTTGTAATGTCAAAATAATTGTATTTTTTAAGCTCAAACAGTTATTTGCACAATACTTTTGCCTAAAAATCAGTTTTCAAATTTTTTATCTAAAAAATCTGCGGAACGGGTGGACCGATTTCCACGGGACTTTCACGGCCAGATAGCTGGTGTTATAAGGAGTAACGTAGACTACTTTTATTTTGGAAAAATAATTAGGGTTTTGCGCAAAATATATAAATAGGTACACGCGAGCGAAGCCGTGCCGGAACTACTAGTCTATAATAATTATGTATGTATGTGAATGAGCGCGGTCACGTAATAAGTATGAAATACATTTGAATTGACTTAATTGACTCGCAAACATCACAGTCAGCCTGTGATCACGGCCAGTGCAATCTGGTCAGTTAGTTAGTTAGCAAGTTAATTCCCGTACGTTTGTAAGCATTTTATTGTTAGTTTCCACTACACAACTATGTGTGTCACTTCAATAGAAGCGACCCCAATAGCAAATAGTTTCCTTCTAAATAATATTTATACCAGTCAGCTAAATCTCTGTTTGAATGTGTGTATCGATGTTAGTTTACATACGGTTAATATCACTACATATTATAAAACAAAGTCGCGATAAACTGAAAAACTACTGAACGGATTTTCATGCGATTTTCACCAATAGACAGAGCGATTCATGAGGAAGGTTTAGGTATATAATTTGTTAAGGTTTTGTATAAATTGGTTGAAATATGATGATGATTGTTGAAAATATCTCTGCTACCCGTGCGAATCCGGGGTGGGTTGCTACTTATAGAATAAATACTAACACAATCTGCTAAGAAGAGAAGTAATAAAATAGTATCTGAACAAGCCATAGTAGTTTCACTCATCGTCATCCTCCTCCGAGGCTTTTCCCAACTAAGTTGGGGTCGGCTAGTGTCACTACAATTTACATAACTAGCAGCGCCCCGGGTTCCACACACGTAAGTCCCGATCCCGTGGAAATATCGGGATAAAAAGTAGCCTATATGTTAATCCAGGTCTCCAGCTATCTACATAGCAAGTTTCATCGCAATTGGTTCAGTACTTTTGGCGTGAAAGAGTAACAAACATCCATCCATCCATCCAAACTTTCACATTAATATAATATTAGTGGGATTAATGGGATTATACTGGAAATTGCTTGGTTTTCGATTTTCAACCATAATTCATTACGTTAAATTTTTTTTGGTTTTTTTTCATGACCAGTTTACTGGTTTTAAAACGCTTTTATTAGCTTCGCCTGTTAAACCAAGTTACAAACCATGTTAACAAATCTTGGAAGTCGAAATTAACCAACTTCTAATTGTCGCACCGATTTGAAACTTTGCAAAAATATGTTATACCTATGATAATACAAAAATTTTGATCCATCGAGCTCAACTGATGATAGAATCAGAAGAGAGATACTGGAAAATAATGACTAGTAAACCCTTCTATTTTGGACTCATTTTGTTCATTTTAAACATTATGCTTGATGGTGAGTTTCTTAAACGTGTTTTTGTTTTAAAAAATATAATAATTATAATTATAAAATATTACATCATCGAGTACATCAGAGACTCCTTTAAGAATGCGCCCATTGTAAACAAGATGGTCGAAAGCCGTATGCGCTCGTATGGACGTATGATGAGGCGAGACGAAGAGCACGTTGTTAAGCAAGCCCCTAGCTATCCCCGAAAAGAAGAAGGGCAAAGGACGTCCGCAAGCCACGTGGTAGACAACCGTTTCCAAAGATCTCAAACGAGCTCAGATCAACGAACAGACAATCCAAGATAGACTATCTTGGCGCCTTAGAACAAGGAGGGCCGACCCCAAATAAAATGGGGAAAGGCACAGCAGAAGCAGAAAAATTATTAAATAGTAGATGTGTGTTAATCGGGACTTAATCCCGGTAATATTTATAAGCCGACCTCATGTGTGTTGTGGTCGACTTACGCTTCTTTCTGGTTTGAGTATGGGTAGCTAAGTCGAATGTCATTGTTAAAGAAAAAACAAAAAAGAGTTCAATTTCGTCAGCAGCCCGGAATGGTCTTTCGGGTTTTGCATAAAGAATTGAAAGTGAATTGATGTCAAAATTGTATTGGGATATAATTTCGCCCCCAATATAAGTTTATTACTGTCATTTAGAGTTTCTCTTTTAGTCATCACCACTTTCCCATTACAAACCAAGCCAGGCGTGCATGCTTCATATGCAAGCACTGCAGTACATTACCTTTTATGTCTTTTTTTTTCCTATTGGTTTCTTATCATCCTTAGTCTATGGTATTGCAATTTAAAATAAGAATTTTCCTTTAACGTTATTTCATATAATCTATGTAAACTTACCGTCTGTCACCAACCAGGGCATTGGCGAACGCTCCCAACACACATCTCTTCGCAAGCCTCAATTTGGCCTCTGCTTTGTCCCGCCTACTGAGAGTAAGGGTTCTAGCTGAACTGTGTTCTCTACGTGAAGGTAGCTTGATAGGGTAGGAGATCGCCATCCCATCACTCGTTGGAAACACTAGGCGAAAATCTGGAACAAAATTAATTGGTATGCTTGATGATGTTGACACAAAGTTCTAGAAATCATGTAATTAAATGATTGCACGGATGACGCAATGGTTTAAATTGTCGCCTAGCTGAGGGTTGTGGGTTCAAATCCCACACGGGACATCATCATCTTGGTATTCCTTGTGTCCGTTGTTTAAATGTTTATGAAGCCCCCGCGACACAGGAATATTCCTAATGGGAAAGTTGTCTTTTATTTAAAAAAAAAAGGGTCTAAGTTCAATTTTGAAAATCCTTTCTTATCGTATGTCTTAAATTCTTGAACGTCTTCTCTCTTCGTTTCTAGGACTATCGATAGAATTTTAAGCAAATGTCTAGAACTATAGAGAACATAGTTGTGTTCTCTTGGCTTTAACGTTTAATACAGTTAAACTAATTTGACTTGACATTCCATTAGCGTATTCTGGGTGCAGTGGAAGTATTAGTACAAGCAAAACTGCTGGATTTTTCAACGAATTATTCATTACATTACAGGGCTCGCAGTATTAAGGACATAAGTCTTGAAGATAAATTACCATAAATTATTTTTTATTCGTAAAGCTTTTGAAAGCGCGGGAAGGCAACATCGCATTTTTCTACCTTTTACAGAAAGTGGGGTTTTTGCTATGTTTAATTATAATCCTACAAATATTATAAACGGGAAAGTTTTTGAGGATGTATGTATGGATGTTTGTTACTCTTTCACGGCAAAACTACTAAACCTTTTGCAATGAAACTTGGTATGTAGATAGCTGAAATCCTGGATTAACATATAGGCTACTTTTTATTCCTATATTCCCACGGGATCAGGACTTACGCGGGTGAAACCGCAAGGCGCTAATAGTGTTAAATATTTGTCAGTTGTTTCATATTGTAAGAAAGTGTTAAGCTCACCTGAAAGATAATGGACATCCTAAAAAACCTTACTAGTCCAGTCATTTTAGGCATTTTAAATCCCAATCTGGGGAAAAATTCCTAGTGAGCTGAATTTTTGTATACACCTTTATTACGGTGTTATTATGAAGGTGTGAAAAATCGACATCGATATCGTGGCGGCTAAAAAAGTTACAAAGGTCAAAAGGTCACGAAAATCAGTTTTTCGCAAATATTTCGCGACCTATTGCTCGGAGGTCAATAGAAGTCATGACAAAAATTGTTCCTCATAAAATTGTCTACAAAAATGTTCATTGCAGTTTTTCTGTAAAATTAACTGTTTTCGGATTAAAGCGCTGAGTAAGCGACTAGAATGCACTCACATGCAGTATTTAAATATTCAATATTACCATCACCTCTAGAGACACTAGAATTTTTTAATGTTTGTAGACTACGCCTAACTTCTACGACATCACCATCCGATAATAATTCATCACATATAAAATATTTATTACTCATTATGATAACTATTTAAGAGCAGAAAATAACTAAATAAACGTGTTTAACACTCAAGAAATAATTTTCAACTGAACTAAACTCAGTCCGACTGGCAGTAGCAGGTATAAAGGGACGGGTCTCGGAACAATGAAATACGGAACATCTGCCAGTGAAGGTCATTTGAATGAGATATAGTAGATTTTACTAAAAACCTAAACCTCTATAAGATAAGTATATCTTTCCCGAAACGTCCAAATATAAGATAAAAGTTTTTAAGACACTTACAAATATTAATTAAAAGCAATAGAGTTTACGCCTTGGTGTACGGTATACAATACCGTATGTGAGTGCATTCTAGTCGCTTTCTCAGCGCTTTAATCCGAAAACAGTTAATTTTACAGAAAAACTGCAAGAGACATTTTTTGTAGACAATTTTATAAGAAACAATTTTTATTATGACTTCTATTGACCTCCGAGCAATAGGTCGTGAAATATTTGTGAAAAACTGATTTTCGTGACCTTTTGACCTTTGTAACTTTTTTAGCCGGCACGATATCGATGTCGATTTTTCACATCTTCATAATAACACCGTAATAAAGGTGTATACAAAAATTCAGCTCACTAGGATTTTTTTCCCAGATAAAACCTAAAATGACTGGACTATACGTACTATAAAACCGAACGAAATACGCCGGTATAATCGACCATTCAGATTTCTCAGAAACTTCATAACATTAATTTTTTTATGTTCTCAGAGAACATTATATCAGAAATCTGCTAAATTTATCATCGCCGGATGACCTCAATCGAAAGCTTTAGCGCGCCATTTAATACAACTCCATCGTTGAGACCCATCTTGTATAACACATATACCCGTAATAACCGTAGCTTGTCGAAAATACAACTTGCATAAGGTAATATGGAACAATTTTAGCGAGCGATAGTAAAATAGATCGATATTATTGCTCGCCTGTATCCTTGAAGGCGTATTAAGCACCTACAATTTGCCAGTATAATTTGGTCCCACTGACGTAATAGCGGAAAAGCATATTGCCGTCAACCTGGCACTTTGGGAATTAAAAATGGGAAAATTGGGAAAGGTCGGAAAGAAGGGAAGGTAACGGATTTGCTTATACGGATAGATTGGCTAGTGTTCGACCTGGTCAGGGTCACATATCTGTAACTTGAACTGGCTGCTGCCGGCAAGTCCGAACCCCTAACTCATATTAATTAATACTAATATTAAATGTGTCCCAATTAGGATATATTCGAGTTTTCACTTTGCACTTGCTAATAACATAATTTTGGTGGAGACACCATATTTTCATTATTAATGTACATTTGTGCAACCACTTATATAAATTTATTTAGAAGGCCTATTTGGAAATAAATAAAGAATTTGATTTGATTTGATTTGATTTAATAAATAACACATAATTATATTTCGATGCTTTTGTTGAGTCAATGAAAAAGGAATTAATTTTATTTATATTATTAAGTATTAGCGCTTTACCGCGAGATGATACACAATTTAAACGACGTGGGATGAGGTATCTCATTCTAGTGCGAAGCTAGGAGTCTTCTACACAGGTGACTAAGGCTTGACTTATGCATAGAAAATCATCGTCTACTCAAAATATAATATAATAAGATACGACAAGAAGCTGGATGACCTTTTCTTAATAGCTGGTCACCATTGATTTAATATACAATAATAATATATACAAGTGAAGTCACAAATGATTTGACTCTCTAGTAGTTAGAAAACAGCTATGGGCAAAAGTAACTCAGAACAGATTCCGCGGTATCCACAACTTAGTGGGATTTGCGACTCGCTACACTTTCCAACTTTAACATCGATATTAATCACTGGAATTGGTATAAATCCTTTATTTCTGCTTGGCTGTTCATCTACGCAAAAAAAATACAACATACATACACACACTTACGCCTTTATCCCCGAAGCGGTATGTAACAGGGGGCAAGCCTATTGCTGTCAACCGGGCACTTTAGGAATTAAATGGGAAAATTGGTTGTATATTGAAAGGGAAAAGTCGGAAAGAAGGGATGGTAACGGATTTGCTTATACGGATGGATTGGAGAATGTAAGCAATAGCTAGCGTGAGAAAGTAGAATAATTCATGTTTATTAAATTCACTTTTCTCAGTTGTGACAAATAAGTTGACGGAAACGGGACATCGATTCAACCTGAAATCTATAATGAACTTGAATTTTTAATGTCAACTTTAATTGCCAGATCCTACTATATAATATTATAAGTACCGATACTATGTACCCGATGTGTCATTCTGAAATTCAACCCTTACAAACTCTCGCAACGTAACAAACGAACTCGAGTCAAATATGTACTACTTAAAGAGAACTTTTTTAACCAAAAACTTGCGGAATTAAATAAAAACATCTTGTATAAAATGTGAAATACAAACTCAGATTAACTTAAAAAAATTGTAATTAACTAAGAACACTGTAAATTTAGCGACGTAGACTGAGTTTGCGATAAACTCAAAAACTACTGAACGGATTTTCATGCGGTTTTCACCAATAGATAGAGCGATTCATGAGGAAGGTTTAGGTATAAAATTTGTTAAAGTTTTGTTTAAATTGGTTGAAATATGATGATGATTGTTGAAGATGTCTCTGCTACCCGTGCGAAGCCGGGGCGGGTTGCTAGTGATAAATAACCGTGCTAGTTATAACTAGTGATAAATAATAATAAATAATAGAGAATGGTCTTCAAAAAAAGGATTTTTAGATTCATATGGTATTCAAGAAGAGTCAGAAAGACACATCTAGTAACTGTAATCCTCTGCAGCGCAGCCACAACTGGTATTAAGTTTTGACCAGCGCCCGCAGACCTCAGCGGTACAAACAATGAACTCCAAACACGAGGGAACAATAGCTCAAAAACGCTGGTCATATTAATAATGCTAACGTATTCCGCTGCAAAGCAAAATGATCGTGAAATTTTGATGCAACGGATTGTGATGTGAAATAGTGTGCTTTATTGTGTGGGTAGTTTAGAGTTTAATTGAACTCACTCATTAGTGTCTGGTACAAATTTAATACGTAATTTAGGCACATACTCAGTTTACCTAAAATACAGTATAAATACACAAGACGACCTTCAAACCTTCAAGAAAAGAGCGTACTCCTATCTCAAAGGCCGGCAACGCACTTGTGACTCTCTAGCAGGTGTCCATGAGCGACGGTAGTCACTTACTATCAGGTGACCCGTCTGCTCGTTTGCCCCCTATAATATAAAAAGACATAATTATATTACTAGAGATGGAAATAAATTAGTTCAACCAAAATTTAGGTTAACAAAAGTGCAAACATCTTTTATGAGGTACACCGTTAAATTCTATAATAAAATACCTGATAATATTCTTCAACCAAATGAGAAGAAATTTAAAAATTGTTCAAAACGGACGCTTTGTAAATCAGCATATTATAAACTAGATTATTATTTAGGTCATAAAAATGCTTGGCAGAGTCCTGGCTGTACAGACAATAATGAAAAATGTGTAGATAAAATACTCACCAATATGGCGAAAACGATCCACGAAATCCACCAAAGCCTTAGCCCATGCAAACTTCTTAGCAGCATCAAGCAACCCGAAACAAACATCCAATGTACCATCATGGACCCCCAAACAATACTCCTTTAGTCCATCAAATTCTTTCACACACTTTTTCCCATCAAAGTCTTCCAAGAACCACGAATTCTCATTAGAAGTGGCAAAGAGACTGTCTAAGTAAGGTTTCAAAACCGGCCCGAGGTATTTTTTATCATCTTTGGCGCCTTTATAGAGCCAATTGAGAATGGTCTTCATCATAACCATGTGATCTTTTAAGTTTTCTCGGCGAAGTTCTGGATCCCGACGAACTGCATCAATAAGACAGGCTGATGAAGCGTCGTAGTAGTCTTTCAGTTTGTTCCACTTTTTTGATCTGTGGGAATTTATTTTGATCATAGAATACAAATAACAAAATGGTTTAAAATATTGATGTTTGGCTATGGTACGAAGTCACCGCAAGAGACTATGAATGTTTCATAGCTGGTCACCCTATTATTAGTTAATTGGTGATAGCAGTAAGATATGATGATAAGACCACCAAGATGGATGAATTTTCTATTTTCATTTTCAAAGGATCATTTTAACAATAGAACCGCAATATTTAGGTACATATCTAACTAATTTAATATTTTTTAAAGTTTAATATCTGTTTAAGTGCGAATAATTCTTTATGAGATTAAAACGTTATTAATTATTGCTATGAAAATGGGAGAATATTACAATACTGCTACAAGGTATCTTAATAGTGTGTAATCCGTAAAACTATGCTGTGTAAATATGGTAAATATTTGTATCGCTTACACAAAATTTCATAATAATGAGAAGTAACACCCATATTTTTACAACAGTGATCTTGTGAGACAATCTCTATGGAATATCTAATCACGTGAGTGATATTTACATAATTGAAAAGATGATATACAACATAATCTAGGCAGGGTATATTAAATATTGTTTTACCTCAATAATTCAAAGTACGTCTGTCACAGTCCACACACACCGGGAGCTTCTAGTTTAAACAAATATTAGGATAACCAACACAATACCCGTCGTGAGTCATACTTCCCTATAACTGTTAACTTCAGATTGGTTGTAAGACAGACTGAAACTAACTCACCTGTAAGATGACAACTCTCTATCAAATTCTCCCACACTGCTGTTTTGAAAGTTATTCAAATACAAATCTCTAGCCTGATCGAGCATGATAGCCAGAAGATGGATGAGGTCTTCGATAGATTCTTCGTTGAGGGAAGTTGCTTGAATGAGATTCGCACGAAAGGTGCTGTGGTTCTCCTAAAAAAAGATAAAATATTATTTTAGGCTCTTTTGTTTCTTTGTTTGCCAAAAACGGACCTGGATTTACTACACATACATCCCTCACCCCTGTATCTCCAAGGGGTTAAGCAGAAGCGTATGAAACCCCCACATTTTGCCAAGTATAATCCTGTGCCACTCACGTATTAGGAGGCACGCCTATTGCCATAAACCGGGTGCTGTGGGAATTAAAGATGGCAACATTGGGAGTATTTTGCTAATTGCTAAAGCTAAAAGTGGGCAAGAAGGGAAGGTAAGGAATATTGCTTATATGGATGAATTGGGGAGTGTAGGCAATAGTGCGAGCAGGTCAGGGTCGATTTCCTGTAACTTGAACGAACGGGAGCCAGGAAATCCGAGCCCTCTAACATAATTTATTTATCTCAAAGTGGTAAGTTCCAAAACAATTTGTTTACCCTGGAAGTAACTGAATGTCATGCTGCTCGTTTGCTCATTTTATGGGTCAGTGGTGTTGATCCTGGTGCACATCAGATACCAAAGTGTTTTCAGTATTGTTTTTAGTGTAAAAGAAAAAGTACGTTTTGATGATAGTCAAGAACGTCCTTTTTTGCAGTAATAACTGTTGTCAAACAATGCAATAGGTATTAAAAAATGCCTAAAAGAGATAATTAGAAATTGTATGTTGCATCACCATAAATTTTTCAAGGCAAAATGAAGGCTATTAGGCGGATTATGTTCTTTTGTTGACTCCTTTTCAACTTTCATTTTCTCAAAACTAATAACCGTTTAATGTTTTACACCGCACAAATACCCATCTATTACATTTCTTCCACTTCCACCAGTATTTTTACATACAAGATGTATGTAAAAATACAACAAAATGTAAAAACTCGTAACATTCATTCATACCACTGAGCTGCCTAACAATTTAAGAGCACTTTCAACAATTATACGTAGAGTTTCAAGAAAAAGAAATGTATAGAGATGAAAGCAATGCGCCATTAAATCATTAACTTAGTTGAACACATTTTATTATGCAAAGGTGTGTAAGAACTAAATGTATTCGATATTAATTCAGCTACAGATTGCAAAGCTCTAGTCTCGACGCGTTGAGATTCACCTCGCATTCCAATCATACCACTCAACGCTGCACTTTGCAGATATGTAAATGCTAACTGAATGACAAGTAGTTCAAGACATTTATGGAATTGAGGTCACGGATTGGATAGCGGGCTGTTATCTTTGGTTGACTGCTTTTGAAATTTGTCTTATTTTATTATTAATGGCAAGGCAAAACTGGTTTTAACTTAATTCCTCTTATATTCCCAGACACAATTCAGAAACATGGACATAGAAGATTCAGCCTTCGATCCATTAGGATTATTGGTTAGTAAATCGGTCGATCAGTAATCAGTTTCGGTAATCACCACAGTCCTACCGTTCAGACACAAATGATATGTCATTACTACCATGGAAGATGAGAATTTAAACAATCCCTCGTCCTGCATTTGTGAAGTAATTGTAATTGAGAAGGAAATTTTAAGCGTAATTTGATAGGTCTTTAAACTTAACAGATTTTTAGATGTATTGTATGTCCTCGCAGTGATACAACTGAATTTAATGACCTTAACCTGATATATGTTTTTGAAGTTTCAGTATTTGTAAGAAAACATAATGACGTTTTTTAATTCAACGTTGACAGTTACACGAAATATAAACCTAGAGAACAAAAATATTGGTCCCATTTTGTAGAACGATTACGATTACGATAAGATAGATAGATTGCCCAAGAATATAAGGGAACTAACATTCAAATATTTTATATTTCAATTACCCAAATGGTTAGTAGATATGTGTTTTTGTACGATAAAAGAATTTATGCAATAAAATATAAAATAATAATTAGTAAAATAAAGTAGAATAACATTTTATAAATTAAAAATAATATAATGTTAAGGAAGTTAAGTATTACAATGTAAATTAATATAATGTTAAATAATGTAAATACAATTATTGGTTTTGTATACATTTGCATGTCAAAACAAGGCAGAATATGGCATTGATCCAAAACCACGCGTGTAATACCTGGTACTACCTGTATTGTATGCAAATTGATATATTTCATTTCATTTCAACGTAGTAATAAAATAACAAGTTATTTATTTTGTTCTCTTATTTACAAATACACTATTATACCATGTACTGATTTAACTATAGTTACGAAACTCGCGCCATTCAAATGACGTCCCACTAGTCGAGTGAAAGGTTTCCATCATCTGTGATAGCAATGCTCTGGGAAGAATATATTTCGAGGAAGTGATTAATTGTTGACGCACAGAGAAGAAGGAGACACCTAACCAAATCTACCGTATGTTTTTTGCAGTGAAAACTTCTTTAGCGGCGTTATGCACTTTTTGGGATGGGTAAAAAATGTTAAACTCGCGTCAGGACACGTGAATACAACATTCGAAATTCAAACATTTATGAGCGGCCAGGAGGGCAGAACTTCCAGTGTACCCTATGTATACATTTAGATATGTTATTACCTACTTTTTATTTTTAACCTAATTATATATATGCAGATGTGTGTGTGTGTGTATGTATATGCAAATACATTGTGAAGTTATGTTTTCACTTCTGACGTGCAGTCCTACGACTGACTGTTTTTTTTACACCCTTTATTAGCTTCAGTTGTAAGTAACTAACAACTATGTAAATAACTCTTGTCGTATTAAATTGAAACTGTATCACTTTGTAAATATATTTCATTCAAATGACCAGGAGCCAGGAGGTTGAGAACCTTTAATGGCTACGAGAACAACTCGAGTTATGCTCATTTGATTCGTTTTGACGTCAACAGTCAAGTCAACAACAACCCAATATGCCAGGAGATGGATAGTGGGACTATTTTTTAATTTTCAATTTGGTTCGCTGCTAAAGCGAGTCTTTTAGTTTTTCTAAATTATAATTTTTAATATTGAAAGTGTTGTCAAAAATGTCTCTGGTAACCTACATAGAGGTCCACATATAAATGGAAATCACTTACGTGTGTATTCATACTCTTGCACATGAGCAGTTCGCTAGCAACTCGCCACAGGTACCGGATTTGTCTCCTGGAGTATACTGGGGGTGAACCGGCTGAAGCCTTCGCTTCTCTGTTCAGGTTCTCCCATCGACTGAACAGTGCTGTTTCCAAAGCGTCAGATGGAGCAGGAGGGATGTCTTCAGCTGTTGGAGAAGCGTTTTTGAACAAGTTCAGTCCTATTAATTTTTTAAACACAAAGGTTGTTAATTTACTGGTAGGCCTGATCTGTATACCTAGATTAGGTGAAATATTTTTGGTCTTTCTGCCAAAATTTTGCGTAACATGAGATTTTTTGCACCTGAACATGGTAGCATCTGAGTTAAGGTCATCACACACTGCAACGGCACAGCTGCAGTACGGCGCCGCCTGAAATTGAGGCTACCGCTAGCCGGCAGCGTGCTTTACCATGCGGCGCCCGCGAGATGCAAGCTCGCAGTCCGCGCGCCGCCTGCGAGGTCCAAGGTAATTTCATCCTCATGTGCGACACGACGCGAAGTTTTTTCGCTGGCGGTTTGCAGTCGGCTATACGCTGCGGCGGACTATACGCTGTATGCGAGCTGACCGCGATCTTACAGCGCGCCGACTGCGAGTCGAGTTGTATGGTTGCAGCAAGCGCGCTGATTGCCCGCCGATGGCATTTTCATATTGACATTGTGAAATATATTAAACGACCATGGTTTAATTCTCAGATTTGAATGACAACTGAATTACAAGGTGTGAGCCGTGCCGTTACCGTGACGGTATAGTGTGTGATGACCTTAAGTTATATTTTCAATAAGTTTTACTGATGGTTATAGCCTGAGTTTTTTTGTACAATTAGAATGAACTATACCTGTAAGTATATTTTATTCTATATGTTTTTCTACGGACTGGGGAAAACCTCCATCCTTTAGAAAACTGCGGATGACTAACTGTAGAGATAATCTACTTGCAAAAATGCTTGTACGAGGGAATTCCTCTCCAAAAGGGATAAAACAATAAACTACAGCTATGACAACCCTACTTATTACAATAGGCTATCCAGTGCCCCATAGGGAAGGGGTTTTTGATATTGGTATTTGCAGTGGGCTCTGTTTCCGCATTTAGAATCATAGTCGGTCCATTATGCGTTCAGATAACGTAGAAGCCTCCTGGGGCGTTCACAGGCTTATAGGAGCGAACTAGTAACCGCGAAGATATTTGCCCGTTGTGTAGCCACTCCCTCACACTCCAGGATAACGAGGACGGCTTTTCCTAGAGAAATGGAGAATAATGGTTACTACAACTACTCGGATATCGAGTCGGTTGAGACTGAGCAGTCCGACAGGTTAAACGTGGTAAGACTTCGGTCAGCACCAGTTTGGTCTGCCTGCATCCAGCAATATTAGCCTAACGGCCGTTCTGCGCTTCACGAGTCCTTGCTTTACCCAAGGGTAAAGTTGGTTGAAGGGGAGAGGTATATAGGGTTTGCAATGCATGAGTGGCACCACTGGTATTATTAGGGATGTGTGCTTTGTTTATTAACTTAATCGTTTATAAAACCAAATTCAATTTCACCTAGTTTTGAAGACCTTGATAATCTTTGAAGTTATACTTCTTTTGGCGCGTTATCGAAAAATTATGAGAGTAAATTTTTACGATGCGAGCGCACACCGTCACGAAAAACCGACACCCTGAAGTCAGCTAGTCAACATTTTAGTTCAAAAAAAGTTACTAACTTCACGATAGTGATAAAAATGGTTTTTACATATTACTTTGAGTACGTTTGTAGAATTTGAGGTTAGTTGACGGTATGTATTATTTATGATAATTTACTGTGATTATAAGTGATAAAAATGGTTTTTACATATTACTTTGAGTACGTTTGTAAAATTTGAAGTTAGTTGACGGTATGTATTATTTATTATGATATTTAAATAAACTTTATTTAACTAGATAAAAGTATAACTTCTTACATGCGTACATAAGTACACACACACTTTTTTTTTCGCACTTGTTGTCATTCAACATATTTTTATTTTTAGTGTCAACCCTAAAAATAGTTAATGACGTTTGAAACTCACCTGCAACATGATGCAGTTGCTGTAGGCAGCTTTTAACACAAGCCGCGTCGAACAGCCAGTCCGCGTCCCTCGCCCCGCGCCGCACCAGCGCGCCCCTCTCTACCCCGTACACGTACCCCGCCACACCGCCACGTTCGCACAATGAATATAATCTGGAAAAATTATTACGACTCCTCGGTACAATGGCATAAACAGTCATGATTGGCTACCTGAAAATAAATACAGTGTCGGGTAGGTGTAGAAGGTAATCTGATACAGACAATAAAAACCTCTTGTTACACATTCGTAAGTGATGCCAGGAGTACTAAACTTGGGGTAATACACTACGAATGGGGTGTACACAGGCCAGGTAAAAAAAAAATACAGTCAGTCGTAGGACTGCACGTCAGAAGTGAAAACATAACTTCACAATGTATTTGCATATACATACACACACACACACACACATCTGTATATATATAATTAGGTTAAAAAAAAGTAGGTAATAACATATCTAAATGTATACATAGGGTACACTGGAAGTTCTGCGCTCCTGGCCGCTCATAAATGTTTGAATTTGGAATGTTATATTTTTTGATAGAAACTCGGCTCCGTCTGGCTTCATCTTACGAATGTTCGATCAAGTCACGTGTTTAACATTTTTTACCCATCCCAAAAAGTGCACAAAGCCGCTAAAGAAGTTTTCACTTCAAAAAAACTGTAATAAGTTTTTATGTGTGATGGCACCATAATCACTTAGTGTTTCGACTAATGAATCCTTTTGAATCCAATCGATTGATACCAAATATTATTTAAATAGAAAATATGTGTGTTTTATATCAAATAAAAATCCTTTCATCACCTTGAAGTATTAAAAAAGGGCTACAATCATGGGCATACTCAGGTTTTGGCTCAGGGCACAGTTAAGATAATAGTTACTTCGTAACCCAGAAGGCATTTTTTTTGTCGGCCCCGACAGTATGCAAATGAAAAATTTGACTTAAAAATTACTTTTTTACTTATAAACCTAACACTATAATATAATGCAAAAACAGGGGGGCCACTTTAATATCAGTATAAAAAAAGGTAAAAATAATTTCGTTATTGTCAGTACGGCACCTTTTAAAGAAAATTTAAATCTATAACATCTACTCGCTGCCCAAAAAACTTTACAGACTTAATCTGTAAAAATACAGTGAAATTATAAACCTCTCGGAGCAGTATGGTAAGAAATAGTGTGGGTATACTCACGCGTCCAACACGAGCAGGAGATGGTGCGAGGCGTGCGCGGCCACGCAGCAGCGCGCCGCCGCGTGCGCGTAAGCGCCAGCTCGCTCCAGCCGCCGCCGTACGCTGCACATCGCTGCGTAACGACTTAGCACGCGGAGAGTGCCCTGACGACAAACATTTTCAGTTTCAAATTATTAACATTAAATAATATTTACGATATTTCCACCCAAAAATTACTATAGCAGGGAAAATTACTCTTTGTCCCGTTTGCACAAGAGTACTCGAGCAGAAATCGTGCGTATGATACTGCAGATTGCCACTGAAATTAGAGCTGCCCAACTATTAAACCTCAACTCTATAGAAGATCGTGAACAATATAGTACTACTACCGTAATTTTGTATTTCTTAAAGTCAGTAACGTCTATCCTGGATCGAGTTCTAAAGCTAGGCATACTCCAATGGATATAATTGGCGAACCACGAGCTCAAAAAAGCACCACTGATCTTGAGGTTGTTTATAGATACCGATAATCACTTATCATAAAACGCGTACGCGATAAAGAGTAAATAAAAATTAAAATACTCGTGACTCAAAAATCTCTTCAATCATTAAAAAAGAGCCAGTGATCTTCGAATGTCTGAACCGATTTTCTTAAATTATAGCTAAGACTAAGAACACTCTCGATCGAGTCACCTTAGAAACAAAAAAGTAAAAAAAATAGGCAGTCATGGGACTGCTAACAGAAGTAAAAACTTTAATGAAATGACGCACTTAAAACGTCACATTAGCAGGTTGGTGACATTAATTAATAAGGAGCTGACAGAACTCAATGTTTAGATTAGCGCCCTCTAGTGGATCTATAAATGTATTATTAGCGTGACGGTCAAAAGTTCAGTGGTTTTTCCCCATAGCAAAAGTGCACAAACGTGCCTAAAGAAGTTTTCACTTTAAACAATAAATTAACATACACATACATTCGTTTAGAAGCTATGATGCCATAGACAAACACACATCTCCCGACTTTATGTGTAAACGTTTTATTCACTTTGCATCTCACCTGATAAACTCCTTCCCTCATTTTATCTATCAGAGCGTTAAGCGCAGCTGCTACTCTTGCCGCATGAGATAGTTCAGAGCAGTGCGAATCCAACTCTGCCTCAAGAGACGGGTGCCAAAGCTGCCAGGTAGACGTACGATCTCCACAGACCATTGAGGATGGTGGGCCGACTGCCGCTGCATAATAACCCTGGAGAAAAACACTATGATAAATTTAGTATTTTTCAAAGCTGGCAAAAGTTTTTGGCCAGCTTTGGTTGCGCTCCTCTTGCTTCTTGAATTACCACCCATTTTTTATTTAATTGACTGCACGAATGGCGTCAAGTCGTAATTAATTATCTGATTCTTATAAAATTACTCTAAATCTGGGTTTACTTTCATTTTCTTGACATTGGTGCAAATAATCCATAGATTAAAAAAAACTGCGAAATTTAGAGTAAGATGAAGTCCTCAATCCCTAAGCTGAGACTGTGTTACTACCAAATAAATTTTTACTTACCCCCTGAGCACTTGTATAATGAAGTAAAGCCATTGGATGCGTTAGTGGGACCCTGGTAGAATAAGCCGCAGGATTACATCCCTCGATCTTGGCTCCTAGCATTAGTTTAGCTTCAGCTTCTCCAGCCCCAACGCGGACCATCACCCAGGCTGCTCCTTCGACAATGGCCAAACGACGATCCTGTGTAGTCTGAGGTGCAGATCCTTTAGAACGATAATATAAACAATTTTCAGGTACACACATCAACAAATGTCAGAATAAACTTATTATTTTAGAGGCAAACGTGTACCACTTCTAGCTTTTGCCCGCGACTTCGTTCGGCCTCATACAGATGGCTTCTGCTCATGATTACATGAACATTTAGTTGATACAGATGAACCTTTTTGGAGTAGTCACGTTTCTAATCCTGGTTTTATGCTCCGTAATATAGTACCAAAAAAAATTAAAGAGCCAGGCCTCACAAACACTTAAAAGCAAATATGTTTTAATGTTATGTAAAGCCTCGCTTGCAAAAATCTTTTTTTTAAGTTGTAGTATTAATTGTTGGTAAGGATTCCAACCATTTCTTGAAAGTGTAGGAACAACTAAGAATATTCTAACAACCCTATAACGTTAAGAGATACACTCAGAATTTGTTTGGTTGACTTTCAAGACTAAAATCAATTTATTTACGAACCATTATTTTGTGTTTTATACATGTTTTTTTTTACGTAAGTACGCCGCTATCCGCTGAACTAGATTGTACTAATGGCATGCGATTTTTAAGCTCAATTTTAATGGGATAAGGTTAATATTATATTAACATTTTAAAGTGCTTGAGCATTTTGCCGACCAGTCTGAGTTGATCCTTATAAAGCGAGTTGCCGGTGCCTATTAACTCTTGTAACGCAATTATTTTTCATTATCGTGGTAGAGTTTGATAACAGAATAGGTTTTGACCACGGCTTTGCTCTCGTTAATCAAGAGACACTTGAAAACAGTATTTTTTTCTGAATGCAAGTACTCATTTTCGGTCTCTATGATCGGTTGAGTAGTTAAGGCTAGAAAGCATAACAAACAAACAAACTCACATTCGCATTTATAATAATTAGGTTAGGAGGTTAGGATATAGAGCATAGTAGTTAAAAAACCGGACAAGTGCGAGTCTAACTCGCGCACCGAGGGTTCCGTAAGCAAAGAAACTTGTATGTAGGTAGATAGTACGTCCATCTCCGGAATCAATTCTCGAAGACTTTTGCACGTCTTTATCGAAAGATAAACTTAACTTTGCGGTTGCGATGTATAACAAAGTAAACAATCCAATCGCAAAATATAAGTTTGTAATCACTAAAACGATTTTTTTTATTTGATGTAACAACAGATTGACAACTTTTGGATTTTTTCCTTTACTTGTGCTGTAAGACCTTGCTTCTTACCAAATTTCATGATTCTAGGTCAATGGAAAGTACCCTATAGGTTTTGATTTAGGTACCTGCGAAATGTTCAAATTTGATCAAATATAAGGCTTAAGTGGCGATATTTTTTGATTGCGTTGACTTAGAAACTTGAATTTTTTATAGCTTTAAGGGATTACAGACTTATGTATTTGTTATTAATTTCAACTTGATGCGTTTACAGGTTCCTGAGAAAAAAGTCTTGACAGACAGACAGACAGACGGACAGCAAAGTGTAATAAGCGTTCCTTCTTTTCTTTTTGAGGAACAGAACCTTAAAAAAAATAATACAATGATGACAGTTCACAACGGAACCCTAAAAGAAAAGACTCCAATACTTTGAGTTTAAAAATATTTTTCAATTCAATACGAGAAAGTTGATCCCTTGTTCAAAACTTTATACTTTTCTTTGTTCTCAATACCGGCACAGATACAAAATAAGGTTTTGTTTTGCCTCAGCGAGCTCGTAAAGATGGGCGTCACAAGTTTCAACGCAATCTGTGACGGACCAAAGGAAGGGTCAATAGTCTATATTTGATATATTGGCATAGCTTAAAATCACTACATATTATAAAACAAAGTCCCCCGCCGCGTCTGTCTGTCTGTTCGCGATAAACTGAAAAACTACTGAACGGATTTTCATGCGGTCACCAATGGACAGAGTGATTCATGAGGAAGGTTTAGGTGTATAATTTGTTAAGATTTTGTGTAAATTTATTGAAATATGTTGATGATTGTTGAAGATGTCACTGCTACCCGTGCGAAGCCTTGAGTTGCTAGTATACTATATTTAAGTAACAATTTTAGTGTCTTTACTATCTGATACTATGCTTTTATGCATCAATTCCAATTTTTTTTTTTTTTATTATTATTGTAATCCAGGTTATCTGCCGTCTGCCATGAATACTACACGATGACTAAGGCGGCTGTGGACGAAACGCATTTAGAACCGTGACTCACGATATCTTATTAACAATACTTTTCCACCTTATAATCCTCCGATTATGCACTGGTTGGTTCTCGTCCTATATTCAAGAACGCCAGCAATCGACATAATGTGATCTCGAACTCTGGTGTTCCATAAAGCGGTATTCTTTCTTCTTCTTCTTCATAACCCATGAACTTCAGTGTGAGTATCACTTGTATGCAAACGAAGCTATAGGCAGTATAAATCGCGACATGGAGAGAAATAAAACTGGTCCAATAGATTCAGTTGAACAGCAAATCCTGGTTGACTGGTAGAGAATGCCTTGGGCATTAAGTTCGCCTATGTACCAAATGTACAAAAAGTTGAAATAAATAAATCCATCTAAATGCCAAGCGATCTTAATAAGGAGCCCTGGATTGATGAGCAGAATTGATGCTAATAGTATTACTGAAATCAGATTTGAAGAATCAGTGTTTCCCATTAGTCCCTCAGTCAAGGTCCTTGGCCTGTACATCGACCTAACCTTCAATTGCCAAACTCACTCAGAGGGTCGCTTATATATCGCGATGCTTTTTTTCCCAAAAAAAAATCTTCCAATCAAGGCAAAGATGTTGCTTGTCCAGTCTTTGGTTTTTCCCAGTTATCAACTATAGCGATCTGTGGTATGCAATCTCAAACTCACTTCTCAACAATTGCGTTCAATTCATGCAACTTGCGAAAGTGCGATCATATATCCACCAATCACAGCTAACTATCTTGGTTACTTATAAGACAACGCCGCAGTTTGTATTCCCTTTTCCACTCACTTAACTCGCCTACTTATCTAACATCTAACTTCCAATATATCTGCTCTTACCATGCTACAAACCTCCGCTTTTCTAATAATCTTCTCCTTCTTTGTCCTTATCATAATTCCAGTTTGGTTCTTTCTTCTTCCTTCCAAGCTCTAGAAATCAGAATATCAATTAACCGGTTCACTTTTAAGGTTAAAGTACACCCTACAGACATTTGACTAGCAGAATCATTAGAATAATACTCGACAAGCGTCTTTATTATTTATGTATTGGTATGTATGTTTGTATATGAACTACACATATATGTTACGCTATGTATGTTTATTTACGTTACACATTATTTTATTCTTTTATCCGATGTTAAAAGAATACACCTGCCACACATATCTGTGTAGCACCCAAAGGTTGACTAGAAGAAATTGCCTACGGCATCGCTCATCTATTCCGCCTTATGCAATGTATTGTAGGAAGTATAGAGAAATAAATGATATAGGGGATCAAAAGTATATAGATAGTGTTTTTGGCTAGTTTCGGGGCCCCTCTATCAAGAGGTAACCGACCTGACACCGACGTGACCAAACAAATCGGGCATTCCCAATACATACGTGAGAACAATTGTCAATCTAAAACAAATCTAAAATAAATATGAATAAAATTTAATTTAATGTCTTTATGACGTTGTGGCTCTAGACACCTTTACGCACCACGATTTTACGAAAAGCTATTTTTTAATGTGTTTTCAATACTTTTGAAGAACGGCCGTCGACTTTCAATATAATCTAATTAATAAAGAACTCGACCTCGGTGTAATATCTCAAAGAAATCAGAATCAGAAAGAATCAAGCAACATGAAAGATTAATTAAGAGCTTGGCAAGTCTGACATTTAACTAAAGATACTGCATCAATCCACGCCTATTTTATTTCATTATATACATTTTAATATCAACTTATCAAGCTCAATCCACCCCGTAATATTTCTACACAAAAAAGCTCGAGGGACAAGAGTGAAATATGAAGACTTACATTTTTTAATAAATTGGGCAAGCACTCGCTACTGAACGGACAGAATGAATAAATGAAATATGCAGAGCAGTCCATTTACCACGAGATTACTGTGGTTACAGTAGTTGGGCCGTCTGGCTGATACCATGGCACAATGAAACTGAAAATGTTATATAAAATCTTAAAAATATATATTTTGATAATCTCGTATTCGGTTTAGTATATACTAGCAGCGCCCCGCGGTTTTACCCGCGTAAGTCCCGATCCCGTGGGAATGTCGGGATAAAAATATCCTATGCGTTAATACAGGTTTCCAGCTATCTACATACCAAGTTTCATCGCAATCGATTCAGTGGTTTTTGTGTGAAAGAGTAACAAACATCCATCCATCCAAACTTTCACATTTATAATATTAGTGGGATTATAAAGTCATTGACTGCAAAGGTTTAAGTGGTCGCCTGGTCACTACGCTGCGCTGAATGTTGTGGGTTTAAATATCACACGGGACAAAAATTTGTATGATCCCCAAATAGTTGTCCTGAGTCTGTGTGTTCTTTGTGTACGTTGTTTGAATGTTTGTGAAGCCCTCCACGACACAGGACACACACACACACACAATTACTAATACTTGAATTGTCCTTTTTAAAGTTTTTAAAGAGAAATAAAATTATATTTCATTCAATAGAAGAAATGGAATAAAACAAGAATTCGTTTAAATTTAACCTTTTTTTTTCAAAAATGTACTTTTTTGCCAACATGGATCAAGTTTTTTAAATGCAATACATGTTTTATTTATTAATATGTCAGGTACATCACTACATATTTTAAAACAAAGTCCTCCGCCGCGTCTGTCTCTCTGTCTGTCTGTCTGTTCGCGATAAACTGAAAAACTACTAAACGGATTTTCATGCGGTTTTCACTAGTAGACAGAGTGAGTCATGAGGACAGTTTAGGTGTATAATTTGTTAAGATTTTGTGTAAATTTATTGAAATATGTTGATGATTGTTGAAGATGTCTCTGCTACCCGTGCGAATCCAGGGTGGGTTGCTATTTATTAATAAGTATATTATACTGAATAGAAGATATTGCCTACATAATACAGTAAACCTAGCTGTGCCTCGGTATTTCAAGTTCTATACAGTACTCGTATGTTTCAACAATGATCGTTCACTCAAGTAATAATACTACAGTTACTAAAGTACCACAAACTACAGAAGCTCGTGGTTGACGCATGTGGAAACATGGACGCTATGTTCACATAATTTATTGTTATTTTATGTAGGTTGTCATAAGATGTAGACGGATTATTTGTCATTGTTTACGAAGGAAGACAGGTAAAAGTTGTTTTGGGGAAAATACTCCGTATAAAACTATTAGAGTACCTATATTTCTAATGTCAATCAGGAGTATTTAGGAGTATTTGAAAGTTTTGGAAACAATCAAGTAACCCTTTACAAAAAAAGTTAGCAAAAAAGCAGACCACATCCTGTCGCATGTGTTTTTTTTTTATATTATAGGGGGCAAACGAGCAGACGGGTCACCTGATGGTAAGTGACTACCGTCGCCCATGGACACCTGCAACTCAAGAGTCACAATGCGTTGCCGGCCTTTAAGATTACGAGTACGCTCTTTTCTTGGAGGTTTGAAGGTCGTATCGGTACGGAAATACCGCAGGCGACAATTTGTTCCAGAGATTGGTTGTGTGAGTACCTGGGTTCAAATTTCGGATCGGGTAAATTGGTCTTGTGTTTTCCCTTATGAAACCGTCAGTAGCACATACACAGACAGCAATATAGATAGATATAGTGACAGATCTTCCGCTTAAGACTATGTTCAGATGACGGGCGTTGAGCGCGCGTTTTGATAACGCGCGTTGGCATGTGGACTTGAACAAAATTCGTGTACTTGCTTGTTAACGCGCGCTCAACGCCTGTCATCTAAAGATAAATTAGACACACGTGTATATTAATATTCAACTATTTCTACGTCTAACCGCAAACGTGCCAGCTACCCAATATTCGCAATATAGGAGAGAGGAATCAAACTAACAAAGTTTCCCCCGCAGAGACAAACTGTGGCCAACACTCAACACGAACTGTCAAAGTAACCAAATAGAGGATTGCTCTTGGTAATCTCTCTGTTATACATTAGTATATTATTTTGATTTAGTACTCATTCAGGGATATTCTTTGAGAATGATATTGTACGCATTATAAATTTAGATATATTGAACAAAAATTCCCATTGTTTCCGTTGCTTTTAAGTTCACATAATGTGTCTCTCCTAGGTTCGTTTTCCGACTCAAAAGTTGTATTTATGATTAACATGAATCTGAAGCAACAACGGGCCCAAATAAAAAGGAGGGATGCACTCTGGGGATGTTTTGTATAAACCCTTAGACCGCTGATGATGCTACTTATAGACACAAAAACAAAACTACGCTATGACATGGCTTATATTCTGCCACAGCAAATCTGTGGCAGAATGTAAGCTAATGTGCATTACCTTTTCGTCTTCTTACTTTGACTTCCAATATTCGCATATCTATGCGATTAAAATTAACAAATTCTTATTAATCCCACTAATATTATAAATTTAAAAGTTTGGATGGATGTCTGTTACTCTTTCACGCAAAAACCACTGAACCGATTGCAATGAAACTTGGTATGTAGATAGCTGGAAACCTTTATTAACACATAGGCTACTTTTTATCTCAATATTCCCACGGGATCGGGACTTGCGCGGGTGAAACCGTGGGACACTGTTAGTGCAACATAATTGTGACATTTCTTATTAACAACTTCTTCACTTTGATCACCTTTTTTTAGCCAGCAATAGATGGAAAAATATATGTACATATTCCTACGTTTCATAACACTACCTTTTTTTTTTTTTTTGTGCGTGTGGAAACCCCTTCGGGCCGTCACCCCACCGGGGTTTTCGGTGGGGCGGTGTGTCGGAATCGAACCGACTAAAACCACACGGTGTGCCGTACTGCGCCTTAAGTAGGAGAGATCTACCTGACCTAACTGTTAAGATAATTAGTTTAAAATAAGTTTTAAATGACACCCATGTTAAAACGTAAATTATTACCATCGATATATATACCACTGATGTGAGTCAGGATTACCAGCAGTGATCCACTTAAACAAACTGACATATTAATATTTAGTTTTTTTTTAAGTATCACCGACTTCAATGGGCCTAAATCTTCTCTATTTATGCAATGGTTGCCAGGAAGAGATCGCAAACTGCGATAAGGTCGTTAATTGTACATAGTACTAGTAGTAAGTATTTAGATATAAGAAAATATTGTAATCTGCTCTGTGTACAATAAAGAGTACATCTATCTGTCAAAATAATGATAAATGGTAGTCTTCAACTCTTAATTTTCCACACTTAGAGGTGGAATATTTTCTTCAAATTTAAATGGGGCCAACGTTACGGACAGCCGATTCAATTAAAAAAGTATTATTGAATTCAGTTCACAAATGGCGAAGATAACGCGTAACATACACAAAAAAGAAAACGAAAGAAAATTGATAACCTTCTTTTTTTAAAGTCGTTTAAAAAATATGGCCGATACAATTTCCGATCCGACAACAAAACTCCATTAGTTAAACTGTCGAGAGTGCAGCAATCTGTCTCCATAGCGTTCTGGTGAAAATTTCCTTTTAATTAAAACTTCTACAACTTTCTGTTGAAAGCAAAATGCTTTATTTAAATACCCACACATGTGTATGTCCAAATATGAATATTTCCTACGTGTGTATGTCACTGAACTCCTCCTAAACGGCTGGACCGATTTTAATGACATTTTTTGTGTGTCTTCAGGTGGATTCGAGAATGGTTTAGATTTACAATTGGACCCGGCAGATTCCAGGAATAATATTTTTTAAGTTCAGAAAGGACAATGTCTGTTGGGTCCGCTAGTTGAAATTTTTCCTTCTTTAGCATAAATTCTTTTTTTGAATTGTTACGGGACTACGGTATTCAATAAAATAACAAGAATCAAACACTGTTCATACACACGTCATAAACATCGAGTTTAAAACTAATAGGGCTTCCCTGTAACACACACACAAAGGTTTTTCAAACGTTGGTCTCAAACATTTCCTTTACAAATATATTCCACTAGCAGTGCCCTGCGGATTCACCCGCGTAAGTCCCGATTCCGTGGGAATATCGGGATAAAAAGTAGCCTATACGTTAATCTAGGTCTTCAGCTATTTACATACCAAGCTTCATCGCAATCGGTTCAGTGGTTTTTGCGTGAAAGAGTAACAAACATCCATCCATCCATCCATCTATCGATCCATCCATCCATCCATCCATCCAAATTTTCACATTTATAATATTAGTGGGATTATTAAATCGCTTTTATATTAACCTGCAATGGAAGTTAAGGCCAACCAGGAGGAGCTAGGAGGTTAATGTGAAACTCTTCAGTGGCTACTATTAAACCCATCGAGTTCTGGCTCATACGATTCGTTTTGACGAGTCCAACACATTGAGCTTAGTAATAATGGTCTGATGATGGAGCCAAGAGGTAGAGGGTGGAATAATTTTTTACTTTTAATTAGGTTCGACAAGCGTATTTTACAGTTGTTCTAAACTATAATTTATTTTTCTTATCCTGATTAAATCGCAATAGCCGACCTACACATAGAGAGTAACACATGATACAAATAACACCAGTTTCACCTAATTAATAACAAACATTTTTTAACCATGTAACAAGGCCCGTCCAATCTAATAGCATCGACAGCAATGGAGGCTAAAGGTTTTAAGTATTCACTAATGGTACAACCATTACTACCAAATATTACTTTATATTTTACTCGTTTTACCCATTAAGTTTTCATCATTATTTGAGAATAATTGGCAAGGATTAGTCTCGCACATTGCGACACACTTATCTTACCACCTTGCGAATTGCAATGCAAATTTGTCGCTAAATTTTAAATCTGAACTTGGTACAAGTAAAGTTACGTACTCAATAAGACATTTCTCACACTACGAAAAGTTAAATTAAATTAAGAATTTTTTGATATACTATACTTTAGATGTGTAAAATACACACAAGTGTTACACTACGCAAGAACAAAACTTTTATAAAAAGACATGTGTAAAAATATAATACCAAACGAGTTGACATCTCTAGACGGAATTTTGTCAAATTCCTCGATAATTCGACAAGCTGATAACATAATATTGAAAGCATGTCTAATACATATTCTAGTACTGAGTCTTTCATTAAGCTGCAAACAGAATATTCGAGAGATGTTATACCTTTTCTCGAAGGTATTTCTCATTACATGGATCGAAATAAAATTGGAGAGTTAGACGTTAGAACGAATTTAACTGACAACTCTCATGTTATTTCTATGGAGAATTCGTTTAATTTGTTAATGCAATTTGCAATCCAAATCAGCGTATCCAGCATCATTAAACCATTTTACCTTCTGGCTGGCATCTTAGCCATTGTTACTTGTGTAGTCACTACAGCACCCCGCACGTGCCCAAAGTTAATCCACCTTTGAATTGCAAGTCCACTACCGACAAATATAGAAGTTGAAAGGGCCTTTCTAGCCACTGGCTATTCTTTTTCCTGTCCTATGTCCCCAAGATGGGGCTACAGACATCTACGTCTCGCCGGAGACAACGGTTGATGAAGACCTGGATTTGCTATTTTTAGTAACCTTCCAAGTTTTGCATCCTTACAGAAAAACGATTATGACGTTAGAGCGAAATATCTTGAGTTTCTTTCTTCCTATTAGTTGCCTGGACTTCCATACGGGTCGCAATTCCGAGAAGGCCGCTCTCACTTTGGCTATCCTTGAAGCGGTGTCCTTTCCGAGCCCTCCAGAATCCGACACGACATTACCAAGGTATGTGAAACGCCTAACGCGTTCTAAAGGTTCTGTGCCTAACACCACTGTTTGTGGGTTGTTTCCCTCAATATGCACCTCCCCGGCCCTTTACCGCGTTTATTTTGAAGGCATTTTTAGCTGCTTTTCGCTGAAGTTCTCACAGTTTGGCTTGCATATCTGGCTGTCTGTGGCTGAGTAAGCATAGGTCATCAGCATAGTCTAGGTATGCTTCGACACTAACCATCGTTTGTTCTATGCATTATGCCATCCAGAACAATGACAACAGACAGGAGACAGCCTTGACTGACTCCTGTGTGGACTTCAATGTCAGCTTAGATTAGGCCGTCATGAGCTACTCTACAAGAATAATTCTTACACATTGCTTTAAGTAGGATCTTTGAAGGGACTACTATCTCGTCAAGGCGTGACCAAACACTGGACCATTTCACCGTGTCAAAAGCTGTTTTGAGGTCGAGAAAGGTATAGGATATACTCCCCTTTGCCATTCTGCAGCTCTTTAAGTATAACCCGCAGTGACTTTATATGGTCAAGAGTTGCAAAAATGAACAAAATCTTGCTTGTTCCTTCCGCAATAGTGGCTCAACTGCTTTTGACATTCTAGCCAGTATAATCCTGTTCAGGAACTTAGATGGTAGTGAGAACAGAGTGATTCCTCTCCAATTTCCGCAATGGCTTGAATCATCTTTGACAGTGATCATGAGGACCTTGTTCCAGTCATCAGGAAGATTCTCCTCAATACTCTCTCCAAAAGCGGTGTCAGTAGCTCGACAGCAGGACGCACATCGGCTTTTATCATTCCCGCAATAATCGGTATTTAAGTAATATTATCTTAAATAATTATTTAACATAAAATGACATACTTCTTGTGGTCTAAGGTAGAAGACTATAGAAAGACTGAACTTAACTGAAGTTATATTACTAATACGAACACTGATATTTAATTAATTACATTAAACACTAGGTTTTAATTGTTGGTTGGTAACAGAGAAAAAAGTTGATAATCTGCGTACGAAACCTGTCTTCATTAAGATAAATGTATAAGCGTGGTTTTTCCAAATAGTTTTATGATAACGATAACTCTCTTAAACCTCTTTTATACAGTTCATTTTGGCACCAACCTTAAAAAATTTTGCATAGCATTGCTATAAAATTAGGTAAGTATTGTTCTTTAATTCATATATCTTCTATTCATCCTACTAATATTATAAACGTGAAAGTTTGTGAGGATGTATGTATGTATGGATGTTTGTTACTCTTTCACGCCAAAACTACTGAACCGATTATGTTGAAACTTGGTATGTAGATAGCTGGAAACCTGGATTAACGTATAGGCTACTTTTTGTCCCGATATTCTCACGAGATCGGGACTTACGGGTGAAACCGCGAGGCGCTGCTAGTCTTGTATATTTTAAAATGTTGTTTATTCAACTTAATACACAACCATGAAACATTTGTTGAAGACGTCTTGTTCAGCAACCTTCACAGTAATCAAATATCGTGTGGTCTGTTATTCGTTCGACTGTTGTACGAATGTTATTATACATTGTTGTTTAAAACCTTACAATTGTGTTCTAAGAACTGGTAGTTTTACATTAATTAACATTATTATCTGAGTTCAATGACAGTAACTTCGTAGATATATATATTATGTTAGTTTCGTAGTGGTTATATTCTGTAAGGGTGCGTCTAAAGACTTTTACTGCAATGTATGGCTGCAATACAGTTGCCGGCAAGCGGCAACGTTGCTAGCAATTAGAGCCAGCGTATAATTGTTTATACGACAATATTTTAAGTGTGGCTCGGTCTTGTAGCCATTTTCAGTATGGTCAATTAATTTTTATGTGTTGCCGAACGGACTTGCAGGACGGATGGACGGACATACTGGTTCAGACATATTGCCGAGATATAGAGATAGATATTTTACGTAATCTGCATTAAAATGTTTTTGTGATGGCCGGACTACAGTTGATAATTGTAACCACAAATTGCAGTAAAAGTATTGCCCGTTTAACGTTTAACGCACATTTATCTAAAGATGTGCTTATTGTCCTACACACGACTAAAACGGCATCTCAATTTTTTACAGGGTATAATTAAAGAGAAGAGAAATGACCAGTTTACGACACTAATAATAGAAAAAAATGTATTTAATACATTGAAAGTTTCATTACAACGCATTATCTGGTTAAATAAAGTTTATTTAAATATCATAATAAATAATACATACCGTCAACTAACCTCAAATTCTACAAACGTACTCAAAGTAATATGTAAAAACCATTTTTATCGCTTATAATTACAGTAAATTATCTTTAAATGAATAACAGTCACCACGATATATTATTTGAAAAAATATATATTTATGGAAATTCATAAATATGTATTTTATTCGGACTGATACAAAACACGTGTTGTAGGTTCAGAAACACTTGAATAAATATCGTGAAGTTGGTAACTCTTTTGTAAAACTAAAATGTTGACTAGCTAACTTCAGGGTGTTGGTTTTTCGTGACGGTGTGCGCTCATCGTAAATATTTACTCTCATAATTTTTCCCTAACGCGCCAAAAGAAGTATAACTTCAAAAATGTTCTTCACCTAGTCTCGCTATTTGCAGTAACAGGGTAGCTAGTGTGCTTGCCACATATACATTTGTAAAAACATTTGTTGGGGTAAAGTTCTTTAGATAAGAATCACACAAAAAAAAATGACTCATTTTTTTATCTACATATATTTAAATGCAGATAGAGTATTAGGTGATCAAATAATCACTCAGTGAGCTAAATGCGTTGATGTAAATATTTGACTGGAAGAAGTTTTCTCCCTTCGATTTTGATTAAAGTAGAATTTCTCCTTTTCATTTGTTTTTTGTCCCTTTCAGACCAGTGAAGTTGTGTCTTGTTTTTGGTGAATTTTATTTTAACCGACTTTAAAAAAGGAGGAGGTTCTCAATTCGACTGTTTTTTTTTAATGTTTGTTACCTCAGAACTTTCGACTGGGTGAACCGATTTTGATGATTCTTTTTTTATTTGAAGAAAGCTGGTGCTTCCCAATTTGGTCCAGTTCTGACATTGGCATCCATGAGAAAACCATATATAATAAGTATTTTATGGAATAGTTTTCTTTTGTTGAAGTCGTTTTTTTTTTTTTGAAATAAATATTATTTTAGCAGAGCAGTATTTTAAATACAGCGTTGATGGTGACACGGATGTTCAAAATTGCTAACGTCATGTGATAAAAGTTTAAACATGATATTTTAGTATCGTATTTAAATATCGTGATTGATGAATCTGATAAAGAATACTTTTGTCTTAAGGTTTATCCCAAAGAACAAAAGTTGAAATTAAAGTTGTGTGATGTGTTGGAACGATGTACTGGAACTTTTTCTCTCTTACAGCCATTACAGCTACAAGAGAGAGAGATTACTGGTGATTTTTACTGGCGCATCCTATTATTGAAATACTAGATTTTAGAATTACTGCTATGTTGTTCGTACCTCAATCAGCACTCAACTCCTTTTAATACCCCACTATTCTCAACCGACCAACAGCATAGCGCTACCGGTATAACTATCATAATAATGTCTATTAACTCATTTTGATTAAATAGTGAACTTTATCGTCTATTATATGTCACTGTCGCTACCGTTATGGATTTGGTCAACCCGATACATACATACATATGGCTGTTATCATCACAACAAAGAACTGACTTCTCTCCAGGTAACAGTAGGTGTAGGGTTGCGCACGCGCCGCGGCGCGCGCTGGCAGGGCTCGAGCCCCTCCGCCGCGCGAATGCGCACAGCGCGCGATCAGCTCCACCCAGCGCTCCACCACCTTGTCTCTGCTCCGACACGGAATAGACATATTCATTTACTTCAAATTTATACAAAAGCGATTGTGTAAGAGAGATAGGGCTTGCCGACATCAGCCAGTTTGAGCTACAGGTTTGCGACCTTGACCTCCCTTCTCTATCCGTCTAAGCAATAATACCTTTAATTCTTAACTATCTTTCCCTTTTAATATTCTCCTAATTTTCCAATTTTTAAAATTTTTCGAAAGTGCCTGGTTGAAGGCAATAGTAAGCCTATCACCTTCAACCAGGCCATTTGACCCCTACTACGTGAATGAGACCAAATTATATACGCAAAATGTGGGTATTTAATAAACCTATGCCAACCCTTTCGGAGATATAGGCGAATGGGTATGAACGTACATTGCTACGATACTAGATGACGCTATTATAGTAATCTATAACTCCGAAGCTTGTCGGCATCTGCCGCTGTATCAGCTCCATCTGGAGCTGTATTAAAACAATTCATGCTATTATCTGACCTGCACAAATATCCAGCGGGCGTTAAAAATTCCTCCCACCTATCGGCTTCTCGGCCTGACAGCCTTATACGTCCATAGCCAACAGGTCCATCGTGAAGCCGACAATCTTCTCCAGCATTCAAAGGCGGAAGGGAATCCAAAGTTACCAAATATTCCAGGGAACGAGAACGCATCTGTTGGAGAATTAAATAAATTTATTGAATTAAATGTGTAGGAAATAAATATTATGTAAATTTTTAACAACACTTAATAGTCACTAAATTACAGATATTCAACGAAATAATGTATCTAAAGCAGTTGAAGTAGTGGACGAGAGAAACCGTGGTCTCCTCTTTCCCAAAATTAACTACGGGTTCCATGAGCTTTAGCTTAAGGTCGGCAGGCAGGGTATTTCGAAGTGCCAGTAGAAAGAGGCCTAAGACAGTGGACGTGATATAGGGCAAAATTTTTATCGTGTAATGGAATAGATGTTGGTCATCCAACTCACCTGCTGGAAAGTGACATTGAAGCGAAGATAGTACACGCCTATCCAAGAGAAACCTATTCAGTATACTCTTGAACGTTCTCCAGGATTATAACTGTCTGGGAAAAATAAACGCTAGCAGTTCAGTCCAGGCTTTAGCGACTCAAACCGCAAAGGAGCTCTCAAAGCGGTTAGTTTGACTTTTTGGTCTTTCGCCAATTAAAGTATGGAACCCCTGTCTACGTCTAGTATTCCGTGAAGTGATAGTGAAGTAATGGCGAGGGTCCAATTCATTCAAAGAGAGCTTTCGCACACATTTGAACATTCGCCTATAACAGGAGTCGGAGTTATGTTGCCCCCGCAATATAGAAAACCCACTGTATTATCCATGGCCGGTGGTAGTCACTTACCATCGGCTGACCCGTCTGCTCGTTTGCCCCTTTACCATAAAAAAACCTTTAGTTAACTAATATCCGGTTTCTGAAGTTTTCAGTTGAATTCCTGTTATATATTGGTTCAATAGGGATATATATAAGTATGTATAAGTATAAATACAGGTTAACTGTCACGTCTACCATTCATATGGATACCTATGCTTCCGACCAATGGGAGGACCTGTGCTGACGTAACTTTTCGTGATCTAGATATTGGACACCTGAATTTTAAACCCGAAAAAAGTCTCTAGTTAGATAAATATTCAAATCTACCAGAAAAAGTGAATTAAAAAAAATATTTGTTTTGGGAACGAATGTGCCTAAACAATCTTTTATCGATTTCCAAGTTAAAGTCGACCACTATATCGTTATAAATATCTTAATTCTAATTCTAAAACATGTGCAGTAAAGTATACAATAAATACATAAATACTGCTAACTATTGAATACCAATAAGCATTATTTCAGCTAATACTACGTTTCATGTAAACCGGTTCCAGTAAATTAACATAACTGCCGAATTAGGAATACCGCATTTTCAAAACTTAGTCGATAACCATTTCAGGTTTTGTCACTTCATAAATAGATAGCGATAGACTTCTAACCTAAACTCTAAAACTTCGTAGGTGTTTATGTTACTTATCCAGCTAGATAAACTTACAGATTAAACTAAATTGCGAACTATTTAAACACGAACTTTGAACTAACACGCAACTGCATCAGTTACTCTGAAACTCCTGTAACGAACAACTGACATGTTTTGAAGTTTATCTTGGCAGAAATCAGCTGATATATTGCCATTTGTTTTAGACGCAATAAAACTCCCATAATGCATGTTTTAAATCAACAAAGATTGCTAAAATTTATCTAGTGTGTGCCACATATGTTTATACTTGACTGGCCTGTTGGTCTACTGGTATATGACCCTGACTGCTGAGCCAGAGGTCGTGGGTTCGATTACCACCCAGGACAAATAATTATGAGATGAACATGATCATTTGTTCTGTGTCTGGGTGTAATTTATCTAAAATACGTATGTATTTAGAAATATATAATTATGTTTATCAGCAATCTGGTTACCACAATACAGGCTCTGCCTAGTTTGGGATCAGACGGTCGTGTGTGAGGTGTATGAAGTTCTTATTATTATTAATGTTCAATTTTAGCATTACTTGTTTGTCAACCTTTAAGTTAGTTCATCCATAAACTTACCTTCTTGCCTCTGTGCAACGCTATGAGATGACAGCACCTGAACCGAGGATCTCTTTGTCCAGCACCATCTACTATTCGCTGCACTAGATTCTCGACAGCACTTTCCAGTCCCATTGATATTCGCCCTTAGTAAAATAATGTATCATATATTACAATTGTCCATCAAACAGTAACGCAGATATATAACTTTAAAGAATATATGTTGAGATATGCTGGTCAATTTTTAAGTAATGTAGAAAAGAAATTAGTATATTTCAACAATGCTTCTTTAAAATACACAACACGTGACGTAATAAATGACGTATGTGACGTATTTTCTTTACTTTTTATCTTAAAATTACTCGTAAATATAATTCTTTAAAAAAAACGACTTAAAAAAAACTATTCCATAAAAGACTTATTTGGTTTTCTCATGGATGCCATTGTCAGAACCAAATTGAAATAGGACCACACGGGAAGCATCAGCTTTCAAATAAAAAAAGAATCATCAAAATCGGTTCACCTAGTCGAAAGTTCTAAAGTAACAAATATAAAAAAAAAATACAGTCGAATTGAGAACCTCCTCCTTTTTCGAAGTCGGTTAAAAACTAAGCAAGTTATCGTCAACGCCTTTGTGGTAACATCCACATACAACAAAAAAATGCTTCAGTGCAATCTAGCAAAGACGAGCTG
The DNA here is from genome assembly GCA_963859945.1 of Euplagia quadripunctaria. Taxonomy (NCBI): domain Eukaryota; kingdom Metazoa; phylum Arthropoda; class Insecta; order Lepidoptera; family Erebidae; genus Euplagia; species Euplagia quadripunctaria. Next base: position 22,523,132 of record OY982570.1, on the reverse strand, counting down.
AATGTGGAAAGCTAAGGCTGACACTAATTCTGCACGATCACTTGGCCTGGTCTGAGGATCCCCCCTTTTTCTTAGAGAGACTTATACCGTTCCTCCGCAGTAGCGACCCCAACAGGATTGCCTTCAAGGAGCAGCTATATAAGTTGACCACATACCTTTTTGATCTTCCTCCCACAGGGTGTCTACATAGGAATTGAGCGTCCGAAGCTGGTTAATAGTAAACCGGAGTCCAGAAGCGGGCAGGCGTAAATCACCGCCTGGTATTTCGCTGGCCAGCCCGGACGCACCTGATCCCATGTCTACTGTCGAATGAGAAATGAGGTAGATTAGAGTTTGCTTTCTTCCAGAATCAGTTGTTATGGGGCTTTTTTAGATTATTCCTATGAGATGTCTGAATTTCTCGAGAAAATAAAAGAGTATCAACCGGTTAGTAAAGGTTATTATTTCCTTCTAATATTATAAACGTGAAAGTTTGTGAGGATGTATGGACTTAGGGATATATGGATGTTTGTTACTCTTTCACGCAAAAACTACTGAACCGATTGCGATGAAACTTGGTATGTAGATAGCTGGGGTCCTGGATTAATACATAGGCTACTTTTTATCCCGATATTCTGACAGCATCGGGACTTACGTGGGTGAAACCGTGGGGCGCAGCTAGTAGATGATAAAACAGTTCACTATTTAATGAAAATGAGATAATAGACATCATTATGATAGTTATACCGGTAGCGCTATGCTATTGGTCGTTTACATTATTCTTATCATCAGGTCTGCGGCCTATTACTACAACTAAAGCACTTACTTTATTGTAAGTAATTTAGAGGAAAGTAATTTAGAGTAAAATCTACTATACAATATTAGACTAAATTGAAGTAAAATATAAAGAGGTTAGGAACAATTAAATTGTTTACATATTGCAGAGATCTACTCGAATTGGAGCCCTCGTGTTCTGGAAAATATCTCTACTACACAGAATACCATAAACAATTATCTCTGAATCATATAAACACTTGTCCCCTGTTGAGATCGAACCCGAGACAATATCTGAGAATTAAGTCAATCAAAGTAAGGAAGCAAAAAATAACCCTCAGTGAATTCCGATAGTCAGTGAATGCAGGATCGTGTGAAAATAACGCAGCTGTTTGTGGTCAGCTCGCGAACTACCATCGCGAGCATTTCGGGTCCTGACATGGGACAATTATTTGTGAGGTACATCTATTTTGGCTCTGTTAATTATCTTCATTGTAAACGAGGTAAGATCGTCTCTTTGCAGATAACAGTAATAAATAGTAGTATTTAATTCTTGCTGGTCAGTTTAAAGGCCAAACCTCTTGGGTTGACTGGCCATGTGAGTATCACCTTTCATAATTTTGGCTTTGGTATCAAGCATGACGGCTCATTAAATGTATGGCACAGTCGTGCTAAGAAGAAAATTAAGAAAATCATAAAGAGCTATCGAATTTTTGTACTCTATGTTTGAAAACGGCCTTCACTTCTTCTGAAAACTTCTTCAAATAAGGATGGCCACTTCTTCCTACATATCTGCAAAGTTTGAAAATAAACGCACTTATATCATCGGTTTTACATAGGGCTGCCATCCGTCCGGGTTTCCCCGGATATGTCCTAGTTTAGAGGCCATCCGGGGAGCGTCCAGGCAGGGTTTTCAATAAGTGTCCGGGTAAAACCCGGACACTGTGCCGGGGGCAACTTATAATTATTAGATAAACAAGCTGTTACATTTAATAATAAAAAAAAAATCAGCGTTTTTTGTAAGGTGTCTAGGAAAAAACCTCGATTACACACGGACACATGTCCGGGATTTTTGAAGAGCTTGTCCAGCGTCAGTAATTTAAGTGATGGCAGGCCCACTTATACATAGATCTACAATGCAATTTAACCAAGATGGGGACCGACTAATGGGGTGAATGGAGAATAAATGTACTTATTTGTAAAGGTAGGTTTGGGTGCACGATTAACTGTTCTATCTAGTTCATTAGTTATATTTTCAAATATTATAGACACTATTTTAACAACAACTAAGATTGAATTAAACCATTAGCAATTTACTCTTATATCAACAATATCTTCTATGCGAACATCGATTTACGCTAATAACATACCAGTTCAATAACAATTGATTGTGTAACATGATTACACGGTGTGCGCGGGCGCACAATGTACCGCGACAACAAAATGGCGGTGATAGTCGCACTTCCGCCGGAAGCACATTATGTGTCGCCGGTCATGCGCACAGGTGACCGTGGCCACTGTTATCTAGAACTGTTTACATGTTTTAGGTATAGGGAATCTGCCGAATAATCGAGATTATGACTACATATTATACAGAAAAGTAAGACATTATATATTCTTTTCCTTTCAGAATGAGTTGGTGGTAATTCTTGAAGTAGTGTTATAGAACAACTAGTTTTGAAAAGATTTTCGGCCGCCGCGAGTGCTGTTCTAAGCCCATGCAGCAATTCTTTTACCATCAGAAGGTGGTAAAATACAGCAATTTTTTGCTGGATTTGCAATGGCTCGAGTGGGGAAATATTTCCACCACGAAATTTTGCTCCATAAAGAAATCTGTTGTACCTATTTCAGATAGCCAAAAAGCGTGCCTCTATAGGTCTATGTAGTTATTAAACTTACCTTAAAAGACTATTTATAAATCAAATTTATGTCCTGTATACTATACATGTGTATTAATTTGTTACTGTTAATAAGCCATAATAAAACTCTTGCAAACATCCACAAATATGCACTCCCTTGAACGAAACGACGGAGGTCAACTAGTTATAAAACAAAAGATATTAACACAAAATACATAATGGTTGTATTACTTATAACTGAGTAATTACAGACTATAATTAACACCAAGAAACAAAAAGACCTATTCAACACGCAAATCGTAAAAGATTCTACCCTGAATTCTTTAGAAGATACGATTTACACTTTCTGTTAAATTAAATAGAGTTCAAAGTTGTTATAATGTGTATAGTACCCTGTGACTATTAGTCTTGCGAACAATTGGTAACGAACACGACAACCTTAAGAGTATTATCACATTGGCGAATTGTTTACTAGAAGACAGTCACGTGTCGGTATTTATTATCGTTAAGTTTGATCGTAACTGCTATACGTTAGTAGACAACCCTGCTAACATTAATGTAAAATATTTACATTAAAGATATCAAAACACAAGGAATCACCGGGTATCGGGTATTAAACATGTGTTATATATAATTCAAGCTTAGGAGAAATGATCTTCCTGCTGTGATTGCCGCACAAGCCATGTGATAATTTATTTATAATTTTACTAGCAGCGCCCCGCGGTTTCACCATTCTGATCTCGTGGGAATATCGGGATAAAAAGTAGCTTATATGTTAATCCAAGTTTTCAGCTATCTACATACCAAGTTTCATCGCAATCGGTTCGGTAGTTTTGGCGTGAAAGAGTAACAAACATCCATCCATCCATCCAAACTTTCACATTTATAATATTAGTGGGATAATTTATTTATTATTATTTCCTCTTCATTACATTACATAACTACAGTGTAGGATTTCTCAAAAAATGCTTTTTTTCAATCGATAAGGAATGCGTGACACCCCTGGTGACGCAAACGATAATAAGGTATGCTGACCCCTTATCATCACGTGAAAGACGTAAGTGAGTAATATAATGCTTAAGTAATTAGAGTCATTTAGGTACAAAGACGCTCCCATTGATAAGTGAACAAGTGACTAGTTACCAAATAGTTAGAAATATATCTGACAAGGAAATTAAAGATTTATAGTATGTACGTTCGGAAAAGTATTAAATTTTTCGTTCAGAAACCATTCCTTTTTTTTTTCAATACCTAATGGTATTGTACCAGTTCACCTCACTGTCGTCTGAAGAAACTTGTTTAAGGTTTCATGATAGGTAAGACAGGACTTTATTAAGAGGAATATTCAATGGTTTAGATTGCCAAACCACATAATTCAGGTATAAGTAATACCTGACGCTACAGGTTTTTTTTATATACGATTGTTTTCTATTTTAGATACTCCATACAACCCTGTAACTGCTAGAAGAACTTGTAAACTTTTTGTAATAAACTTATTATTATTATTATAACAGCGATTGAAACTATATGGACATATGGGATCAAGCTGTGAGGATCTGCCTCCCATTCAAATATTGAAATATTACAGAGGTTCCAAAGTAATTACTTCAAATAATTACCAATTCCCCTTGATACGTCAAACGAGCTACGAGCGGTGTTATACCGCAACCTTAGAATACAAACAGTGAAACAGGAGATCCACCGACACACCAAGTCATATAAAGAGCGCATAGCACACCATCCAAACCCAATCATCCAATCATGTTCGTGGGAGAGCCATGCTTTGGCACGTATGGGCCAGTTCGAGCGGAGTGATACCACGGCCTCACAGAAAACCGGCAGTGAAGCAATGCTTGCATTGCTTTTCGCCGCGTGAGTGAGGTTACCGGAGGCCCTAACCCTGCCCTCTCCTCTTTTCCCGTCCTTCCCCTCTCCCCTCTCTCCACCCCTCTAATCCCCCTCTCCCCTCTTCCCCTCTTCCCCTACTCCCACCTTAAAAGGCGGCAACGCACTTGTGACTCTTGAGTTACAGGTGCCCATGGACGGCGGTAGTCATTTACCATCAGGTGACCCTTCTGCTCGTTTGCCCCCAATACCACAATTTTTTTTTTATTAAAAAAACATCATGGTAGGATGATGAACATGAAAACGCGTCGGCTGAAGCAAAAACAGCACAAGACTTAATCCAGACCTACTTTTTAAATTTAACGGTTGCGGCACAAGCCACATCCGAGCACGCCTTTGTAGCAATATTCAACATACTCCTGAATGTGCCAAAGCAAACGAAATAGATTGTGGTAAATCATAAGACACAAAAAATCTTCAGAACTAGGGAATTATCTACGCCTAAGGTAACTGAACAAGTCAAAACAACTTAGATTACCGCAACTTCTTGAGCTGAAGCTGTACTGTGAGTTGGGAATGGCTTTTGCCGAGTCCTGCCTGTCGATACAATAATCCCTTTTAGCTGTAAGGTTTTTTACAGCGTTTGGAACTGGTCGGTAAGATGCATAATGTTTCCTTTGTCCAAAGGCTACAGATAAACTGCAATGTAACGTGCGTGTATACAAAGTGATTATGAATGAATATTTTTATTTAGCCAGAAAACTTATACATGTTTACGTGAAGTTTTTGGTTGCACGGTGCATTTAAACAATTTTTTTTGGTATTGGTAAATGGTGCTGAACTAGGCTTGGAACCTGTATTTCTACTAACAGTGCCTCACCCTCGACCTCAAAGCACATTTAGTATTTGACAAGTAGCTGTAGGTGTTAAGAGTAGAGTGTTAAGAGTGAGTGAGAGTGTGTGTGTGTGTGTGTGTGTGTGTGTGTGTGTGTGTGTGTGTGTGTGTGTGTGTGTGTGTGTATGTGTGTGTGTGTGTGTGTGTGTGCGTGCGTGCGTGCGTGCGTGCGTGCGCGTGCATGTGTGTGTGTGTGTGTAATCGCTGATGAACTTGGTATAAACTAACAAGTCACAGATCCGAACCTACCGCCCGGGCAATACGTGCCCTCCCTATGCTCTTAGGGAATTACTTTAATATTTATCTCAAAGTAGGTACGTAAATCGCAACTATTTTTATTAAGGTGATCACATTTTATTTAATCAGGATGGAATATATATCCTACAGTATCAGTTAACATTTTTTTAATAGAGAAGTACAAAATATCGTTGTCAATCGTGTCGGTCAGTAATATTGTCGATCGACACTAAGGTCGATTTAAGATTTCTTAAAAATGACAACTGCTCTTATAACTTACTCACATATTACTAGTATTCTTCTTAGCATGTTCAGGTAAGCAAATTTCTTGTATTAAAAGTTCGATTAGCATCTATATCGCAATTCTGGTTCCTCGACCATTAATTTAGATATCACACGAAATGTAAAAAAAAGTTTTTTTTCGTTAAATTGTTAAAAAAGGAAATGACGCCCCACTTGTCCAGACTGCGGGTATCGAAACTCTTAATCAGCGCATTTTTTTACTATTTATCAAAAAATAAAAATGCGTGGTATACCAAAATTTTGGTATTTTAGTTCCTTGACTAGGCTATCATTAAGATTCAGTTTTGAGTATTCACTAGATAAGAATTTAAAGTAGGTAAAGTTATATAACAGAAACAACAATTAATGTATATGTTGGACTAAGAACGGCGGCAACCTAATGTATAAAAAATATGAGATCTTCCTTACGCTCTTCATCTAAGACATTTCGAATCAATCAATCAAAGTTAATTTTAGATCTACACAAAACTGTATGACTGACTGACATGATAATTATTATTAACAAAAACCGGGCAAGTGTGAGTCTGACTCGTGCCCCGAGGTTTCCGTAAGCAAACAAACTTGTATGTAGATAGAAGACCATCTCGGGAATCAATTCTTAAATATTTTTGCCCGCCTTTTCCGAAAGACAAACTTAACTTTGCAGTTCTAAAAATACCTTCAACTTTCCAACCTCAAGATATAAGTTTGTAATTACAGAAGATATTTTTTTCATGTTATATTATAACAAATTAACATTCACTTGAAAAAAGCTGTTTTCTGATGCACCTTTGCAAATTTTTCCATTTCACAACGCCCTTAAATTGAAATGAAAATCGTCGCCTTTAATAATGTTAACCTTTAAACTGTCACTTTTACAAAAGTTACAGAAGTTATTTTCCCATATCATGCAGACAGGACCCACACTGGAGAAAAAAAAATGCAATCATTTTTTGCCTACGTTTCTCTCCTGCCTCAATTTTGTTAGTTTCCTATCCAACTTCGAACACCCATACAGAAGATTGTTACTTTCTTTCCGATATGTAACAATATATCCATGTTTCATCTCCTGTCACAATAGCATACACGGCATTTGAACGTCCGTGATCGAACTTTAACAACATTTTTTTACACCAGTCAACACGAGTCCATTTTTGTTCTGGAGTGAGTTCATGAGGAATCCAGCAGCAAAAAAGTTTTCTAACTATTAAATGTTGATATAATTTTTTTTTAATTTGACTCATACCAATCCCCAAATGTCCTCGAATATCCTCATAGGTGATACGCCAGTTTTCTTCAATTAGTTGCCTGACAGTAGCAACATTTTCCTCAGTGATCACAGTTGAGGGCCGACCTTCACGAATTTCATTATGAACAGAAACACGGCCACGATCAAGTTCTGCGTACTAACGCCTAAAAGCATTTTGAAGACGAGCAATGCAGTCTTGCGGAATCAGTGAACTTTTAAAATCATAAAAAATCATCGTCCTAAAATCTACGTACATACATAAATTTTTACTACGGACGATGAAGTTCAACTTCTGATAAAAAACAATTGACAAGCGATTTCCCACCAATTTTTTTAAATCAATGATTGAGTTTCTTATTTTTTTTTAAATATAACATTCGAAATTCAAACATTTAGCGGCCAGGAGCGCAGAACTTTCAGTGTGCCCTATGTATCTCAATCCGACAGTCACCTCACTAAACATCGTAGGTAACAAATTAGAGGTTGTTCTACCAAATCTATTATTAATTGTTTTTACAACGGATATGTATTAGGTATTGCCTTCCGCCCGCCAGTCGTCGCTTCATCACAATGGGTAACGAATGACCAGTCATTGTGGTGGCTAATAGGACTCATTACCGAACTCTAATGTATGTGGCCGCTGATGTTTTTCCTTGTATATTAACAGTTTTTGGAAGGTAAAGAAATGTGTTGATGGAAACTTTGTGAGTCTTTGAAAATGATTTGAAAACGGCTGAAACTGACCAGGTTTATGTCACTCTGAGTTCAGGGAGTTTAGGAATTATCAAAGCATTTTCCATGAAAAAAAAATTTATTAAGTAACCACTTATTTTTCTATAAATATGTAACAACAGATATGTCTAAAAACATACTGACTGCCCTGTTGGTCTAGTGGTTAGTGATCCTGACTGCTGAGCCAGAGGTCGTGGGTTCGATTCCCACCCAGGACAAATAATTGTGTGATGAGCATGATCATTTATTCTGTGTCTGAGTGTAATGTATCTATAATAAGTATGTTTTTAGTAATATCTAAGTATATTTATCAGCAGTTTGGTTACCATAGTACAGACTCTACCTAGTTTGGGATCAGACGGCCGTGTGTGAGTGCCAAGTGTCAAGTTATTAAAATCACTAAATATTATAAAACAAAGTCCCCCGCTGGGTCTGTCTATCTGTCTGTCTGTCTGTCTGTCTGCCTGTTCGCGATAAACTGAAAAACTACTGAACGGATTTTCATGCGGTTTTCACTAATAGAGAAAGTGATTAATGAGGAAGGTTTTGGTATATAATTTGTACCCGTGCGAAGCCGGGGCGGGTTGCTAGTATTAAAATAATTTTAAACTTTTGGACATTCAAAAGAAAGAATACCTTGTAATTTATATATTAACTAGCAGCGCCCCGCGGTTTCACCCGCGTAAGTACTGATCCCGAATATCGGGATAAAAAGGAGCCTATGCGTTAATCTAGGTCTCCAGCTATCTGGGACGGCCTACCGACTCGGTCGCGGCCTACAGGCCCATCGTGTTGCTGGACGAGGCGGGTAAATTGTTTGAGAGGGTCCTCTCTGCCCGCATCGTCCGGCACCTTGGCGAGGTCGGCCCCGATTTGTCGGACGCCCAATTCGGTTTTCGAGCAGGGCGTTCGACGGTCGGTGCTGTGTTGCGCCTGAGGGCCGTGACCGAAGAGGTAGTGAGCTGTGGCGGCGTGCTGTTGGCGGTGTCGTTGGACATCGCCAACGCGTTCAATAGTCTGCCATTCAGCTGCATCAGGGAAGCGCTCCAGTATCACGGAGTGCCAGGGTACCTGAGGCGGCTAGTGGCAGACTATCTCGAGGAGCGTACCGTCATGTACGAGGACCGAGATGGAGTTTTGAGTCGTCGGCCCATGTCGTGCGGTGTTCCGCAGGGGTCTGTCCTTGGACCACTCCTGTGGAACATGGGATACGACTGGGCCCTTCGAGGCGACTTCCCCCCCGGGCTCGGCGTAATTTGTTACGCCGATGACACGTTAGTCACAGCCCGGGGGGCGAACTTTCAGGAGGCGGCGCGCTTGGCCACCAGGGGAGTCTCTCTGGTGGTCGGGCGCATCGAGGCGCTGGGCTTGCGGGTGGCCCTGGATAAGACGGAGGCCCTTTTATTCCATGGGCCCCGTCGTGGTCCACCCCCTGGCGCCTCTATCGTAGTTAACTCGGTCCTCGTACCGGTTCAGGCCCACATAAGGTATCTGGGCCTGATCCTCGACGTTAGGTGGCTCTTCGACGAGCACTTCCGACAGCTTGCTCCGAAGCTGGTCGGCGCTGCGTCCGCCCTTGGGCGACTCTTACCCAATTTGGGTGGACCCAGCGTCGCTACAAGACGGCTGTACACGGGGGTTGTCCGGTCAATGGCACTGTACGGTGCACCGGTGTGGGCGGGAGCTCTGACCGCCCAGAATAGGGCGCGCCTCTGGCGCCCTCAGAGGGTTATGGCGGTTAGAGCCATACGCGGATACCGCACCGTGTCGACGGAGGCGGCGTGCGCGTTGGCCGGGACTCCCCCGTGGGATTTGGAGGCGGAAGTGCTCGCCGAAGTATATCGGCGAACGGCTGAGTTCCGGGCGGGAAGCGGCAGTCGGCCCCCGCCCGAAGAGGTACGCGAATGGCGTGAGGCCGCTCGCCGAGCCACCATGGCTCGTTGGTCGTCCCGGCTGGAGGCTCCACGTGCTGGCTTTGCCGCCGTGGAGGCGCTCCAGCCGGTCATCGTCGAGTGGGCAGGGCGGCAGCACGGGACCCTTTCCTTCCGACTGACGCAGGTCCTTTCCGGGCACGGCTGCTTCGGGAAGTACCTGCACTCGGTCGCTAGGAGGGAATTGAGTCCCGCCTGTCACCACTGCGACTGCAGTGAGGACTCGGCTCAGCACACGCTGGCGGTTTGCTCCGCCTGGGCGACGCAGCGTCGGGCCCTCACTGCGGTCATCGGAGGGGATCTCTCGCTACCGGCCGTCATACGCTCCATGGCCGGTAGCGACAGGAATTTTACCGCGGTCGCGACCTTCTGTGAGGAAGTCATCTCGCAGAAGGAGGCGGCGGAAAGGGTCCGGGAGGACGACCTCCACTCGGACCTAATTCGCCGCCGGCGAACCGGGCGGCGGAGGCGCGCTTACCAGCGCCTCATGCCGCCCTGAGTGTGGCCGCGGGTGGACGGGACGGGTTTTCCCCTCCACCCGCTGTAGTGGCCCCCCGCGAGGAGGCGGCGTCCGCGTGTGCCTGGACGTCGCCTAATTGAGAGGATTTTACCGGAAGGTGGTGCCCGCGCTTTTGCGGGCAGGCGCTAGGAGGGTTCCGGATGTCTTAATAAAGCAGTTCCCGGATCCCTCCTACTTAAGGCGCAGTACGGCACACCGTGTGGTTTTAGTCGGTTCGATTCCGACACACCGCCCCACCGAAAACCCCGGTGGGGTGACGGCCCGAGGAGGTTTCCACACGCACAAAAAAAAAAAAAAAAAAAAAAAGGTCTCCAGCTATCTACGTACCAAGTTTCATCGTAATCGGTTCAGTGGTTTTTGCGTGAAAGAGTAACAAACATCCATCCATCTACCCATCTATCCATTAATCCAAACTTTGACATTTATAATATTAGTGGGATTAGTGGGATACGTGAATAAAATCATTTGTACTCTTTTCCATGCATTTTTCGCGCCCTGAGGAATGTTAACATTGGAATACTTAAAATGTATACAGCGTGTAAGCAACTCCGTACCGAATACTGAAATAGTGTATTTAGACCATCATTCTGAGTCGAAAATCATTAAAATTTTCTGCCGGAAAATTCTTAGTTTTTTTTTTATAATTCAATTTTCTTTTTTTGGTTAAAAGTGATATCACAATGAGTAATCAGAACATTTTACCAAAAAAAAAATACCCCATACGCCCAAAAACTGCAATGTAATCAATTGAACAACGTTTTTGCAATCAGCTGCTTCGACGGCGCCGAACGTTTAAGGTCACAAAAAGATTACTGCGTACATTGCGTAGCGCCAAATGAAACTAATGACTATAAATCCTTAATCTCGCATTTTTATGATGAACTGCTTTTTGTATTGTGATAAGTATAAACATAAAGAGGTTTTTGTAAGTTTTTCGCGTAGCTCAAACTTACACGTTGTATGTAGAAGAAGTGAAAGCTAAAAATTGTAATAAATATCTATGTTAATTTTCCTGTGATGAAAAAAAAAAAAAAAAAAACCCATGTACCTATCCTGTGTGAGTCAGAATAAAAATTATTTCTTTCTTTCTTTCTTCTTTTAATATTATAACGCTGAAGAGTTTGTTTGTTTGTTTGCTTGAACGCGCTAATCGCAGGAACTACTGGTTCGAATTGAAAAATTCTTTTAGTGTTGGATACCCGATTTATCGAGGAAGGCTATAGGCTATATAACATCACGCTGCGAGCAATAGGAGCGGAGCAGTGACCATAAACGCAGGTGAAACTGCGGGGACGGCTAGTGTGTTAAAATTTACAAATTCTATAATTTTACAAAAACTACTGGAGCAAAATATAAATGGTACGGAGGAAACAAAAACTTCAAAACTTATTCACTTATGGTCGATATTCGACCACCAGCCGTTCTCTATTACGTATTAAACTCCTAACTTAATACAAAACTGATATATTGCGACATAGGTCTATTGGCGTGAATGACATTAAGCGAAGGACGACGGAAGGTGAAATGTGTAGAGGTTAAAGTCCATAATTAACAAAACAAAAACAATTTAATGAATTATGAAATTGTGAAGTCAAAATAATTCTTTCAAAAAAAACTAACTTCAAAAAGAAACTATTCCATAAAAGACTTATGTGGTTTTCTCATGAATGCCATTGTCAGAACTGGACCAAATTGAAATGGGACCACACGGGAAGCACCAGCTTTCAAATAAAAAAGGAATCATCAAAATCGGTTCACCCAGTCGAAAGTTCTGAGGTAACAAACAAAAAGAAACATACATTCGAATTGAGAACCTCCTCCTTTTTTTAAGTCGGTTAAAAAGTAAAACCTTTATGGAAATAACTTGTTAAAGGCAGTTATTCAGTAATAGCTGCGTCCCGCGGTTTCACCCCGTAAGTCCCGATGCCGTGAGAATATCGGGATAAAAAGTTGCCTATATGGTAATACAGGTGTCCAGCTATCTACATACCAAATTTCATCGCAATCGGTTCAGTGGTTTTTGCATGAAAGAGTAACAAACATCCATACATCCTCACAAACTTTCACCTTAATATTAGTAGGATAAGATGATACAGATGGATTTTATTTGAAAGCTGGTGCTTCCCGTGTGGTCCCATTTCAATTTGGTCCAGTTCTGACAATGGCATCCATGAGAAAACCATATATAAGTCTTTTATGGAATAGTTTTTTTTGTTGAAGTCGGTTTTTTTTTAAAGAATTATAATTATCTGTCTTTTAAGTAGTTTTTTACACACTGACTTCTAAAAGACTTCTTTTGCAAAGGATTTATGTAGGGGTGGTTCATTTTGTTAGTGGACTGGGTAGGACTCGATCCCGCAAACTCGATCGCAGTAATGACTTTAGACGCCATTACATATTGCAATAAAATTTGTTACATTATAAAAAGACATTACGTAAGATATCGTATTATACGTCCCTTTAATTTTATGGTGTATCTCTAAAATCTCCAAATATTTGAACTTCCAGCATCTAATCCTTTTAACGGTTTTATCTCCTCAAGTAAATAGATTAACTTGACACTGCAAATCACCATGACTCATCAGCCATGGTTGCATGGGAATTAAGGCCATGGTTTTTTAACTGAATGACAAGACATTGTAATTAATTTCTTCTATGTTTAAGGAAAAATACTACCGATTGTAATTACGTAATTTTGAATATATTAACCATTGAGTTTTACTTGCTTACGTTTGATTTTAAAGGATATTAAATAAATTTTATTGTGTAGGTACGTCATGATATTTTAAGTAAACTTCAAAATTTTTATGTTAGAACATGTTTTGTACCTATTATATCGACGTCATATCGATGTGTTAGGTATTTAGGAGAAAATCTTCTTACAAAATGTATGAAATTTATTGCTGTAAAGTTTAAATAAAAGTATACCGTCTAGGTGTGGTGCCTCACACCAACGCGACATGTAGCTTCATCTCTTAAAAAGTTATTGGAAATCAACCTAAGTTCAACCATGGATATCAAAATAAACACCTTGAATATGTAATAAGTATCTATTTGAAGATGGATATTGAATTGAATTTAATTAATTTTTTTAAGTTGACAAAATTGCATTAGATTTCACTAAAACTAAACTAAGGTAATCTTCGCACGTAACTTTTGTAAATTTCGAATGTTTTTGAACGTGGAACTATTAAGTAAGCACAGAATTATTAAGTTATTATTTAACTTATTCATTAATAAATAAAATTTATTTTAAACACCTTCAACACTGTTTCATGAAAAAAAAAAAAAAGCTAATCTTAAAAAAGCGATAGATGTTTTTTATATGCACGGTAATTACGTATTCCATGCCTTTTTGCTTCCATGAGTTTCTATCGGTTATAAAAGCGATTTTTTTTAAAATAAATTATGACTTGAATGTGTTGTCTTATTATGAGAAACCTAAGATCTTTAAAAAAAAACTTTTTTTAAATGATTCGAGCATCTTAAAGTAATTTTTATTACTTACTACCGACATTCATAGATTTAGTTAGGTACCTACCCATAATGTACGAATGGGCGTATGAGAAATATTTTTAGAGTAGTATAACAACATTTAATCATTATTGGTTCAAATTGGCTGTGTTAATTATTTTGCAATTTCTGGTTGCATTTTTTTAATTTACGGTTACATTTTATCCAAACCATTTACATAAGAGTGATAAAATAACAAAAATACCTGTTAAAAAAATCCACACAAACTAAAAACCAACTTCCATAGCTGTCAAAATTGGCGCGCAAAGCACAAACTTTATTTTACCGCGGCACAGGCGTCGGACCACACTGCCGGCTCACAACAAATGTTTTGTATTTGGACACAAAATGTTTACGTAGTCGTCCTCCTTTGTAACCATGGCTTGTTAGAGGACAGGCCGGTTATTATTTTGTCCATTGTTGCACTCTTTCCGCTTTACGATTGAGTTGACAAAAAAAACTGTTCAGTTAATGTCGTGATGTCATTGATTTGTAAATGATTTTAATTCATTAAGCTTGAAGGAGCATTAAGTCCTAAGAGAATTTGTAGACTTTCAATAACACGGCCGCCGTGCATGCATGCATGCCGGGTGGATAGATCCCTACGTATACAACAACAAGTTGGGATTTTTCTTAGCCTACAGTGTAACAAAATAGAAAACAATTTTCTTCCGCAGGTCTATCAGAAGAGCAAGTAAAATACATTTTGTCTAGCAAATACTATAACGTATCTCATATAAAACATATTTTACACGGCACTGATTAATCTATAAGCAATCGAGCCAATGAAAAAACGTGTAAATCTCTCGCTAGAAAAATGTTATAACTTAGTTGACGAGTTTATCAAAATTCGCAAAAACAAACCTACTCGTATGCTACCTATTTTATTGTAACCAACTAGCAGCTCCTGCGCGGCTTCGCTCGCGTGTACATATTTATAAACTTTGCGCGAAACCCTAATTCTTCTTCTAAAATAAAAGTAGCCTAAGTTACTCCTTATAACACCAGCTATCTGCCAGTGAAAGTCCCGTGGAAATCGGTAAACCCGTTCCGGAGATTAGCCTGAACAAACAGACAGACAAAAATTCCTAAACTAACATAAATTAATGCCTATTTTAAACTCTGGTCATAGATTTGATGACATTTTCAATCTAAATCAGTCTGTCTGTACGCTGTCATGGTAAAGACTGACAAATTTTCCTTCACAAAACCAAAGACAAAACCCTTCATCACCGCCATTCATTAAACTTTACCTAAATAAAAGAACAGTATTTTCACATTATGTCGGTTTCGATTCCCTGTTGAAATAAATTACACCTTACTTAAATATATTATAAACTTTAACTCGTTAACGTAGACACGAGTCACATAAACCGGAATAGTTCTGTTATCAGCTAAAGTAAAACGGCTTATCGCGCTTGTTTCCCGCCCAAATGTTGCTACGTTTTTAGACGAAGCGGTATTAAAAAGCTATTAGCAACGCAATGAAGTTCTTGGAATACCTTACTGTTAAAGTTAATGGGTGATGTTAAAGGATACGGAGTGATTTTTGTGTTAAGGTTTATTGTGTGGGGAATTAGTCTTCTGTAGTTGAAATTTAACTTTTGTAAACGGGGCAGCTTTGTTCTTTGAAGTTTTTGAGCTATCCGAGTGCCTGACGTCAATGCTATAGAACCACATTCAAACAACACTATTATCGGACTTCTAGACGCAGACAGAAGTTCCATCCTTTCATTGTCGACAAACTAATAAGTCGAACTAAACGCTTTGAATGCTCCTTTTTGGTTCGAGTTGCCAAAGTCTGTATTTTTTCAGACAAATATAGTCCTGGAACGTTCAAGAGTACAGTGAATAGGTTTCTCTTGGATATACGAGTCATTGTTTGTTGATTTGTATCACCGCAGTGTCAATGAACATACATATTATGACATAATGAAATAAACATCTTTATATAAAGTGTCGTAGGGTGGAGACCTGGTGTTCTGAAATACAGGCCTAGTGCACAGGTTACTTCAGGCGCTAGTTTTTTTTTTATTGTATAGGGAGCAAACGAGTAGATGGGTCACCTGATGGTAAATGACTACCGCCGCCCATGGGCACCTGTAACTTAAGAGTCACAAATGCGTTGCCGGCCTTTAAGGTGGGAGTAGCGGAAGAGTGGGAGGGGGAGGGAAGGGTTAGGGCCTCACTCATTCGGCGAAAAGCAATGCAAGCATTGCTTCACTGCCGGTTTTCTGTGAGGCCGTGGTATCACTTCGGTCGAGCACACCCATACGTGCTGAAGCATGGCTCTCCAACGATACTCCATAAAAAAGAATCCTACTAATATTATAAACGTGAAAGTTTGGGAGCATGTATGGATATTTGTTGCTCTTTCACGCAAAAAAAGACCCATTGCCCATACACAAATAAATAACTGCGATGAAACTTGGTATGTAGATAGCTGGAGACCTGGATTAACACATAGACTACTTTTTATCCTGATATTTAAACGGCATCGGGACGTATGCGGTTGAAACCGCTGGGCACAGCTAGTCTTTATTAAATTGTTTATTACACAAATGTGCTTCTTCAAAAATGTAACATTTTCGCTAGTATTTTATCTTAATCTTATTCTATCATTTTATGTCGAAAACCTCATATTTATAGCCTGAAAGTTTCTTCTAGCTGATTTCTCTTCTAGCGATATATTTTTTAATGATGACCTACATACAACGGAAGCCCTGAACAAAAAAAAAAGATCTTACAGATACACATTAAACTAAAACTTACAGATAAATTTAAAGCAAATGTTGATGATGGTGTAGGCCGTATAGCAAGTATTGATACAAATTGATACGGTGCAAAGTTGAACCAGCTCAAAGGCCCCGATTAAACTAGTCACATTTTGAACACTCACCATCACCTACAGCAGCGACTTGGAAACATATGGAACAAAATTATCGAATGGAACGTCCGTTTATCTATATTTTTAATACTAATGAAACAAAAAAAACTTAAAAAATTAAAAAACACAACTGCGCTGCCAAAAAATAAATTACCCGGATGGATAGAACCCGGGATGATGATGTAAAGATTTACCGATTGAGCTGTATAAAATAGAACAAATAGATTTATTTAAGCAAAAACTGAAAAACATATTAATTCACAAGGTATATGTTAAAGAATATTTAGTCGATAAGAATATTAATAGATTATATTAATGGAGAAACTTTGTATAATTGTAACAACCTTGTACCTACCCATTCTCGCAAATAAAGAAATTAAATTGAATTGAAAGATTATAACGATATCCCATACATTCAAATCTGTTCAGGCATTTAAAAGTTATGATGGAATAAAGAAACATACATATATGAACGCTAAAAACATTACACTCCCTTTTTGGACAGTCGTGTAAAAATAAGCAAATGGTACCATGATCCCTGTAAAAGCAGGGCAATTCCTTGGTTGGCCAGAAAGTTATAACAGAGACGCCTTATTTTTTCTCAATTAAGTTTTCCTTTGAAACATTGGTATTGGTATAGGGCTCTCTTTCCTCATCTAGACTCATAGACGGTCCATTATGCGTTCAGATAGGCTGCCTATTTGAGCCAGTCCAGCTCCTTCCAGAAGCACAGTAGCCTCCTGGGATGTTCATAGGCTTCTAGGAGCTTTGAAACATTTTTCTGTCGACATAATTGTCGATATTATGCACAAATATCAAGATAATTGATGTATGTAGTTTGCAACATTTATTTTAAACTACCACTTTACAAAACAAGAAAGCAATGCCAACACGATCTACAAGATTTTTGTCCAGGGTTTGTCTGTATGAAACTGGTTAGAGACTACAAAGACCTTCACCTATTAGTGAAACATAAGAGACGGATAAAAATGATGTTGTTCAACAAAAACTGATAAATATGTAACTTCTAACTGTAATAATTTTCTTATAAGCGTTCGAGGGCGTAACGTTGGAGGTAGGTACGTATTACATATCGTTCAAAGGTAACCCGGCTACCGAAAATAGATTAGTTCAACATAGTTTATTGGTTCAGGGTTATATTGTGTAATAAAATAGGTAATCAAATATCTCCAATAATTTACATACATGTTAAGAGGGGGTGGGGGGGTCAACGAAGTGTGACATTGTGTGACAAGGGGGGGGTGATTAGCTTCGTGACGTAACATGCCAAAATCTAAAACATTAAACACAAAACATTACCTGTAAACGATAGACTAGACACGTTACTACACTTTTAGTACAAAAAAATTTAGAACTGCTCTTTTCAGTTCTGGGTGTAAAATTAAAAAATATATGACGTTACACCAGGGACGGGGGGTCAGGAGGGGGGGTCAGGAGGGGGGGTCCCACAAATGTGACCACCTGTGACAAGGACGGGGGAGGGTCCAAAAATCATGAAGTTTATGTGACGTAATTAATGGATTTATTTATGACCGTGGTATTAGTAGCCAGCCATGTCGTAATTCTGCCATGCCGCACCCTGTTCGCAAAATGTGGGCGTTTAATACACCTCTGCTTACCTCTTCGGTGATACTGGTGTAAGTGTATAAATGTAAATAGTTATGTATATTCTAAACTTCAATACGAGCTTGAAGTTTATTACAAACTTAAAATTGAGTAAATGATTAAAAAGTACACAACAACGTAGCGTCTACAAGTAATTGGATAATAGTTAGAAGTTTAAGAATGATGATAGTCCATAAAAATAATGGCAAATTGATGGAACATGACACAGCCACGGTAATAACTCATTTCCCTTTGGTTTGTTTATAAAAAAACTTCACAGGTTGTGAGAAAGATGTGGTAATATTTTAGGGTCGTATAGTAGATCTCGTGAATATCGTAAAGCGCTAAGAATTTTAAGAAAATTCATGATTTTTAATACAAAAATCTTATTTTGAATCTAACAAATTGAACTTGAAAATTTACTAATAAAGCTAATATTACGTATGAGAGGGCTGACATGGTTGAAACTATGGGTATTAAATACCAAGGATGTTGATGGAATGGCCAAATTTTTCAGAAAATATCTGCAAATAAAAATAAAAAACTACAATTATTGAAATTGACTGTTGTTTAAAAATGTGCACATACGCCAGGAAAAGCATTACAAAAAAAAATATTTTTTTTCAAGTTAATCAAGTATCTGTCGGTTACACTGTTTTAAAAAATTTACCACACCTTTTAAGTAACATCCTGTATTAAGTTAAATATGTGTATATTTTGGACTATGGACAAACGTTTCTTAACGTAAATCACTACGCAGTGCGTTACTCATTGGGGTGTTTTACTTCTGTGCATACTACTTTTGCATTGACCCTGTTTTCTTTGATGAGGTTACAAGCACACAATGAACGGACACGAAGGAACCACAAGTCTGACTGAGAACAAATATAAACTTATAAAATAAACAAACCATTGTGCAATCCGTGCAGTGGTTTGTTCAAATTTAATTAATTATTCAGTAATATAAATAGTTAATTTAGATTTTTAAAAAATACATGTAAATCACTATGCAGTGCGTCCGCATTGGGGTGTGTTACTTCTCTGGCCATCCAAGCTGTACAACTACAATACTAACACTCTTAAGGAAAGTTGTAACCAACAAAATGGACCTACGTCTGAAAATAAAAATATACTAAATAATCTCTACCTTATCGAAACTTAATAGGAACTTAAACTTAACAGCGAGTAGAAACTTAATAGAAACCCATCCGCAGAATTCATACTTTGGAGAACTTCAATAGCTTTCATAACTTCAGTCAAAGGAATTGCCAGGCTGCAGTCTTAGTATTGTGTAACCAAGTACATGTAATCATGACATTTATAGAATAAGCTAACTAAGCAAGTAAGTTACGATCCATATGCACTCAATGTGTGGTTACTAATAAATTAGACGTTCAGATGTGCGGATGCGTTTTATTTAACACAACTCTTCATGGCGACCCTGAGTTACAAGGTTAAAAGCGACCTTGTAACTCAGGGTCTTTATAGTTTTAAAATTGTGCGGTGTGGCTGTTAAACAGTCTTCAGATTATGGCGTCCAATCAATCCAAAGATGAGACGATTATCAAATCAAAACAAAATCATTAATTTCAATTGAACTCATTATAGGTATTTTTGAGTTGTCAGGTCAAGTAGTCAGTCAGAATAAGTCAGTCGTGAAGCTAATTGCCGGTTCCAATAAGTAGATCCTGTGGAAAAGAACAGGCAAGGAACTCCAAGGACACTCTTTTTCAACATGTTTTTTTGCAAGTCTCTGGTTAAATTGTCCTCACATTTCATTTTGCGCATAATGCGAAAGTCTAAGTACTACTAAATGTAAGTAATAGCAGTTCGAAGATGACCAACCCCAACTAACGGCTCTCGTTCACAAGTATATCGTATAGTATCGCGCCCTTTCGCATTTATGATATTAGTATGGATACAGGCGACGACAATTAGTTGTTTGGATACAACTTCGTGTATTCAAGCTGGTAGCAGTCAGTTTGGTGATAAGGTTCATTTACATTTCATACGTCGCGGTCTCTGTGTGAAGCACAACAACTTCAACTTACGCTATTAGACTGAAGTAGAATATCCTATTAACATTTTAGATCGACTGTTGTTGAAGTACAGTCTTATGAATTTGTATAAATTGGAAGTTTTCGAATAAAAACCTTCGTGAGTGGTATTCATATTTATTAAAGATATAAGATTTTATTCACGTGTATTTCGGGGATGCTCGACTAGTTTTGGACCCAACACGGGTTCTTTATCAAGGAGTGAAGGAAGTCCGGCGTCACAGCGCCGCACCAGGACGGTTTACGCCTTTTTACACGCTTTATATTAGCTTCACTTGTATGTTTGTTTGTAACCGACTCCTTAGGGTGCGATTTTGACCCACTTTAAACGGCCAAATTTCATTCAAATTTTGCACACCTGTCAAAGACCGATGCAATAATTTCGATTAAAATATGAATTTTCTATAAAAGCGTGTTTTTTTTAGTTTTTTAAACTATAATTATTTAAATTGTAAAATATTGTTTACACATAGGAACCATTCCAGGAGGAAATATTAGGATCTAATGTTGAGTGACTACAATCAGAACTGCGTCTGCCTTCCATCAAGCATTTGCCAAATTGTCAACGTTACTTGAATTTTATCATAATTATGCACCGTTTATATATTTTTTAATTAATGTTTAATAAGGGGTTTATAACTCTCATATTTAACCCTGCTTATTCAACAGAGAGTTCGCCTACTCTTTCGGAGTGTACACGTTTTGTTTTTCTCACAGCCCTGTAACCAGCGATGTTTAGTACCTACCAGAAAAGGAAAGCGAAATCCTTATAGAATCACTTCCTTGTGAGTCTGTCTGTTTGTCTTTGTGTCAAGATCCTTATTCTAAGGAACTCTTAGATGCATCAATTTGAAATTAATAGTCAAAACTTTGACACTCGCAATTTGCAAGCCTCAGAAAGGAAGGTCTCAAAGGAAGAAAAAGGAATATGCCATAAATCATTGCTTTGTAGTTATCAAAATATGTTAACTTCTTATTTATTTAATTATTTATTATACTTACATTTACAGTTAGAGATTATATGGCGGTGTAGGTATGTATCGGAGAACATTTATTTTAACTGCAAATTAGATTTTTGCATTGACCCTGTTTTCTTTGGTGAGGTTACAAGCACACAATGAACGGACACAAAGGAACCACAAGTCTGACTGAGAACAAATATAAACTTATAAAATAAACAAACCATTGTGCAATCCGTGCAGTGGTTTGTTCAAATTTAATTAATTATTCAGTAATATAAATAGTCAATTTAGTTTTCTTCGTAACATGCTATTCCTAGTGTAGGTGCACATTTATAAACAACATATTATGAATTTTCATGTCAATTGCAATGGTTTTTTTTTTTAAATGGAGACATTTTTAGAAAATTCTAGACGTTCATCAACTTTCATCACCTATGAAATACTAGCTGTGCCCGCGACTTCGTCCGCGTGGAATAGTGTATTTATATCGAATCAACAGCCTAAAAAATAAGTTTCAAGCTTCTAACTCTAAATATGACGAAACTTCCATACAACTTTTCATCCCCACCTTTTAATCCCCTACGCCCCTTTTTTCGCATTAAAAAGTAGCCTATGTCCTTTCTCAGGCTCTAGACTATCTGTGTACCAAATTTCATTTAAATCGGTTCAGTAGTTTTGGCGTGAAAGGGCGACAGACAGATAGTTACTTTTGCATTTATAATATTAGTAAGGATTAGCTTTACCGATCAATTTTCAAGTTTAATTTTTCAGTTTCAAAATAAGATTAAAAATCTTACATTTTCATATAATGGTTAGCGCTTTACGATATTCACCTTTCTTTAACATCCTACACTTATTATATTGTGTGGAACACTTTTATCATTCTTACGTAAACGTATTTACGTTAAAATAGAACTGCTATACATAATACTACACATACACATTAACATTTCAAATAATGACAAGCTTTTTTGAAAGCTACCTTAGCTGACAAGGGTCAGTTTTACCGTCATCATCATCTTTTCGACATACCGATACATCATGTACGATATACCTACAGACATGTGCGTTACGTACAGTAAGTTAAACTAAAGGATAAAACGATCCTTGGACTTGACGGATCCGGAGACAGCAGTCTTTATTTGATTGCTTTTAATATATACTGGGGTATTCCAACCTTTTTAGAACAAACAAGTCACGAGATGCCTTGTATTGTAACACAATGTCAATATAGAATGCGCTCTTATGTTTTCATTGTATAAACATGACAGGAAAAAACAGAGGAAGAAAAGGTAATGTCAGGTGTGCAGCGCCTGTAATAATAAAAATGTAATAAAAAAAAGTAGTAAAAAAAATTGATAAAATCCACCAACACAGTGGGGTCGCCTGCTGTTTAACAGGCGGCCAAGGCTGCCAGGGTTCACAGGGATTTCCTTGTAAGGTTACACCTGAGGCCCTGGTTATATGGACTGTGACGGAACACCGTGTGGTTTTAGTCACAACACACACACAACTTTAAATTGTAAATGGCCCGAGGGGGTTTCCACACGCACAAAAAAAAAGGCCCTAACCTTTCTCTCTCCTCTCCTCTCTGCTATTCGCGCCCTTCCCCTATTCCCAATCATCCCTTTTCTCCTCCCTCTTCTTCTACTCCCACATTAAAAGTCGGCAACGGACTTATGACTCTTGAGTTGCAGGTGCCCATGGGCGGCGGTAGTCATTTACCATCAGGTGACCCGTCTGCTCGTTTGCAAAAAAAAAAACCTAGAGTAGCATAGAGAGTAAAAATGACGAATTATAGACTAGAATGGAATAAGATACATATTGCACCGACCCCAAATAATTTTGGGAAAAGGTTAAATAGATAAAGACTGATGACCTTGATTGAAGCTCTGTTTATTCCGATTCTGTAAAACCTATATCCCGTATATGTACTTCATCGACTATGTAAAAACCAAAAAATGTAAAGAAAGCCAAAAAGTGTACAGTTAGGTTTAGCGCTACACATTTAAGTAGATACTTAGTTGAGTCAGTTTCGCACGCTCAGATTACTATCTCAACACAACGCCTTATCTTGGGAACTTGCGCCCTGGGCGCGATGCTTAGGATGAAACGATAGAAGAGTTACCGAAGTATAAGTTTGTTCAATGAAACAAAGTTTTCTATCAATAACGTGGGTCACATATTACTAGCATTCTTGATTACTACTTCTACTAAGCTAATTGCTTGTTGGTTCACATCGGTAGCATTATAGGTGGGGTTCGAACTCGAAAACGATGGATTGTAAGAATTTGAAAGATTGATTAATGGCTTTGTTCAGATACCACAATTTCGACAAGTTGTTAAAAGATTTTATGTTGAGCTGTCGTAGAGCCAAAGAGAATTTGTAGAGATGTAGAGAAAAAATTGTGAATTGTAGCAGGCATAAGAAAACATCAATAAGAGTTGCTCTCTTATTGATGTTTTATTATGCCTGCTACAATTCACAATTCACAATTTTGGATCGTTAGTTAAAATTAAGCAATATATCGATTTGCCTAGTTATTTCTTTTTTTAAATTTTAATTCAACAAATATCCATGTTTCAGTTGAAACAAAATAATAAAAGACGTTGACATTGTATCTGTTTTGTACTTATATTAGTAATCTAGGTATATCATCATCATATCACTTTTTTTATATTTATATATGTAGGTATGTGCATGTGTATTTTGTATATATGTATATAATCTATGTCTATAAGTTTACACAGACTATGTTTAAGTACGTTTCTGTACGACTCTGTATAACTGCATATATGTATACCTATTTTTAATTACTTCTATTATTATTCTCTTTATTTACTTAAATATACATATAAATTACATTTTTAAATACATTCAGATTATAAAAAAATATATTTAAAAATATAAAAAATAGTGTCCCACCGGTATCGGGTACAGGGAGCAAGCTACCGGTGGTTAGGGTTCCAGAGATAGAAACCTCCTCACTATGCGTGCCGTATCGAGGAGGACTTCCTTCTGCATCAGGCTCTTAATCCAACTGCCTAACGTGAGCCTTTTATTGTTATTAAAGTCCGTATTAAATACTGTAAGCTTTAGAAGGATCTTATGATTATTTGAAAAATATCTAAATATTACCTATACTTTTCATAACAACCACCGTGTTTGTCTATTTATTGTCGTCTTTGTCCATTCATTCATTACTTTTATAAGGCCGCGCCCTTTTTACATATTCACCAGATGTATTCTATGTAAAAAAAATAAGTAGATGTACAATAAAGTTTATTTGTAATCTATTTCTATTAAAATATTCAAAATTTGTTTCATAACTACAATTCCCAATTCTTTTCATAGCCACTAAAATAAACAATCCAACGACTTTCTGTATAATACAAGAACAGAATTTATATTAGATCAGTTTATCCAATTAAAGGAGTTCTAGCAAATTGTACTCACCAACAAGAACAACAAATACCTATACCTACCTATTTCAGTCCCAACTCCTCCAATTTACTTCTAATTAAATACGTTGAGGATAGACTCAATTACGGAGCAGTACGTTTTATTACGTTTTTAAACAGACTTTAATGTCAATGACTCAATTTGTCTGTTTTTTTTTGTGTATATATTACGTCATCCCTCCATTTGTGAACACATTTCATTGATTCATGCGAAAGTTAAATAAAATTCTAATCCAAGAATGTATAAAACAACTAATAAAGTTTCAAGTGAATTGCACGATTTAAAAATGGGTTGTACGCTTGTACCCCGCTGTTTATATACGCTCCTTCGCTAGTTAAACAGTATCCTGAACCGCAGTATGATATTGCTGTATATGCTACCTATGCCTTCAACAATAAACAGGTTATTAACGAGAAAATAATTTTACAAATTCGCCTATCAAACAATGAAACTATTCAACTATATCTACGTATAAATACGTACATTTTCTCCTCCGTTTCTAGACCGATTGTCGTTTTTAGGGTACCTTAAAAGGAAAAACGGAACCCTTATAGGATAACTTGGTTGTCCGTCTGTCTGTCTTTCAATAGCCTTTTTTGAGGAATGCATAGAAGCTTCAACTTGAAATTAACATCAGATACCGCCTAATTACGTACTTATGTCTGCGGTCCCTTGCTGTAAAGAATCACGCTTCTAAGTCATCAGATACGGCCATTTAAGTCTTATATTTTAACCAATTTTCACACGTCACACGAAAAATCAAACCCTATAAGGAACTTTGACCTAGAATAATAAAATTTAACGAGAAGCCTCACAGCACAAGTAAAGGAAATAATCTGAAAGTCATTAATTTGTTGTTACATCACATAAAAAAAATATTTTTGCTATTGCAATCTTATTTTCTGCGGTTGGAAAATCGTCTATGACGGACATCGATGTATATGGAAGTATTTTAACCGACTTCAAAAAAGGAGTAGGTTCTATGTTCCACTGTATATGTTTTTTTATGATGTTCACCGATTACTCAAAGACGTCTGGACCGATTTGGAAAATTCTTCTTTTGTTTGAAAGGGTATACTTCCCAGGTGGTCCCGTTGTCATCAGGTAAGGATCTGCTGATGGGATCCTGGAGAAATCGAGGGAACTCTTCAAATTTTAAAGGCACACTTGAAGCGATTTGGGTATTTTGAGGCGCATTGAAGTCAGTGATACTTTTTATAAAAGATAATTAATAGAACAGCAAAGTTAAGATTGTCTTTCAATCCGACTTGAAAGATATCATTGTTGTAGTTGCACGTTTCGGGGACTAATATTGTGGGGAGACATGCTCTGGAAAAAAGGGCAAAGTCTTTGAGAATCGATTCCCGAGATGGACGAACTATCTACGTATAAGTTTGTACGAGACCCTCGGTGTGAGAGTCAGACTCGCAATTGTTCATTTTCATTTTGTTTAGTGGTTTATGGTTATCAATATTTAATGAATTACGGTTGAAGTTCAGTACACAGTATCACCTTATAAATATTACCATGATGAACATCTAATTATGACCTATGAATAAATATAAATAAATATACAATGATTTATTAAAAGATCGGTAAACGATCTTAGTCATGAGTGACTTCCTCATAAATAAGATCGTTACAATTTGATCGAAACGTCGGGTAAACACAAAGATATCGTACCTTATACATATTAACTCACGTTTTAAACATCTAAAATGACCACTAGTACAATTACTAATTATACAAAGAAAATTCGAATGCTAAGATCGGCTCAAAATGAAAAGGACAGTTATAAACAGGTCTATAGATACAAAATAAAAAGTTCAATATCCCTCAATCAAATGTTCGCACACCTTCAATTAATAACCTATCTCATTCCTCATCTATCATACAAATCCCTGCCAAAAAGTTCAACCCAACTTTTTCGCTTTGTCATCGATTATGTAGCCCCACTAAGCCTCCACCTAACCTACTGGCTTACCTGTCTAATGGCAAAATATTCAGCAAGTCAGCTAAAGCGTTCAACTTGCCCTTTGATATAGTATGAATAAGTTTCAGTATAATGAGTGAAGGCGAACGACTTTTGATACCTAACCCTGCCGATAGATAGAGGTATCTTAAGTTCATGAGATAGTAATATTGATTGTAGAGCTTTTTTGTGAGGTTAGATAAGGGAAAGATAATTGAGCACCTAAGTAAAGCAATCTATCATACTTAAGTAAGTAAATTTAACTGGTTAAATTACTCTACTGTGTTATGCCCATGAAGGTATTATAGCTAGAGGCGGGAGCAAGATACGAACTGGCGACGTCGGTAGAAAGAGAAAGAAGACAGCAGTTTACATGCATCTCTCTCGCACCTTTTCGCTGATTTATCTATAATATCTCTGCATTTATGAGTAACCGTTTGGTAAAGAAGATAGGATAACCGCATCAAATAAACATTTTGCTTCTTTTAGAGGTCAAGTCCTTGATTCTATACATATATTATTAATAACTACAACATGGTAATGCTGCTGTATACAAGTGCACAACTTATGTTTTGGACCTTTGATGACATTTACTCATAGGTATACTTTGAGCCAACCAATCAGCGAAGAGGTGTGAGAGAGATACATGTAAATCGCTGTCTTCTTCCTCTTTCTATTGACGTCACCAACCCACATACAGGGAATCCAATACTTTCCCGCCTCTAGCTATAATACCTCAATGGTTATGCTCAAGCATCTTAAAGTTACGAATACTTTTTTTTTTTTTTTTGTACCACAAATCTGTTACTATTTAATTAATGAAGTGTCCTCTTTTATACATGTAGTAGTTACTTAGGCAACCGAGTTATTTTTTTTTTTTTTGGGTAATCGTTTTTTTCGGAAAGACACCTATGTGGATAAACTTAAAAAGTAAAACCGTAATTAAATCTAAATACAATCCCACTAATCCCACTAATATTATAAATGTGAAAGTTTGGATGGATGGATGGATGGACGTTTGTTACTCTTTCACGATTGCGATGAATTAGTATGTAGATAACTGAAGACCTGGATTAACATATAGGCTAATTTTTATCCCCATATTCCCACGGGATCGGGACTTAAGCGGGTGAAACCGGGTGCTGTTAGTATTTAAATAAAATCGTTGGATACGTTTTTAAGATACACAAAATAAATTAAAATATATGTTTTTAAATACTTAAAGTACCTTTTTTTTGACCTGTGGAAACCCCCACGGGTGATCACCTCACCGGGGCTAACGGTAAGGTGGTGTGTCGGACTCGAACTGACTAAAACCACACGGTGTTCCGTCCCGGAGTCTTATTGCCAGGGCCTCAGGGGTACCCTCAAAAGGAAATCCCTGAGAACCCCGGCTGCCTGTTCAATAACAGGCGATCCAGCTGTCGTGTGCAGGGGGCTTTCTTCCTCTAACTCAAAGAGGCGAGAGCGGAATACGTCGCGCTGCCGTCTCGGGCCTGCTTCTGCTAAGGCGACGGATAACCCTGTACGTCACCCTCAGGCAAGCTCGCATGAAGGCCGGAGATCGTCTAATTCTCTCCGGTGCCTGGTGCGTCTTCTTCTCCCTTTTCGCAGCCTCCTTTGCACTATCGTGCTGGAGTATAGTCATTGCTATGGTCTCCAGCGAGAGCCTACCCATACCCAAGGCCGTCTCGAGGTCGGCACGTTGCTGCGTCCACGCAGGACACTCCACCAGTGTAGAGTGCGGTATCCTTGCGACGGCCCCCGTAATGAATAATATAGCGCCTGGGTGCCCGAGCTTTGCTCTCCTTTCTTTTTAATTGACTTCAAAAAAAGAGGAGGTTCTCAATTCGACTGTGTTTTTTTTTTATGTTTGTTACCTCAGAATTTTCTACTGGGTGAACCGATTTTGATAATTCTTTTTTTATTTGAAAGTTGGTGCTTCCTATGTGGTCCCATTTCAATTTGGTCCAGTTCTGACAATGAGGAAACTATAAAAGACTTTTATGGAATATTTTTCTTTTTGAAGTCGGTTCTTTTTTGAAAGAATTATGTAAAATCGCGTTTCTTCAAAAAAAGAAGTAGACGTAGTTAGACCAGGTTCTTGGACTTTCTTTTAGGGCTCCAACTACCCGTAAAGAATGCCACAGATGTTCGTAGTGCACCCATGACCGATGGTTTAACGTTTCCTAGGCACGGGGGGGGTCTCAATGTATTAGTAAGAATGGTCACCCATCCAAGACTAACCGTGCTATTATTACTTAACTTTGTAATGTGCTAACCTACTTGGTTACCACTTAGCCACGAGCCCCATGAAAATTTGCAATGTGTAATTTAGAAATGTTCACCAACAAGGGAAAGTGTTTTTCGAAGAAAAAAGAAATGGATTTTGAACAAAAATATATTTTTCCTACATACATTTTTTTTCCAAGCTAAATCAACTATTTGTCGGCTACACGTAACGTTCTTAAAATTGACCACACCTTTCTGTAACACTCTGTATAGATAAAACGCAAAACCTTATCTAAATACAAAATTTGATCAAAATCGCTCGAGTCGTTTCCGATAAAAATTGCTCGTTTAAAGTTTTTATTAGATATATGTATTTTAAAACCGTTTTTATAATGAAGTAATGGTCGTCGTAACCGATAGTCATACATTAACGCTACCAATCTCTCAGTTCCTATTTAAAAACTGGAACAGAAACAGGTATTTGTTGGAACTCGAACTAAACCAAAGTGAGTCCCTTATCTTTCAAGGAAGTTGAAAGCTCTTGCGTTGAATAGTTTATCATTGCTCTGTTAAGTTAACAAATAGTTTTAATTTCCGTCACGCTATTCAATAACGATAACACAAGGTTTTGACGATATATTTTCGTATCTATACTTATCACAAACATTCCAAACGTTTCCTGTGAAGGTAAAAAGTAAGTACTTATAGCAGGCCAGGCGGGGTCGACTAAATGTACCAAAATTTAGTGGGCTACCGCGCGCCGGCCGTGCCGCATGTTAGTTCGACGCTCACTCACGCGCTGTGTCGCGTCATCCGTTCGTTTCTAGACTATCGAAGTTATTAGTACCTAGCCCAGGTTTATTTGTTCACAAAAATAAAGTAATAAGCACATAACTGACTGGTAATTAAATATTCAGATGAAAAATTCTTTAACAAAAGACAACCCTAACGTCGCGGCATCGTCACAACAGATAAGAGTTACGTGATAGAAAAAGAGGCAACTTCTATGTGGGTATAGCTGTAGGTAATTAGCGCTGTGCGACATAAATTTCGACTTTATTGTATCGGAACAAGAGTCGCTATTTATTTAAATGATTTGATGTAGTGGGCCTTCTGTACCCGGTAGGTAGGGCGCAACATATTTCTCTTTAAATAGAACCAATACTTTGAAGGTCATTCACCGTACCGCACAAAATAATACCTACAGTTGTTAAGCTTACATTGCGTAGCGTCAAATGAAACGAATGAGTATAAATCTTTAATCTCGCATTTTTATGATGAATTGACTTTTAAGTAAGTATCCACAGAAAGACGCGTAGCTCAAACTTACACGCTGTATATAAATTTTGAATGAAAATACTATAATTTGGTATCTTGGAGCTGATCTGATGGTGGAGCTGAGACCACTATTTAGCTCTTCGGTGGTTATTAGTAAACCCCTCGAGTTTGGGCTCATGATTCGTTTTGACGAGTCCAACAGAGCTTTGGCTTAGTAACGATGATCTGATGATGAAGCCCGGAGGTGGTCAGCGGAACTCATTTTTATTTTATAATTTGGTTCATAATTAAATAAAGCTGGTTTTTTAAACTATAATTTATTTATTTCAACTGGTAAGAAACGACTTTACAAAGCTCTATTTGGTTCAGGTTGGCAACGTGTAAGTGGTGTGGTGAGTATTTATAATTACTGGTAACTGCTACATGTCAAGTGTACCTACTGTGCGCAAAATTAAGTTCTTGAAATGGAGTCGTTACTTGTAAATAGTTAAGCGAATGAATAAATTCTCGCTGCACTATTTTCAGATTGCTGAAACGTTGAGGAAATACTTACCTATTTTTTAGGGTCTGAGAAACAATTTTGTTCGTGATTTATTTAATCTACCGCCTCCGGTACTCAGTTTGTAGAAAATAGCTTACAGGTATTTAGATAAAAGATAGTAGTTTAAAAAAATCAATACCTTTAGCTTACGTTCTAACTGAAAATATCATCTTAGTAAAGGAATTGCTTTGTGACCGGGTTTTATTAATAATATTATTTTATTTGTGTAAAATGTGGTACAAAAAAATTTAGGCACGATACACATTTCGCCAAGAAATTTCGGGTGCAAATATAAGTTTGACAATTTATCATAGAATATAATAGAATAATTTTTATTGTACACCAAAGACATTTTGTTTATATCTATCATTAATAAACCAGTGCTAACAAAAAATGAAATCGCGGTAAGATTTCCTTGCAGAACACAATTAGCTTTATCGATTTGATGGCTTCAAGTGGTATGATATTTTATGCAATAATTTTACAATGTTATTTTATGGAATAATAGCTGTACCCGGCATGCGTTGCACTGCCTTTTTACAAGTTTTTATTTAGTTTCACTTGTCCTGTTGTCTGTCTGTACCTAATGAAATCTTGCAAGTTAAATTTGACACACTTCCCGATTTCCGATTGAGCTGAAATCTTGCACGCATATGTATATCGCGAGACAATGCAATATTATGATGACGTGGAGCTGATCTGATGATGTAGCTGGAAGGTGGCAATAGGAACTCCGTAGGCCATAGATAATGTAACGACGCAACCCGATCAAGTTTGGACTCGTTTGGTTCATAGTGAATCATAAACACTAAAAAGTTAGAAATAAAAAATATTTTTTAAAAACAATCTTTTATTACTTGTTAATAAAAAGAACTAAAAAGTTTAATCTTTAATTTTTTTTCTATTTTTTTTTTGGGCCAGGCCAATCCCTCAAAGGTGTTCTCAGAAGAGCCTACCAAAGTTTCATCATAATCTAATCAATGGTTTAGAAATGCATAGAAGGCAAACATACTTACAATTATTTTTATTTATAAGACAGATAAACAAAAACGTAACGTGCATACAAAAAAATTATGAATTAGTTACAACGAGTACGCGACCTGCCTCATTATAAGCGGTCCACAAAGCCATGTAGAAACCCTTTTTTGTGAGCTCTATTTAAGAAACTCTTTGATAAAGCATAGCAAAATTATTTAATTTAAAGCAAATATTTAGTTCGTTCCGTTTCAGGATTTCGTACCTTAAAAGCAATCAAAACTCTAACAGGATCACTTACTCGTCTGTCTGTGTGTCTGTAAATTGGTCGAAATTAATGTCAAATATTTCTATCTGCGACTGATAGAACTAATAAATGAAAAAGAAGTAATATCATATTTAAATAAATTAAAATACGACAAAAGCCCTGGACCCGATAACATTAGTAATGAAGCACTGAAGATAGGAGCACCTATTTTCGTGACACATCTTACAGAACTTTTTAATATGGTGCTTAAAACGGAAACAGTACCTACGCAATGGTGCCAATCGGACATAATACTTATCTATAAAAAGGGTAACCCGCTAGACATCGGCAATTATAGGCCAATCAGCTTACTATCAAGTATTTATAAACTGTTTGCATCTATCCTGCAGAGTCGCATTACCGAACAAATTGATAAAAATCAACCGATTGAACAGGCAGGATTTCGGACGGGCTTTTCAACACATGACCACATACACGCAATAGAACAGTTATTGGAGAAATTCACAGAATTTAATTACCCATTGTATATGGCATTCGTGGATTACTCAAAGGCTTTTGACAGTATAACTCACAATTCTATTTGGAAAGCACTAAAAGCAAGCAATATAAATAATACATATATAAATATTCTAATAAACATATACTCAAAAAGTAAAAGTCAAGTAAAATTAGAAAGAAGAGGTGAAGAAATTGAAATAGGAAGAGGAGTAAGACAGGGAGACCCTTTATCGCCTAAACTATTTATAGCAGTACTAGAGGGTATCTTCCAAAAGATCGACTGGAAAAACAAAGGTATCTGGATAATGGATAAACACCTGACACATTTAAGGTTTGCAGACGACATTGTGCTTTTAGCAAAAACATCAAAAAGAATTAGAGAACATGATACAAACCTTGAATAGTGAGAGCAAAAAGGTTGGTCTGGAAATGAACCCAAGCAAAACTAAAGCTATGACTAACAACTATAAAAAACCAATATTTGTAGATGGAAAAGAAATAGAATATGTAAACGAATACGTCTATCTTGGTAAACAAGTCTCGTTCAGTACAAACAGGAACGAAGAAGAAGTGGAGCGAAGAGTTACCATTGCATGGAATAAGTTTTGGGTACAAAAAGAAATTTTAAAAGGAGACTACAGCTTAGATCAAAAAAAGATGATAATAGATACGTGCATATTGCCAAGCCTAACTTACAGCAGCCAAACGTGGGTCTAAACAAATAAAATAAAAAACAAACTAATAACAACACAACGAGCTATGGAAAGAAGCATCTTAAAAATTAAGAAAATTCAAAAAATTAGAAGCGAAAATATAAGGAAGAAAACCAAATTAACAGATGCTCTGGAATACGCTTTGAAGCAAAAATGGCAATGGGCTGGACATATCTGTAGAGTAAAGGACAAAAGATGGACACTGCAAGCGACAAAGTGGAAGGGACCGTTAGGGAAAAGACATGTCGGTAGACCAAAAAAACGATGGGCTGAAGACATCGCGGAGATCGCGGGAAACGAATGGATGGAGATAGGCCAGGACAGAGATAGATGGAGAAAAATGGAGGAGGCTTTTACCCGAAAGGGGTCCGAAATAAAGTCTTGATTAAAAATAAAAGAACTACATAACACTAATAACACACATATGTAATGTAAACTTTTTTCGGAATAAACAAAGCTTTATTAAAAAAATTAAAAAAAATTTCTATCTGCATTAACTTGAAGCTCTAACTAAAAAAAATGTAGTTTCCAAATCAATACGATTAAAAATATGCCATTTTACACAGACTTATACGACTTTGTCTGGTTTTTTTCTTCGGAAAATGACTTTCCTAGTGTAACATAAGCAATATATATATATAATAAATACTTATGTGAAACAGTGAAAACATTTCTAAACAACATTGTACTTTTTTTTTTCTATGCACACATTTTCAGAAAAATCTGGACATTCCATCAAAATTCTCGGTATTAAATACCTATACAATTATTTCATTTAAGTGTTCCTTTTGTGAGCTAAATTATATCTTTTCTTTCTTTCTTTCTATAGTTTCATTCATGTCACCCCTCTCACATACGAAATATTAGCTTTATCGGTCAATTACTTAATAAAGTATTTAATTTTTGAAATAATAAATGTGAATAGCAAAAAATAAGCACTAAAAATAAAAATATTTAGGCTATGTTGGAGTCAGGTGCATATTTCCCATTGAATAAAATACATATTTTTATTACTCTGCCCTATTGGGCAAATTACCTATTGGTGAGACACATTATTCATACAGCCCGGTCAATTTGCTAATTTCAATAGTTTTGATTATATTGACTACTCATATTGGGCATTTTTAATCGGTCTGGATACTATGAATAATGCTATTTATATCACTTAGTCCATAACATATATCAGATCGTTCAATGACAAATGAATTAGACAAAAAACCTTTGAGTATATTTTACATACACCAACTGAAAAAAAACAAAATACAGAATCTTTTTTTTTAATAGCAATATTAGTATCGTAGTGCACTGGATGGGAATCGAACCCACTTGATCGCAAGCCCTTCAAGAACCTTTGCATGGAACTACGAGTATATCTTACTTCTAACTATTATTATTAATGCCAAAGTTTAGATGGATGTTAGTGACGCAATCACGCCCAAACGGCTGAACGAATCTAGATAAAATTAGGCACATAGATCGATTACAGTCTAGAATCGCACATAGCACTTTTTATCCCGGAAAATATACGGTTCCCGTGAGATATTTCCACGCAAACGAAGTCGTGGGCAACAGCTTGTAATGGGCTGGCTTCTTAGAGGGTACTTAATCCTGATACTCTACATTATTTATTTGCAGAGTGTTAATCTTAAGCAACCGAATAAAATGGGTCTGTTTACCAAAGTTATTCAGTTTAACCTATTAATAATTCGCTACCTCCCTAACTTTGCAATACAATCCCACAAGCTGTTACCTGTGATTACTATCGAACAACAGCTGAGGCGATAAACGACCATTTGCAATCGCGTGAATAGTTAATGGCTCGCAAGTTTTAATTTATTTCTTTAACTGTCTGTTAACACGAACCGTCTACGAATAGATTTGTACTAACTGTGTGAATAGCGATAGATTTGTTCTAAGTTTTGTAATATTCTGTTAATCTACAATTTTATTGTGTTAAAACTTTGGGTAATTTAGTTGATGGAGTTCTTTTCCAGTCCGGTATAAAATGGCGTAAGGTTTTACATTTTTAATTGTTTTCAGTATGACACAAACAATATGACAACAAGGTTTGAAACAAGTCAGTCGTAATTATGATTAGGTATCTTAATCTTACAAATATTATAAAGGCGCAAATTTGTGATATCATTTGTGACATCCATATCGATAGATATTTGTTACTCTTTCACGCAAAAACCCCTGAATGGGTCGGGATGAAATTTAGCACAGAGATAGATTATAGTCTGGAATACCACAGGTTACTTTTTATCCCGGAAAAAATTAAGGTTCCGTAAATTTCCACGAGAACGAAGTCGCGGCCTACAACTAGTATTATAAATGTGAACGTGGGTTTGTTTGTATGTCACGTTTTTACGGCTTAACTACTCAACCTTTAACCTTTAACGCGAGCTCTCAGCTCAGCTCGCTCAGCTAATAAATGTGACAAAAATCACATATTTCTTTTTTATTCATAATGCCCAGTGTGAAGACGGTTATTTATCGTAAAATTCACACATTTGCAAATCACTCAGTATATTCCAATGAACAAAAACTTAGACTTGATTGGTCGTTTAACACGCTGAAGTGATACAGAGTAACCAATCACGTTCGAGTGAATATTGTGGATATTTGCATAATTGTCACACACTATCGTGATCGCTACGTAGCACTTTCTCTTGTTGATATCAGTACTTGGTGATCAGACTCCATCCTTGCAATCACAGATGACAGTACCCCATGGAAAAAAGGGAAGAACGCTAAGATATTTTAAATAAAAACAGCAATCGTTTAATAGCACTTTATTTTTTATATTTACATAATCAATATTTAAAAACCTTTACCTACAAGTGTGCTCAAAATAATTAAACTCAAGACTGAGACAATTGTCCATGTTTTATTGCTAAACATTCTGCAGCGGCGATGACACTAACGTAGGCACGAAAACAAACCTGGTCACTCGTCAAAACAATCCATATTGTCAAACACACGCAGGCACAAACTGATTTCAACGTTCATAATTTGCATAGAATACAATTTTCATATTGACGTAAGGCCTTCAAATGAGGGGCTTTGAAATGAGTGATATTTGTGAGACTCAAAACATCGAATTAACATTGGCTTTCTGCATTCTAACTAATATACAAATAGATCAAGATTTATTTGCGTCCTATTGCTGTGTGATTTTATATTTTAGAATATGTTATCTGTTTCATATATACCTTTAATATATAATTTCTCTTAAATTACAGTGAATTCTTATTGTTAAACAGTCGGCAAATTTTTAGCAGTTACGACACCTTTAGCAATATTTAAAAGAAGAAAAATAGTTACGACAGTGGCGTAGCTAGGTAACCAAAGGCCCTGGGGCAAAAATAAACTAGGGCCCCAACTAAACTATTTAAAATCGTTTGTTTCGTTTTAATTTAATTTAATTTTAATATAAATAGTGGTTTAGTTACAACTCTAGTACAAACCTGATAACTTCTGGTTCTAAAAAATCTGGTTTATTTAATGTGGGTGAAATTTTCACTAGTTCAATTTATAGTTTGTAAGTCAGAGTCTGAAGGCCCCCCTGAGCTTGGGGACCCCGGGGCACTGCCCCGTCTAGCCCTCCGGTAGCTACGCCACTGAGTTACGGTCCTAAAGACGGTAAACAAAAGTAATTTTTCGGACACAGAGCACACCTAGATCTCACTAATAATTTTACACATCTGGGGACTGGAAGAAAAGATTTTGGTATTTTTGAAGTGATGACTTCTTTAGGCACGTTTGTGCACTTTTGCTACGGGGAAAGAGCACTGAACTCGTGACCGTCACGCTAATAATACATATATAGATCCACTAGAGGGCGCTAATCTAAACATTGAGTTCTGTCATCTCCTTATTAATTAATGTCACCAACCTGCTAATGTGACGTTTTAAGTTCGTCGTTTCATTTAAGTTTTCACTTCTGGCGGTAGTCCCATGTCTGCCTATTTTTTTTATTTGGTGCATATTACCTGTGTTACCTGTAGCGTCCATAGACAAATTACGCGTTTAAGGGTTGATGTTGGTCGAAAAATAAGAGGAAAATGACGAGTGCATTACACAAAATATGAAATGAAAGAGCTTTTAAAAGACAAGGTCCTTCATTTTTAATTTTCTAAAGGTTTTTAATAGTGACTTTTTACCCATCGGCTCCTTCCCTGTCTGAAATCTGTACAGGAAAAAGAAAATGTTACCATATTTATAGTACTACCTAGCTAACAGTTACAGTCTTCTCTGCAATGTCCGTCCGTATCGTACTTGGCCTGGTTTTTATTTATAAAAAAAAAAATTTTTTGCCCCCGTTGTGTTTATGTTTCGGTGTACAACATACGGTCAGGCGAGGAGATGGATGATCTGTAATATGTTAGGATTAACAGAAAAAATGGCTATTCTTACACATTTATTTACAATTGCATTTTGACAGAATTGTTCTGTTTAGCCTTTTACATCCCTGTTCGTAATATGTAATTTGTTTAAATAGGCAAACTTATAAAAACTCACATTTTTGTTATTGTTAGAAATTGTGCTCTTGTAGTAGATATGACGATCCCAAAACTCGATGATTAAGTCTTCAACAACTCGGCACTTATGGAGATTTTATATTTATTGTATAGAAAAAAACATAATAGTTGTAAATCGCTTGCTAATAATCCGTGACAAACAAACAATCTTACACATAATGTGAAGTATATGTGAACTGTATTATAGCTAATTATTTAATGTTTGGTGTTATACTTTGTATGAAAATACATTCAGTTTCCATCACACTCGAGTGTCTTAAAACACTTGCCTAAACTCTTATTGTATGTTTAGAAATTAACGCACTAGTTGCCTAATAATTTAAATGACCTCTGTGGCCATTCGATTGCAGTCAAGAGTCGCGGGTTTGCTTCCCGCTTAATGCAAATATTTGTATACATTTATATGTCTATCGCATTTGTTTGAGTGTTTCTTTATATATGTTCGTATTGGTGAAAAAAATATCTAAATTTCATCATCAAATTACGTACTACGGGTTCATAAACACAAATACACATGTTGTTTTTTAACCCAAAGTACATACAAGCTATGCCTACTTTGAGGTTGGAAAGTCTGTATAATGTCCCAGAAAAATAATATTAAATATTAATTATTTTTTTTAAGGTTAAATCTATCTCGTATTTTTCTATTCCTACCACTTTAATAGCCATTCAAGTGGTAGGTATTAATACACAGACCGCTGCATAGGAAAATGTGTCTCAAATATACTATATATAAAAACGTTATTGCTTCGCAGCACCGCGTGATCCTTTAGTAATAGTGATGTGCTTACGCGCGCTACACGGCTTTAAGGTATCGATTCCTTACAGCCCGTAACGACTCGATACTTTTAATATGACACTTTTGTTATCGAGCCATTCTAACTTTATACACAACAACTCGTTTTCATACTACTTGGTATTCAACTAAAACAGTACCGGGTACTTGCCTGTGTCAAACCACTTACGAAAGCACCCAAAAAGTTTGTCAAGAAATATTTCTGTTGATATTAATAAGTGGATAACAGAAATGTCTTTAGAAGTGACACTTTTTTTAGGTTTCGACAAAAAAGCATCTAAAACCTTATCGATTTTTATAAAAGTATAAAAAGAAATATTTCGAGTATTAGCTACGTACCAAATACAGGCTGCTGGTCGTTCAGCTGCCAGAAAGCAATAATAAAAAATAGTAAAATGTCTACGTTTAAATAACGTATATTCTTTAGCTACCTACGGATGTTTTACATATCTTCTTGATACATGTTAATACGGATAAACAATAAAACAACTCAAAATTAACACAGAGGCACCTGAGTATACAGATGGGTAATCACCCGGGTTTTTACCCAGTCGTGGGTGGGGCGATTACCTATCTCTACCTGGGTGATATTCGCAAACCTCGCCTTTTATAAAAGTAGGTTAAAATATTTTTTTTATTGGTATAGGGGGCAAACGCGCAGACGTGGGTCAATCAGGGACCATCAGGTGTGATGGTAGGTGACAAGAGCGGTCTTTGAAGTGAGAGTACGCTCTTTTCTTGCTATGTTTTAATAGTTTTAGCCACATGCCCTAAATCAACAGTACAAAAGTTTAAGAAAGTGTTTTAAGATCAGTACATACACTATTATCAATCTTATGAAATATTCAGCCGTTATTAAATTATTTATTTAAAATACTTTATTGTGTGCCATAACGATTCCATATTATTATTTTATTTTATTTAACTCTTAAAAAACAATATTTATTAATTAATAGCTAATAGTTTGGAGGAAAGGAGCAGCTCATCTTTCACATGAAATAAAAATAAACACTACAAAGGTTGAGTATGAAATTTGCATGTTGCACGTATACGTCAGTTCGTAGTATAGTCGAGCCAGACAACCATGTGACGTCACAGATACTTCTCTTATTCTAAGTAGAGTGGATACCTCTTCTACTGCCTCTATAATGCCCAGAAATATCGCTCATCACATGTTATCAAATTAATTTTGAAACATCTATAGTCCAGTGTTTAGTGCATTTTACTCGTATTTGCAGACTGTAAAATCAGAAGCAAGAACTCGAATAGTAATTCGACTCTCAGTATCGCCAAGCCAGGCCCACTCCGCACTGTAGGTATGGAGTATGCAGATGCGGATTTTTGTAATCTCACATTCGCACGTGCGAATGCGAATATTCGCAACATCCATGATACTCAATAACAAACGCGTCGGATTTTGACACCAAAAAAATCGCTCCTATTGGTCAATCAATACCTGTTTACAGCACAAGCCAGTCACCGGCCCTACCCACTATCTTTCTTGTCGCGACCTGCACTACATTTAATCAATGCGGATGTTTATGCAGATGCAAATGTATGCAATAATTATTGCGGATGCGGATGCAGATGTCCAAATCGATCGAAAGCTCCGCAATCGCGAATGTGGATGCGAATATCCGCAACATCACTGGTATGCCGCTACAAGTACGTGGCGGTGATGGTGGCTGTTAGATACGAGTTCACGCGCTGCATCGCGTTGTTCGATAGATATTACTTAACTATAATGAAGCTAAAATTCGGCTGCTGAAACTGCTAAAGAACATCGAAAGGTAAAGAAATGCAACCCTAAATCGCCGCGTCGTCAGAAGAGATAAAAGAGTTATGCGACAGAAAGAGAAGTGAATATAGCTACACGTGATTAGCGCAGTGCGACCTGAATTGCACTTTATTGTGTCGCAGCAAGAGTCGTTATTTATTTAAATGATTTTACTCGGTGGAACTTCTTTTTCTTTTTGTCTTTTTTTTTTTAAATAACAACCCGCATTAGGTATTACTCCTGTGTCGCGGGGGACTTTACAAACATACAAACAACGGACACAGAACACCCAGACTAAGGTGGGAATCGAACCCACGACCTATAAGCATAACGGTCAGGGTCACTAACCACTAGACCAACAGGCCAGTCCTTCTGTACAGTCGCCATCAGATATATTGTAGCAGACAAGGTGACCAAATACTTCTGAACAATTTAAAATGTCAAAAAGTTCCATTCACTACAAGTTACCATTAATATCTGAACATTCATTACCTCGTTAATATCTGAGCAGATGCTTGTCAATAATTTCTATACAAACTACTAACCAAAAATATCTGAACACTTACAACGTGGAAGTGCTTCCAACTTTACTACAAATATGTATTTATAGTAAAATTGGAAGCACTTCCTACTGCAATTTTTTCCTCAACTACTCAGATTTCTAAGACTGGGTAGTCATCTGCGTAGATACACTTGATGTTGTAAGTGTTCAGATATTTTTGGTTAGTAGTTTGTATAGAAATTATTGACAAGCATCTGCTCAGATATTAACGAGGTAATGAATGTTCAGATATTAATGGTAACTTGTAGTGAATGGAACTTTTTGACATTTTAAATTGTTCAGAAGTATTTGGTCACCTTGTCTGCTACAATATATCTGATGGCGACTGTACTGGTACTATTTTGTATTCTGTGGTATCGCATTGATGTGACTCGTAACACAAGATCTTGGCTATTTGAGGGCATAATTTTTCAGTTCTTTTTAATTCATCCATTAGTATGATATGCTTTTTAACAGACTTCAAAAAAGGAGGAGGTTTTATGTTCCACTGTATTTTTTTAATGTATGTTCACCGATTACTCAAAGACGTCTGGACCGATTTGGAAAATTCTTCTTTTGTTGGAAAGGGTATACTTCCCAGGTAGTCCCATGGTCATCAGGTCAGGGTCTGATTATGGGATCCTGGAGAAATTGAGGGAACTCTTTAAATTTTATTGCACACTGCAGCGATTTGGGTATTTTGAGGCGCATTGAAGTCGGTGATACTTTTTTTAAACGATAATTGTTATCCAGGGTATTATGAAAGGCATGGGCAAATTCATGTAAATTTCAATGATTTTGATTTTAAATTTCTTTATGCAGAAATTTTTAGAAAAATCTAGACATTAAGTACATCGTACTTGATATTATATACCTATAGTTTCATGCATGTTAGCCTTGCGAAATATTAGCTTTACAGTAATTTTTTAAGTTCAATTTGTCAGTTTCAAAATAAATTTCTGTATTAACAGATTTTACTAAAATTGTTAAGGCTTTACGTTTTTACGGGGTCTACTATAAGACCCTATAATATGACCCCACCTATATGTAACACCCTGTAGTACTCTACAATTATACAGAGAGCCTTCGACTAAAAAAATGTAGTGCACTGGGCAAATTGATTTTCAATAGACAATTGGTATTACAATATATAAACATTTTTGCCAATTTTTGTTGCAAAGATGGAGGTACATATGTGTGCTAAGAAAAAACTGCTCCTGTTCTCCAAAATACTCATCAAATAAAAACTTCCAACATTACCTCATAGTGTCAGACGCTAAACAATCACTCAACTAACATTATCTCGCCTACTTCTCATAAAGCTGGTCACACTCCCGAAATTACAATCAATCTAATCCAAAATCTTTAGATATCATGTGACACATCAAACGTCTTATCTGAAATCTTTAGATATTATATTAAATTGTTTATTTCTCCGCCATCAACTCAAACGTAACTACAGTTAAGACCCCTGACTATAATTCCTTACTTTTACGGAACATTATTCTCTAATACGCATGTCTCTCTTCTACTCCCATCGACTCCTCTTGCCACTCTTTCTGATTCTCTCGGCCTTCTCTTCGCTTGATTGCGATGCGGGTGCGTTAATACCGGGCTGAATCACAGGGCGGGTTTGTTCCCAGGAGTGGTCCGAGGACGCTGTGAACTGGAAACAAACAAGATAAGGAATTTTTTTTTTTTTTTTTTATCCTAGGTATTTATTAAACGTGGTCGGATGCTACGTCATCATCATCACCCACGTCATACGACACTCCACAGATTGTCACTTGTCACTAATGTCACCATCAGCCTTGATCAAGTTGAGTGTCGTATGAAAACCAGTCTTTTAGCCTAGTATAAGTATTTATTTTTATTTATTTTTTAATGTTTAAAGTTGTATGCCTTATCTTACGAAATAAACTTTTTTTTTTCTTTCTTTCTTTCCTCTCAATACTGAGGAATGGACTTGTTAAGTACGTTTTGAAGATTTCCTAAAAGAACATTGTTCTTATTATCCGTCTACGTTTCTTATTTGCAAACTGTACACGACAAATAATTGCTTTATGAAAACAAAGTATTAAGCGCCTTAAAAATACTCATACAATTTTCAATTTAGATTTGATTTTAACTAAGACGATGTTTCAATATCAATGCGACGAGGCTCAAGTCAACTGTTAGCCACTAATTCGGTTCACGTGCTACTTTTTTTTATTTAATTTTTCGTATAGCTTGCCATTATTGAAGTGAAGTTATATACGAGTGAATGTTTATGATGTGTATTACAGCGTGTACATATACAGGATGTTAGTGAAACCCAAAAACGAAGACAGACGATAGTACTAATAGTACCTTTGATGATGGATCAGAAAAAAAATAGATCCCGATGAAAAATAAACTATCTTTTTACAGTTTTTATCAGCATTTTTCACGCTCAATCACATTAGAGTCAACGGACGCGCGAGCGCCGAACTCGCACGTCAGCTGTTGTTGATTTATTTATTATGAAATTGTCGTTGCATTTAGCTGTACTAACTTGATGGAGCGTGAAAAAATGCTATTTTTTTTTTATCGGGATCGATTTTTTTTTCTGACCCATCATCAAAGGTACTGTTAGTACTATCATCTGTCTTCGTTTTCGGGAGCGTTTCACTTACACCCTGTATACATATGTGTATTTCATTTTATTTATTTAAGAATTTTTTTAGTATTTAACAAAATATAATTAGAGATGCCACGAATATTCGGCAACTATTCGGTATTCGGCTATTTTTTTCACTATTTGTTATTCGGCCGATTATTCGGCCGAGAACAGTAAATCACGAAAAAAAATACATAATATTACTCACAAAGATTTTTATTTTACCAATAACTTAACACATTAATATTTAAAATCTACTAGTGGTAAGTTAAGATGAATAATTTTTATTTTTTGCATTTGTTGATAGCAAACGATTGCGCTTTTCCTCATAAATTATACCTGCTT
The DNA here is from genome assembly GCA_963859945.1 of Euplagia quadripunctaria. NCBI lineage: Eukaryota > Metazoa > Arthropoda > Insecta > Lepidoptera > Erebidae > Euplagia > Euplagia quadripunctaria. The sequence continues at coordinate 22,479,203 of OY982570.1, read as the reverse complement.
CGGAAAATAGCCACTCTCTGTATACACTGCTATCGGGAGATGATAAATAAATCTTAGCAAATTCTGCTAGGTTATGATATTGTTATGCGTTTACAGGTTGTATATGACTGTAGTCACGAATGAAACAAAAGCGCCCACGGCGCGTCGTCATCACACGTACTTTAGTGATGCAGGTTTAAACCTGTCACCCGCGATAGGTACTAAATGTTGCCGAATATTCGTTCGCTTCGGCCAAGAGCCTCGCCGAATATTTGTTATTCGGTATTCGGCCAAATCACTATTCGTGGCATCATTAAATATAATATTGACTGGCAGAGAATGCCTTAGGCATTAAGTCTGCCTCTGTGCTTTATGTGCATAAAATTAATAAAAATAAATAATAAAAAAATAATATAAGATATAAGTACCTGGTTGTACTGCGACCTGAAGGCAGCTTTAAGAGAGGCGAGCCGGTCCGTGGCGGGCCCGTGCTTGTCCACCGTCGCGGCCGGGGACGGCTCCTCCTTGTGCGGGAGCCCCGGTCGCTCCTTGTAGCTGGACAAACATTCACATATTGCAATCACTTCAACTTCAACGGAATTAAGGGCAATTCAATCACAGCGGAGTTCAATTTTAATTAGGGAGCAATCAAACGAGAAAATCAGAACTTAGAGTAGGTATGACACGGGATAAAACAAACTCTATACTTGTTAATGTGTTACACTCATTAAAAATAAATAAAATAAGTAAATAAACATATATTAAACTAGCGGACCCGACAGACGTTGTCCTGCCCGAACGTAAGATTTTCATTTTAGTATCATAATTAATTTCAACAATAAAATAAATAAACTAGTCTTAAAAAATAACAGAAACCATTTGGTCAAAACATAAAAAAAATTAACTTCTAGAACCCAGTTGCAGTGCCATCTATCGTGTCCAACCCTCTCTTTTAGACAAATAAAAATTGTGTTTTGAGTGCAAAAACACAATTTTTATTCGTCCAAAAGTGTTACAAGCATCCTAAAACCCTACCGGGTTCAATTGTGAATATAAACCATCTAGGGACCCACTCAAACGCACTCAGCAAATTTAATGTAATCTAATTATATGTTTGCTAAATTGAACAGGACACAGATACGACTCACTGTAGTAAGATGAGGTCTAATATGATACATACCCAAGTCCACAGCCGCCAACGTTCAAGTTCTTGCCTTTGCCCTTCTTGAAGCGCGACTTACGGAACCAGGAGGACTGCATCGCGAGTTGCATCAACTCTTCGGGTACTTCCTAAATAAAAATTTATATTTAGTTTAATAAATTAAACATGAAATAAATAATAGATATAGTAAGAGTACGGCTCCATACCTGCTGCACGCCCTCGAGGTTCCTGAGCAGGTGTCCGGCGAAGTCCTTGTCCTTGTCCCGGTGCAGCAGCGTCCAGGCGTCCCCGGCGACCCCGGCGCGCCCGGTGCGGCCCACGCGGTGCGTGTGCGTGTCGATGTCGCGCGCCACGCAGTAGTTGATGACCGTGCGGATGTGCGGGATGTCCAGCCCGCGGGCTAGCGGCACACACGGTTACATTGCATTATAGTGATAGCTCTGCCACCTACTGGCGCAAATCCGAAACGTTACAATTGATAAGGCCGTTTGACTCACTAACTAGAATAGTTTGATTTAGTCATTAATGGTTCCAAAACAAACAAACATATGTTTTAAATACAACTAATCATTGACAACATAATCAACACTCAAATAAAGGTTTTGGTACGAATAGTTCAAAACATTTTGGTCCAAACCCAATAACATTATTACTACAATGAGACAACAACATTTTAAACCAATTCAATAAGATTGCTTGCTCAACTTTAAATAATTACCTGCAACGTCAGTCGCGACTAGTATATTGTTTTCTTTTCTTTTAAACGCCGTAATGACCTTGTTCCTGTCGGCCTGCTCCATGTCTCCGTGAAGAAGTAAGGCATCGTACTGCTGCACACCAAGGTTTGCTGCCGTCTGCTCGGCTTCTAACTGCACAATACAAAGACTTCGAAATATACTTGTAAATTAAGCTTATCATAGTAATGATACAAATATCCTCTTTTTAATTACAATATACGAGGATTTACAGTATATTAGAAAATAAGGACATTAAACATCGAATATGCCTGTACCTTTTTCGTGACGAATATTAGCACGCTCCCCGCCGAAAGGAATTCAACTAAATTGTGAAGTAACCACGACCATTTTTCCTCTGGTTTGTTGAATATTCTGCAAAATACATAATAATATAAGCTGCTGCAAAAGAGGTAAGCCTTTTAAATGCCTTTACAATATATTTTTCGTAATAACTAACAAGTTTGAAATAACATTACTCTGCACTTATATTTATGGACATATCCACGTTTTTATATATGAGGATTATTTGCAATAATCTCACGCATTAAAGAATAATTCATGCAAAATAAAATATATTAACCACAGGTATACCACAGGGTACCAATCTGGGTCCTGGTTATAAAGACAAAGCTTTCCAAATCTCACCTAACATGTTGCTGGACCAATTCACTAGCTTCGCCTGCTGCGCCGTGTTGAACTCTCACAGGATCGTACAACGCGTCGCGAGCTAAACGTTCCACTCTCCGAGGGAAAGTGGCGGAAAACAGTAGGGCTTGGCGGTCAGGTCGCACGTGGTTGCAGATGGAACGGACTTGCGGTTCTACAAACAGAGTTGTTGTATTAATATGACGTCATTTGGGATAAGACTAGAGTGGTAAAATCATTTTTTCGCATGTAAATGAGAAACTGGATCATTCAACTTTCTTTAATATGTAGGTACTATACCTACTGATTCAAGGGGTGGGTATTCCACATTCAAGATGAAAAACATCCTCCAAAGAAGTAAATTGATAGCTAAACCTCAAATAAGATAAAATATTTTATGTACATTTTCTCATTCATATGAATGAATTTCTAAACCTTACTTTTTTTCGTTGTCGGCTTCACGTGCAATGCACCATAATATAAGCTACGGTTAGTAGGTGCATTTTAAAAATTTATCTATTTCAAAAATTGTTTCTAGGAAACTAAAAGAGATAGCCACAGTATATATATACTTAAATAAGCGACGTAGTGGCTTAAGTGTCGGACTTGCTATCAAGCGGTTACAGGTTCGAACCCCACCCGACGTGAACCCATTCCTTTTTTTTTTTTTTTTTTTGGGCGTGTGGAAACCCCCTCGGGCCGTCACCCCACCGGGGTTTTCGGTGGGGCGGTGTGTCGGAATCGAACCGACTAAAACCACACGGTGTGCCGTACTGCGCCTTAAGTAGGAGGGATCCGGGAACAGCTTTATTAAGACATCCGGAACCCTCCTAGCGCCTGCCCGCAATAGCGCGGGCACCACCTTCGGGTAAAATCCTCTCAATTAGGCGACGTCCAGGCACACGCGGACGCCGCCTCCTCGCGGGGGGCCACTACAGCGGGTGGAGGGGAAAACCCGTCCCATCCACCCGCGGCCACACTCAGGGCGGCATGAGGCGCTGGTAAGCGCGCCTCCGCCGCCCGGTTCGCCGGCGGCGAATTAGGTCCGAGTGGAGTTCGTCCTCCCGGACCCTTTCCGCCGCCTCCTTCTGCGAGATGACTTCCTCACAGAAGGTCGCGACCGCGGTAAAATTCCTGTCGCTACCGGCCATGGAGCGTATGACGGCCGGTAGCGAGAGATCCCCTCCGATGACTGCAGTGAGGGCCCGACGCTGCGTCGCCCAGGCGGAGCAAACCGCCAGCGTGTGCTGAGCCGAGTCCTCACTGCAGTCGCAGTGGTGACAGGCGGGACTCAATTCCCTCCTAGCGACCGAGTGCAGGTACTTCCCGAAGCAGCCGTGCCCGGAAAGGACCTGCGTCAGTTGGAAGGAAAGGGTCCCGTGCTGCCGCCCTGCCCACTCGACGATGACCGGCTGGAGCGCCTCCACGGCGGCAAAGCCAGCACGTGGAGCCTCCAGCCGGGACGACCAACGAGCCATGGTGGCTCGGCGAGCGGCCTCACGCCATTCGCGTACCTCTTCGAGCGGGGGCCGACTGCCGCTTCCCGCCCGGAACTCAGCCGTTCGCCGATATACTTCGGCGAGCACTTCCGCCTCCAAATCCCACGGGGGAGTTCCGGCCAACGCGCACGCCGCCTCCGTCGACACGGTGCGGTATCCGCGTATGGCTCTAACCGCCATAACCCTCTGAGGGCGCCAGAGGCGCGCTCTATTCTGGGCGGTTAGAGCTCCCGCCCACACCGGTGCACCGTACAGTGCCATTGACCGGACAACCCCCGTGTACAGCCGTCTCGTAGCGACGCTGGGTCCGCCCAAATTGGGCAAGAGTCGCCCAAGGGCGGACGCAGCGCCGACCAGCTTTGGAGCAAGCTGTCGGAAGTGCTCGTCGAAGAGCCACCTACCGTCGAGGATCAGGCCCAGATACCTTATGTGGGCCTGAACCGGTACGAGGACCGAGTTAACCACGATAGAGGCGCCAGGGGGTGGACCACGACGGGGCCCATGGAATAAAAGGGCCTCCGTCTTATCCAGGGCCACCCGCAAGCCCAGCGCCTCGATGCGCCCGACCACCAGAGAGACTCCCCTGGTGGCCAAGCGCGCCGCCTCCTGAAAGTTCACCCCCCGGGCTGTGACCAACGTGTCATCGGCGTAACAAATTACGCCCAGCCCGGGGGGGAAGTCGCCTCGAAGGGCCCAGTCATATCCCATGTTCCACAGGAGTGGTCCAAGGACAGACCCCTGCGGAACACCGCACGACATGGGCCGACGACTCAAAACTCCCTCTCGGTCCTCGTACATGACGGTACGCTCCTCTAAATAGTCTGCCACTAGCCGCCTCAGGTACCCTGGCACTCCGTGATAGTGGAGTGCTTCCCTGATGCAGCTGAATGGCAGACTATTGAACGCGTTGGCGATGTCCAGCGACACCGCCAACAGCACGCCGCCACAGCTCACTACCTCTTCGGTCACGGCCCTCAGGCGCAACACAGCACCGACCGTCGAACGCCCCGCTCGAAACCCGAATTGGGCGTCCGACAAATCGGGGCCGACCTCGCCAAGGTGCCGGACGATGCGGGCAGAGAGGACCCTCTCAAACAATTTACCCGCCTCGTCCAGCAACACGATGGGCCTGTAGGCCGCGACCGAGTCGGTAGGCCGTCCCGGCTTCCTTAAAAGTACCAGCTTCCCGCTCTTCCAGCAGTCAGGGAAGCGTCCGGACGCCAAGCTAGCGTCGAACACCTCCCTGAGGCGGTCGGACATGTGGTCGAGGGCCAGGGCCAACACTCGGGCAGGGATCCCGTCTGGCCCGAGGGCGGTGTTCTTGGAACGGATCCGTAGAACAGCCGCCCCTACCTCCGCCTCCGTGACGGGTGGAACACCATCCTCCTCGTCCTCCCCGTCGTCTCCGGCCAAGGGGGCCATCGACGGGGGTACGTGAACCCATTCCTAGCACAAGCATTTAGCTTAGCTGGAGCTTACAAAAATAATAGTGACGTGTGAAATAAAAAAAAAAATTGTTGCTTACCGAAACCCATATCGAACATTCTGTCGGCTTCATCGAGCACTAAATAAGTGATGCGCTTCAAATTAGTCGCCTTACACTTGATCAGGTCGATCACACGTCCAGGGGTACCCACAACTATTTCTGCACCACCACCTGGACAAAAGAAAATATAAGGTATAAATAAAAAATTTACAAGCTGATAAAAATCTAAATAAAACCGACCAAGTGCGAGTCCGACTCGCGCATGAAGGGTCCAATTTATATTACAATTTTATCGTACAAGATTTAACAGTATGTGTGTAGGTATCCATTATTAATATCGAGCAAAAAAATACGTTTCTAGTAGGGGATCCTCTTTAATTTTTAATTTATTTTTATTATTTCTTGTTATAGCGGCAACAGAAATACACATTCTGTGAAAATTTCTACTGTCTACCTGTTACGGATCCTGACATACAGCCCGCTGACAGACAGAGGGACGAACGGACAGCGGAGGCTTAGTAATACGATCCCGTTGGTTACTTTTTGGGTACGGTACCATCAAAAAATTATAGCTGAATACACTGTTACCATCGACAACCAACCATGGCAGTTAATGGAACTCTCTCGGGTACTACCATCGGGGGCTCAGGTATAACCTAGGAACTCCGTGGACCCACGACAGACTTGACTACCTGTCCATAAAATAGACAGTCTCGCAGCCGTGAGTGAAAGCAACAGCAGTTTTACAAATCGGGCCACCGTCTTGGGCCTGTTTACTTCTGTTTTGGTGCCGGGTTACCCTTCCTGAGACTGTAGATCATTAAGTGCCCTACGGCGTTTGCTGCGTCCTCTACGGGACGGGAGAGTGCTGGTTCTCTCCCGTTCAATATCCGCCGCCTCTTGGCTTTACACCAGCTCCTCGCAAAATGAGACGGCGCGGCGGCGGAGTCCTCCTCAAAGGTTCGCAATTTTGCAATTTTATTTTGCACACCTACTAAAATAGAATATGGCGAAAATTTCGAAAATTTTACATCTTTTTTCACAAAGTTTTATGCAAATAAATTGTTCATGATATGATTTACCTTCTAACGCCTTGACCTGTTCCCACTTGGAGCCACCTCCGTAACAGCACACACACCTGATATTGTACACTTTACCGAAACGCTTTGCCTCCATATAAATCTGGGGAACAATAAATACTTTAGTTTAAAATAAATAATTATACATACCTGGGAGAAGCTTGGCTCGGTCTCCCAGGTAGGGTTTTTTGGAAAATTGCATTTTTACAGGAAATACAACTATGCAGTTGAACTTAAAATACAAAACTATCTGTTTACAAAATTTCATCAAAATCGTTGGAGCCGTTTCCTAGATTCAGATTATATTTACATGTACAAGAATTGCTCGTTTAAAGGTATTAGATAGATAATATTTTATAATAGCAACCCGCCCCGGCTGCGCACGGGTAGCAAAACATCTATTGATTTTATCCGACATCTTCAACAATCGTCGTCATATTTCAGCAATTTAACTCACTACCTTAATGATTTATATACCTAAACCTTCCTCATGAACCACTTTGTCTATTGGTAAAAACTCTATGAAAATCCGTTTGGTAGTTATTGATTTATCGCAAACAGACAGACGCGGGAGACTGTGTTTTATAAGTAAAAGTCCAATACTGAAAAGATTCTCTGATAATTACCTGAAATCCGTCTTGATATATTGATATACTTTATAAAATCGTAATCTCATCAACCTCAAACTACTACACAGTCTGTAAGCAACCATTTGCTTGCTGTTTTAAATAATAAAGAGCTTCCTTAAGGGTAACTTCGTTCTTTTTTATGTTTTTTTATTTTGTCATTCGCTTTTTTTTCTTATATGCATGTTATTTATTTAATATTTCTTGTGTGCGTGCAAAATAAATGGTTTTTCATTCTTTCTTTTTTCTTCTTTCTTCCATTTTTGTATAAGACTAACTATAAAATGTATCTCTATTTTAAACCGACTTCAAAAAGGAGAATGTTCAAACTGTTTTATTTTATGTGCATGTTCGCGATTTGTGACTCGATTTCAATAATTAATTTTTAATTGAATTGGTTGTGCTCAAGGTAAGTTCCATTTAAATTTGAAGAAAATATTATACCTCTAAGAGTGAATAATTAACGGATGAAAAATAAAGGTTATTGCAATTTATCATGATTCAGGTGCATTGAAGTCGGTGATACTTTTTTTAATTTGTTATATTTTAACAAATATTCTTTACTTTATTTATAAGCCCCTACTACTTTCTATCTCTGCATCACCCCTTTAGATGACTGGCAGAGAATGCTAAAGGCATTAGATCCGCCATGTACCAACTGCATGAAGTTTGATTAAAAAAATATCTATATTTAGGTAGTAATTAGAAAGTGTTTGACATTCTTGGAAAGCAATATTAAAATTTGACTGTTAAGACATTTCTTTATATAATAAACCAGGAAGAATCAAAACTCTATTAGAGATTTCAAAGAAACATATTCCATGTGGACATTTATTTTTACAAACTTTTATTTTACTTGTTATATATGAAAATGTCCATTATACGATTCTATCCAATATCGTGCTATAAAACGTCTAGTACCGACCTGCTGCGCCAACTCTCTAGTTGGGGCTAATATGAGCCCAATAGGGCCATCGTTAGGAGCCAGTTCCTTCTGGTCCATGATATGCACCAAAAGTGGCCATAAGAACGCTGCCGTCTTACCGGAACCAGTGCGAGCGATACCTGATTAAAAAATATAAACATATTAAGGTTTACATAAATAAAAACATATAGATAATCAAAAACCAACCAATGGCAGTCAAATTTCTCTTAAGGAAGTGTCGAGGCTCGAGGTACATCGTTAATACCATAGACTTCGTGGCGCGTGAAGGGATTGCCACACGCAAAAATAAAAGAAAGAGACAAGATAAAGACTGTAAATAACCTATAATATCTCTTCCCGACAGAGCTGCAGGAACACCAGCGGCCTGCACTGGCGTGGGCTGGGTATATTCAGAGCGGCGGATGGCACGCATCAACTGCTCGTCGAAACCCAGGTGAGCAAAGCTGCTGACCGGGCGCGGAGGGTCTGGACCAGATATCTACACAAAAACACAGTATATAATGTGAAACGAGAACTCTGAAGACTCCAGAGGTTGATTTTGTGCTTAAAAAAATGTTGAGATTTATTGAATGGTGCCTATATAACATATATGTTACTGTGAATGTCCGATTCAGTCAATGTTAAGATGCACCGGTTTATGTCGACTATTACCAACTGCGATGGTGTAAGTCTGAAATTATTTTAGTTACTTATTTGAATCGAAAATACACTGGTATGTTAACATACACTAAGGCGATTCTGTGAATTTTAGATTCAGCGATTAACAATATACGACACCCACCTGAAACACCACAGTATTTCTGCGAAAAGCGATAAAGATAGTGTTATATATGTACCTATATAATAGTGATAGATAATATTTTGTTTTATAAATTACTTTTAGTTAGAAACGCACATACTTCCTGTTTTCTCTGCATCACCAAAAGGTTGACTGGTAGAGAATGCCTTAGGCATAAAGTCCGCCTATGTACCAAATGTGCATAAAGTGTAAATAAATAAAGCCATGCACTTTTCTCTTTTACAAGCACATGTGACTGTTTTGTTCTGCAACGTATTACGGAGGGTTCACGAATGTTTGACAAAAATTTGTGATTTTACAATAGAATTCGGTTCTGGCAGCGTTGTGGTCGCAGTTCTAACCTAACCTAAATCTAGCTATTTTTGTTCAATTGACCTAAACTACTAACTTTTTCTAAATCATATTTTCATATTACTGTCGCTCATAATGAAGATACACCAAGTCGTCGTGGTGTATGATAACATTCACTGGTGAATGACTGAAATTGTAACGAAAAGAATAAATAACGGACATTCACCAGCTAGCTTGGTGGATGTTAACAGACACCAGTGTATCTTAACATACACCGCTCTTTGGACATTCACAGTCAGTGGCGGCCTTAGGGGGTGGCAAGCAGGGCAACCGCCCGGGGCCTCGCTCTTGCAGGGGCCCCGCACCCTCGCACAACGACCCAAGGAGAAATATCTCTTTGCTGGCTCAAGTCAAAACTGCTATCTGAAACTACGTGGGAATTTTGGGTAGAGTCGATAGGCCGTTAAATATCAACTAAGCGATATATGTGATGCTTCGAAAGATTTAGCAATTGATTAGTGAATACCGTTCCATAGAAAAGTGAAGGAAATTGATATAAAAGTTTTGTCAATTTCCTATGTACAATTTTTTTTTTATTGTATTTTTCATTAAGCATCAGCATTAAATATAGGTTCAATTCACATAAAGTCCTCAAAGGCCAAGGGCCTGGCAAAGATCTATCGCCCGGGACCTCGCAAAGATCTATCGCCCGGGGCCTCGCAATGCCTAAGGCCACCCCTGTTCACAGTAACATATATCAAAACTCAAACTGGTCAAACACTTTAGGGTGAAATATTGCCCATCACCGGCTATTCACGTTTATTTTGGACTAGCGCCCGCTAGTCCAAAATAAAAGCTAGTAGTAAAGACAAAACAGTTTGGAATCATTTTATCCTGCTCGTCAATTTTCTTCGATTTTCTTTTTTTTTTTTGTTTAGTAACTGTTATTGAGATTTAATTTAAAAAAAAAATCTAATAAAATATTGATTATATGGTCAAATTTCGATCTTTGGTCGAATTATATGTATATATATATATCTGCAATGGATGATCTAAATTCAAACCTTGACTCCTAAATTTTTCTTCAATTCCTCCACCTGCTGCGGCGTTAAGTTCTCGATATCTTCATGCGGAGTGTAGAAATTCTTCTCAAAAGGTTCGTACTCGATTTCCGAATGGTCTATTGGAGGCAAGGGGTCGATGAACTTCTTTTTTGGGGGTGGTATGGGGTTGCCATCTTCGTCATACTCTATTTCTACATCTGAACCATCATCACCGTGGTTGAGTGGATTTTCTTCCATGTATCTGGGGGGAGGGTGTGGGAGTAAGAAAACATTATCTGCTATATTACAAGATGTGGTGTAACGAAAGCATTAGGTTTGAAATAAAAAGTTGTTGTTAAAAGCCACTTCCTTTGTTAGTCAATATTTCAAAATGAGTTTATATTTGAGAAAAGGGATGTTGACACTAATCACAAATTTATGTCCCACTAGCAGTTCCCGCGCGGCTTCACGCTCGCATGTACATATTTATATATTTTGCACGGAACCCTAAATCTTTTTCCAAAATGAAAGTAGCCTAAATTGTTAAATAAGCCTTGTATTGATTGTTGATTAATTGTGATGTTTGAAAATCTTTAACCACATTTTCTTATTTAAAAACGTAATATTTTAAAATTTGATTGAAAAGGTTTAAATAGTAACTATTATCACTTGTCCGCAAACGCCAACCAGATCCAATACGTCATTAACCTATGAACAAGCTAACAGCTCTGTCAGTTGATACTTTAAACTAGATTAATACTTATTCTACTCTATGCAAAACTGTCAGTTAATCGGTTAGTGACGTAATCATTCGAGTGTTTTAGCGGCAAAGTAGAAGTAGCTTTATTTTTCGGATTTTTTTTCTCTCCAATTAAGTTTTTTTCAATAGAATTAATTTTTGGCATAAAATAAGGGCCTACCTAAAACAGTTCCGAAAATATGTCTGCATCCCTATATTGTTTGACCCATTAGATCAACACTGATTGACAAAGTACTTCAGAGTAATTAAATAACCATTTATTTAATTACTCTGATTACTCTTTATTTAAATACTCTTACTCTTTTTAATATATTTATTATGGCTTTCTGTGAAGCAAAACGGTTATTCAACAGACAACGGTTTCAGGGATTCGCATCCGAAATTAAACTCCAGTAAGACCCCACAAAAACATATCTACATCTTAAAAATGTTCTGTAGCACTAATGCAAGGCACAAAACCAAAAGTATCAGTTGCTACCACTTAACCATATTACCTAACAATTTAGGTCTTTGGAACTCACTTGTAATAACTCTCCTCATCATCCATCTCATCAATGTCGCCTCTAGTCCCTCTCCCACTGTCTTCTTTACCGCTGGCAGCATTCTCCTTGCTGGCGACAAGGTCCTTTGCAGCCTGTTGCTCTAGACCTGCCATGTAGGCATCTAAAGGATCTTCTTCATCATCTTCAGCCTATAGTGGTACGTGGTTGATAAAATATTTAATAATACAGAATTATCACCCCAAAAATTCAGAAAACATGCACATGTCATTTATTTTACATTGGGTAGATTTACAAGGAACCTATGCATATCTCCATGTGATGTAATAAAATGTAAAACTTGTTTATTGATAACTGGATAAGTGCGAGTATGACTCGCGCACCGAGGGTTCCGTAAGCAAACAAACTTGTATGTAGATAGTACGCCCATCTTGGGAATCAACTCATACTCGAAGAATTTTGTCTCTTCCGAAAGACAAACTTAACTTTGCAGTTCTAAAAATAAATCAATTTATGACAAAGTCAACAAGTTCGTAATCACAAAAATTATTTTTTTATGTGATTTAGCAACAAATTAATGACTTTCTGATTTTTTTTCTTTTACTTGTGCTGTGAGACCTTGCTTCTTACCAAATTCATGATTCTAAGTCAATGGGAAGCACCCTATAGGTTTTGATTTAGCTGCAAAATGTTCAAATTTGGTCAAAGCTAAGGCTTAAATTAAATGGCCATTTCTTTAGATTGCTTTGACTTAGAAGCTTGATTTTTTTACAGCTTCAAGTGACTGCAGACATAAGTTAGCAGTTATAAATATATATATTTATAAAATTATTATTAATATTTCAACTTGATATATCCAATGGTTCCTTAGAAAAAAGGTCTTGACAGACAGACAGACAGACAGACAGACAGACAGACAGACAGACAGACAGACAGACAGACAGACAGACAGACAGACAGACAGACAGAGAGAGAGAGAGAGAGAGAGACATGGAAAACAAAGTCATCTTATAAGGGTGTTTGATCTGCACTGCATCTTCAAAAGACACAGTTTATTTGACAGACAAGGTTTCTTTTTTCTGAATTACATTATCTTCTATAGAAATGATTTTATTTCTTTTATATGTTCCTTATATGTAGTAGTATAAGTAGAAGGTATAATAAAAATATAATAATATTAAAAAAAAACATTAGGCACACACAACAAGCTAAAGCAGTAAATCCAGTAACCAAGCAATACTGCAGATATTCTATACAATGTTTAGGTATATATCTGCCTATTTTGTTAGCCCATGAAGTTAATACTTCAACACTTATTACCTTAGAACTTGAAGCAGCATCATAAGTTGGGCTGCCAGGTGCTGGTATGTATGCTAATGCTGGTGTTGGAGGCTCATCGTCTTCATCAAAGTATCTACAAAAGTATATCATATAATGTATTCAGGCAACTTGAAAAAAGTACAGAGTGCAAAAAGTTCAGTAACTAAAGTCTATACACATATTTTAAAGAAGAAAGATTTGTTAGTTTGTAGTTGATAAACTTAAACTACTCAAACAATTTTAATAATTCTTTAAAAGGAACAAAGGCTATCATTTGATTCAGTAATAGGTAAAGGGGGCGAAAAGCGGCTGGTTTATAACAAATTCAACATACTCATCTTCATTCTTAGATCTTTTCTTGCCCAAAGTCCCAAAATTTCCCGTGACAGCGTTCTGTGTAATTGCGTTCATTGTAGAGTAACCCTGCTTCGACAAACCGCTGGTCGGCGGTGGAACTGCATGCATGGGGGCCGACGGCGGTGGCACGGCGTGAAGAGATACATTCGAAGGATTTCGCTTCGGCATTGTAAAACCAGCGAAGCCAAAGCCCTTACCACCACTTCCACCCGAATTATAACTCATTTTGAAGTCTAAAGCCGCAAGATAATAACGAAAACACCCCTAAGACACTATTTACATTAAGGTTATTTATATATGTTTACAACACCCTCTTACACCTCAATCAAGCTTAAATTAAGGGTTTATGTGTCATACGTTTATATTTTATATTTTCAATGACAAAAAAGAAATATATTTTAATAAAAACAATTTTAATCAACTTCGACAAGAAACGACGATGACAATCGCATTGACATTTGTTTTATTAAATTGCTAGCTCGAAAAAATATCAAAAATACATCTTTCATGTGTCACACTCACACATGATTGTATGTATCAACAGTTCAACACTGAACTTTAATCAGGTATTTATTCCTGTACTACAGTCAGAATCAGAACCAATGATATCTGTCCATCATAAGATGTTCACCATCCAAAAATATGTTAGAAAGTACATTAATACATACTATGGTCTATAGATAGCCTAGATAGTTTTGGAATTATTATTCAGCTATCATAGACCGACCAAATATATCTATGCAAGGCAGACTCTTAAAATATAAGTTAATCAACACGTTTTATATGTATTTGTACCGAAACAACAAAAATATATGTTTATGTCAAATATGAAAAGTCTGGACGGATTTTCTGCTGTAAATTGAACATGACGTCGGATCGTTGTTGTTTCACTGAACTGCTATGAGGTAATAAATTGTATTTTAATAAACTTTATACCAAAAAGTAAATAAATAGTAATTAGTACTAAAATGTTTTAGTTGGCGTTGGTGTGTTAAAGGTTGTCGGAAGGTGGCGCTTCGACGAGCAATTCACCCAGAATAGGGCGCCCTCAGAGGGTTATGGCGGTTAAAACCATACGCGAATACCGCACCGTGTCGATGGAGGTGGCGTGTAACGCACACGCCGGCCGGGGCTCCCCGTGGAGTGAAGCAATGTAACTAAAATTTTGAAAAAGAGTTTCCTTGGAGTTTCTTGCCTGCTCTGCCTCTACATAGGATCTACGTATTGGAACAGGCAACTAGCTTCACGACTGACTTAGTCTGACTGACTCTTACTCCTGCCAATTCAAAAGTACCTATTATTGGTCTCGTTCGTTGGTTGTCAAGGCTGGAGGCTCCACGTGCTGGCTTTGCCGCCGTGGAGGCGCTCAAGCCGGTCATCGATGAGTAGGCAGGGCGACAGCACGGTGCCAATTCCTTCCGACTGTCGCAGGTTATTACCGTGCACGGCTGTTTTGGAAAGTACCTGCACTCGATCGCTAGGACGGAATTGAATTCGCCTCCGGTGAACCGCGCGCAGAGGCGCACTTTCCAGCGCCACCCTGAGTGTGGCCGCAGGTGGAGCGGACGGGTTTTTCATTTCCACCGGTCACATAGTCGTGGTGCCATTCGAACCACCGTTGGGTCACAGCGATGGAATCACGGTTCTGCAAACACAGTGTAAATTATTTTTTTGAAGATTGTGTTTGACTGTGTTTGCCCGCGACTTCGTTCGCGTTAATGTCGGAAAACAGCAATATGTCGCTTATAATAGACATAGAATTTTTATACTGTATTGGTGGTAAAACAACCTGGAACGTCCAAAAAAAGGCTGGCTCGATTGCTTACACGCGAAATAACGACGTAATTTGGCCTTGGGAAAAGTAGGTACCATTTGTTTTTCGAAGCTCACCTCACCGAGCTATTGCCGAGGCCGTACTTCAGGCTAAAACCGACTAAAACCACACGGTGCACCTTACAGCACTGGTTATGAGTGGACCGTCGGTACGGTGACGTTTTGGATCTAATGGTCCACCCAGAGCCAGCTCGCGAGTGGCAACTGGGCAATATCCAGACATCCCCTTCATGGGAGACTCTGCTTCGGGTGAAGAACATAAAACTCGTCTCATATATCCGCGGCCACTCTTAGTGTTTATAGCGCGAGTGAAACGGTTCCGTCTGGAAGTTTTCCTACAGGATCCACACCGTCACCTTCTTGAGCGAGATGTTTTCCTCGCAGAAGATCGCGATAAAACAATTGTGACGACCTAACTTTTCGATTCTTCCGACCAATTGGGAGACTCTTGCTGTAGTCAGTCAGTCAGTGCCGCTTCTACAGAAACTTTTACTCGCAGTCAATACTAAGGTCCACCCCCGCAACAAATAAATGTTTGGTTCTGAGCTTGAAATGAGTTTTTTTTGGCGATAATTTGATCTTTGACTTTAGTTTGAAAACATACATCCGTCCATTTATAAATAGTCTATGGAATAGACCGTTGCAAATGTTAATATAATTATAGCCCTGACTGTACGTAAACATAAGAATGTGTAATAAGTAAGAATAGAAGAATATAATACAAACATGAATTTTAAGAAATGAGACTGTTAAAGTAAAAAATCTTAAGGGCAGTTACACAGTTACGTTGAACCAGTTTTTTTATGAGATTAAATTCAGTAACTTAACCAAAAAATTCCGAATTTTATTAAGGTTAGCAACTTAGCATTACTAACGCCATCATAATTGACACTGACACATGACGAGACGAAAAATCAACAGAAAGACGAAAACACTTTTACTCAATTAGCGCAATATTCTTGTCTAAATTACATAAAAATGTATTTCAAATTTTGTGTATTCCTATTTACACTTCTTACTGTAACCAATGTAGAAGCGGCAACAGGATACGATTTTGGTGACTTTTTAGCAACTGTCCTAGGAGTTGGAATCGCAGTAATTGGAATTCTCGCATGTTTGGGTAAATATGCGAGACAGCAAGCAAGGAACGAGTTTATATAATGCGCCTTCTATTTAGTACACCTATTTAATACGCCTAAACGTAAGTAGAGCCAAAGAATTTATGAGTACCAAAATCTCCGTGTCCTTAACTTGGTTATTTCAAAATACCGGTTATACTGGCCTTGTGTTAAGTGATTATAGTGAATTAATTTGCCCAATAAAGTATATCAAATGAAGTATGTAAATTACTTCTAATTATAACACCTAATTTCTTTCCAGATTATGGAGTCGTTTTGGAGTAACTTCCTGAGAACAAAATTACGAACATGACTAAAATGCCAACAATGTTTCCAAAAAACGCAAATACAAAAATCAGCTGTTCAAACATTTCTTGCATTCAATTCTAACACCTGTTTGCTACACATATATTTGTTGTATCTGTGTAATTTAATAATAGATTGAGATATTTTTGTACAATAGCTCTAATGTAACGTGGATAATATAGGTAGTAAGGATACATTTAATGTAGAATATGTTAACTTGTTTTCATATTTAGTTTCTTAGCCCATATAGGTATAGATAATGGAAGAAACATTCCAAAATCCTTTTACCATGATGATTGTAAAACTTTCTAACCACATTTTTTTAATGAATTTCAATATTTGGATCTGATTTTATCTAGATATTATGTTATAGGCAATAAGTAATAATAGTTCTGTTGTCCTCAAGCTAAAAGCTGGCTAATGACAACTGACTAGTTTTCTTCCATTAGGATAATTGTGTTACAGTTAACCTTTTGAACACCATTGTCACATATTTATGACAAAAAAAAATAGACAGTCGTGGGACGCGCACAAGGCTGCCTTCACACTCCCTATAATAATATCTTGCTACTTACAATACAGGTATAACTTCTTTAACAGCCGGGGTATTGTTACAGCATTTATGAAGTTGTATGTAATAGCTTTGTCGATTTCTATCTGGATTTTACGATATTAGTTTTTTTTTTAATGAAAACTTCTTTGGGGATGTTTGTACACTTTTCCTATGGGCAAAAATCACTGAACTTGTGACCGTCACGCTAATAATACATATATAGATCCACTCTAAACATTGAGTTCTGTCAGCTCCTTATTAATTAATGTCACCAACCTGCTTATGTGACGTTTTAAGTTCATTGTTTCGTTTAAGTTTGCACTTCTGTTGCAAACAAACTTTTCACTTCAAAATTATTTTTTTTGTCACAATTACATGACACTGGAATTCAAAACGTTAACAATATTTAAAAAATCTAATTAACCTCTTTTTTTTGTTTATAGTAAATTCAGTAATATAATATATTTGTTTGGTCATTAATATATGTATTTTTTATTTTCTATGAAGATATAAAATCTCTGAGCATTGCAGTCAAAGTGCCAGCGAAGTTGTTTCTTTTCCGGAACTTCCTCATGTGGTAAATGTTAACTAAATGATATCACAATTAGTTGTAAATAATTTATAATAAAAAGAAAATGTCATATCTGCACACAAAAGAACACAATTCATTCATTCATGCAAACCATGGACATGATTGCACAGGTTTCCACTTAATAAAATTTATTTAGTTTGGTAAAACTTATTCACTATTATTTTCTAAAAGTTCTATTTCTTTTATGATATCATTCTTTTTGGACAACTTTTCTTTTTGATCTTTATCTGGATTTTTGACGACACCAGATTTCATTTTTTCCTCAAGTGTTTCAATATCTCTTAATTTTTTTCTTAAGTTTTTTAGCCGCTTTCCAGGGTCAGTGGTAGGGGAACTGTGGGCTACTGTAGATGTATTCGAGAAATTAGGTTCTTGTATCTCACATTTGGCAAGTTTTTCTACAGCTTCTTCTACCCCTGAAAGAAAAGTTTAGATAAAATAATGAAGAATATACCTATGTTGATACTTGTGAACGCACATGCTACTAAATCTACAAGGCATGCCTACACTAGTACCAAGAGAAAGTTCAACAGCTGTGTGCTATGACACTATCCATAAATAAAAGAAATTTTACTGAATCGTTAACTTTTTGAATCATTATGGAGCCTATTTGATAGTGTAAAAGATAAAATTTGGGGGAGACTAATTCCTAGAAGTCGAAGAGACTATAATTTCTATTGAAACTTTTTACTATTAAAACTATCTTAGTATTAATTATTGTTATTATAATTATTAAAAAATAGAACAACGCACATAATAATTACATACTATACTACTTTCTCAAACAGAATATTTTTAATTCATTACTAATAAGAAGTAGGTACTTATTTAATTATAAGTAAAGGAGATACAACTACCCTATTTTTATCCAATTACCTTCAAGAACATTTAAAATGCTCTAAAATTGCTTTATTTACCAATCCTTAATGACATGAAATAATTTACATTATTAAAAGAAAAGATTACAAACCTGTCTTCTTTTTCTTCTTCTTTTTATCAACATTAATGAGCATGCCTGGGATAGGTTGGACAACACCTCCATTGTTTTTCTTAGGTTTCTGTGCTTGAGCTACTATTTCTGGTGTGAGCCCCACTGGAAGGCCAGTGTTCTGCCGGGCTTTAAACTGTTTGCCCTTACTCTCATAGAGAGGGACCTCTTCTTGAGGGACATAACCATCCTTAACTCGTCTAGGCTTTCGCCAAGTACCATCAGGACGTTGTGTCGCCGGGATGAATTTACAGCCTGCAATCAATTTTGGGGGGAAAGTTTAAAATAAGATTTCATAACTTTCTTAGTTTGAATATTATGATTGATTGAATTTTTGTAAGGTAAAAGACTGGCATAATGATAGAGACATGCTTAATTTTGCTTACAATCAGCAGTGGAATGTATTAATTGACTCTTTAAAAAACTTTGTTAAACACCACTTAGATACCTACTACGTACAGCCCACTTTCACAATGTAAGCAGTTGTATATAAGCCGCACGAAAATATGGAAAGTCAAGACAAATATTATCACGCACTTGAACTAGGCAAAATTTCTAACGATTATGTTCAAATGTGAAGAATATAATTCTGCTTACCATCAGCATCGTGCTCATACGATGATGTGGCCATTATCAACCATTGATCCGTAATATTATGTTTACGTTAATTTAAAACTATACGATCTGGATCGGGAAAGATTTGCAAAATTATCCTCTCGCTATTTTCGTACACAACTTTTTTGACAATTGACAATATTTTATATAGAACGAACTATTGAATATATGAGTGAATGGTTACAGATAACAAAATACTTTTGATGTTAGTTTAAACTTACTAAAGAAGTGGTCTAAAAGCTGGGAATAGAAATTCGTCTATGGACAGCACTATTTTTGTTTTTTTAATTTACAAGCAAAGGAATTACTGACAGTTGCTTTTGGTTTCATTCAGCCAGATACAAATTCGAAATTGCTCATATAGAGAAGCAATTTTGTTTTGATTAAAATATTTTGATTAGTTACTTAACACTATGCCTAAACGAAAGAGATTGTTTACTCCTCTTAAAAACAGGGTAAAACATAACCACAGTCGAGACAGCAGCGATATTAGAGGTAATTTTTAATGGTACTTTCTATTTATTATATTATATTATTTTATACTTAATCTAAAATTACTACCTTTGACTTTTATCTAAGTACATAAATTAAGTATTAATTGGCAATGCGTTTTAACAAGTTAAGTATTTCCTAACGTTTGCGTTAACTTTGACAAAAATCAATAACTACAAAAAGAAAGTTTTGTGGACTACGCCACGTATTTGGTTATCCAACAAAGAATATAATTACACACTGATTTTAGGTGTGTAAACGTTCCTATCTAAGAATAATTTTATTACGACGTTTACACGTTATTGGTGTATTAGTGTAATATTTACATGGGCTTGGTGGACAAAGGAAAAAGACCAATGCCTAACAAAACACCAACTATAATCGTTTTTGGTAATGATACTTGTGATTTTTGAGGCAACAACCTTTCCTAATGTGTATGGACAGTTAATTATACTGCTAATTTAAAAAAAATCAATAATGTGATAAAAAAAAAATGTCATGGGATTGATAAAGTTGTGACTATGGAGGAAGAGACTACTACCACCACCTCTTAATTTCATTAGGGTTGAAAATTAAGAAAAGGGAAAGGGAATATTGATTATTAGATATCTAACTGCAAAATGGATTTTTACAATGACTAATATTGTATCTTTTACTTATCACCTGTGCTTACTTAGTGTATACTCAAATAAGAAACAATGCAAAACAATTTCAAGTCTATATGTTCCTCAAAATATTTGTAATAAGTTGTATTTTGTGGTGTCATCTATATAATTAGTCAATTCATTTGGTTTGAAGGCCAAGGCAAATATGACTATATTCGCCATGGCCTTCAAACCAAATGAATGAGGCAATAAATCATAATTATCAGTATACCATAAACTAGTAACTTGATCTAGACCATGTTATAGAGTATCTTGAGACACAGCACTTTTAGTTCTGTAAACATAGTAATTACATTAGTGTCCTTTGTTTGCGGAAAGACAGAGAGTACAAAATAATTATGTAATGCTGGTCCCAATACTGAACCCTGTGAAACTCTACCATTAACTTCTTAGAATTTAGAAGTTGTATCTGGAAAACATATTTTAAAATATAAATTGGAAAAAAAAAGGAATAATAATAAATTATCAACACGTAAGCCATCTAAGGTTTGCCAATGACATTGCCCCGTTTGCCGAAACAGCTATAGAAATTTGACATAATTAGGAGAGAAACGCTGGACACACCGAGTAGAATAGCAGGTTTACATATGAACCCAAACAAAACAAAAATAATCACAAATTCAAGGAAACCCATAAAAATAAAAATAAAATGATAGAATATTTAAATGAATCTGTATATATATTTAGGGAAACGGGTATCAATTAACGTTTGACGTGTCCATTTGTGGCGTTGTAGCTCCCAAACGGATGAACCGATTTGAGTGCGGTTTTTTTGTTTGAAAGGTGATCTGTTCAGCCGTTCGAAGATCATTAGCTCTTTTGTAATTGTTGAAGGAATTTTCGGGAATATATTAAATTTTTTATTTTTGATTATTAGCCTGATTTTAATGGAATAAAACAAGCATCACAGCTTTTTTCCTGGAGGTAGAGCATAATGACAATAATATTTAGCTAGAGTCTATTTCATCCCCATGTGGTAACATACCAGCCTATTAGAATGTATTAGATTATAACAGAGTAAATAGGAATTCTATCAATATGACCTGTGCTACCGAAGTAGTCTCTCACAGACAAGTCCCGTGTGAAGTTAAAAGCCTGTTGTATGTCTTAAGATGAAGATTGAAAGACCATTACTTTATTTATCCTCAAAGCTTCTACCACATGCACTATGCCGCTGTTCATTATGCGAATAGACCTCAAATAAGTGCTTATATATGTAGCATTTTGAAAACTACATGACAGGCTATTAATTGATTGGTGTACTTGTGTGATTTCAGAAGTGACAACTGCTCGTGGAAGGCTTAAAGGGGCGTTAATGGATGTTCTAGAACCTGCAGGGGACGACTCAGATTCATCATACGAACAAAGTCCACTCAAAGACGACAGGTATTTTAATACATAATAATTCCGAAGAAATCGTTATGTGCTATGCTTTATTATGACTTCATTCACATGGAAATATGTTCTCGTTCGCTGTTCCAAATTTCATCCAGATCCGTTCTGGGGTGATTGAATAACACCATCCATCCATCCATCCATTTAAAGTTAAGCATTTATTATAAAAGTCCTGGATGAAGGGTACTCTATGCCTTTTATGTACCCCTGATAACGTGTATGCCAGCGGCGCAACTATACCATCTGAGGCCTGTGGCTAATTCATTGGATGAGTGTGAGTCTGACTCGCACTTGGCCATTATTTTCTTATGGATATGTTAAAAATTTGAAAATTAATTGTTATAACTCGTCTATTTTAAATTAGATAACTTATATTTATAAGACACAAAAATAATATTTTTAAATACATTTTGTAAATAGTGCTTCCTGTGTTCAGGGCCTTTGGTGCCCGGGGTAACTCATCTGTTCTATTTATCTGTGTTTTTAATTTAATCAATTTATTTAATTGGAATTTTAATTTAATAAAAATTGGTATTTCGAGCAATATAATGGTTATATTATTTGTTAATACAGTCAGTTAAAACAAAAAAAAAATAGGTACGTCTTCTGGTTAAGAGAGGGTAGGATAGGATTACTTTTTCGTGTATGAGAAGGATGTACTTCTGAATTCATTAAATTTTGCTTATATAATACTTGAAGAATACTTAATCCCATAGAAAGAACTTTTGAGTTCTGTGATTTTGGCTTACAACTTTTAATAATATAATAATAATTTCATTATTAGTATTGTCAATCACGTAAATGTGACACTATTCTTCATCTGATATAGCTACGATCAAGCATCTGACGAAGACGATAGGATTAGGTCAAGAAGAAGATCACCACAGAGGCAGTCTTATGTGCTGAAACTGTTTGACAGAAGTGTAGACCTGTCACAATTCACTGAGAGCTCACCACTATACCCCATATGCAGGGCATGGATTGCCAACCAACCAAAAGCTAACTACAGTGATTTTGGGTAAGTTTTTTTTTATTAGATAGATTTTGTTAAGCTGGATCCACACTATGTATCAATTGTCCGATCCGTTAGGTTTCTGTCTACGCGTAGATGGTCGGAGTAGTGATAGCAGTATTAGCGCAATTTCGATATAAAGTCTTGACCGCATTATTTATCGAGTCAATTTTTGTCTGATCATCAAGAGCAAGAACAAGAACAAGAACGACTATATATATACAGAGCAGAGCTTGATACGGATAAATGAGACGGTGTTAAGACTACGGTTATTGATCTCGCAAATAAAAACTTACTCGATTCCGTCTTTAATAATGACAATATTTTAAACTAACCTATAAAACAAATAGTAAAACCATAGAGGCCCTTTTTAACCAGCTTGCTAAATGATCAGGCCTTGATTATTTATATCAATCAGCTAGATTATTATAAAGAACCCGTGTAAACTAGCATCTCATGGTTGGGGCAGACAGCGGACGGGGCGGGAGATGTTACAGAAGAATGTTTATGATGCATGTATAGAAGATGTCACACTGAGCCGTCGGCGCTAGTACATTAATTTTCAACTGCTGACACCGCGTCGACATCCCGCCCCGCCCGCTGTCTGCCCTAATCTTTAAATTTACATTAAGGTCTACTGCAAAAGTTGCTAATTGTATTGTCAATAATCATAAATTTAAAATACCCCCGACTCTAAAATCCCTTCAACGATTAGAAAAGAGCTGATTATCTTCGAACGACTGAACAGATTTTCTTGAATTATATCTAAGAAACTCCCGATCAAGTCACGTCCATTCGTTTGGGAGCTACGATGCCACAGACAGACACACATATAACTTATAACTAGAGATCGGATAATCGGATGCATATTTACCTAAAGTAATTTTTTGGCTAACAAATTATGGAAACGGCTTCTTAGAATATTGTTATGAAAATAAAATCCCGGGATTCCGGGATCGCATTACTAATCAGATGTATATTTACTTAAAGTTAAATTTAAATCTCCCATTCGAGTATGTGTGTATGTATGTAGGGTGTAAGAGAAATGGTGGTGTGGAAAATAAGAAAACATAAATGAATATAAATTTATTTATTCATTAAGGACATCTTATCTTACACAATATTTTTATGTTGTACACACAGAAAATACATAGAGGAGAAATGAAAGATAGAAAAGTTGTACATGGGCACTTTGGAAAATATACATAAATAATTGTCACACAAGAATTGTTTTTCTTATAAGTAGCCAGGACATGCACTTCTTACAGGGCTAAAATGAAGAAAATAAAAACTTAAATCATTTTGTATTTTACCATTAAAGTGGCAGCGAGATAAATATGGAGAGATTTGGAAAAGACCTTTACTCAATATTGGGTGGCTAAAGATTAAAGAAGAAAGATTACCCCAGTGACAATATCTTTAATCTCTATTTATAACTATGGTTCGGTCACTGAAATCTGTTATTTCTGTATCTGTTTGTGTTAAACATGATGGTGTTACATCTGGTTCTACTAACTGTTCAAAACTTCTTAATTCAGGATTATTCAGAGAATATAGTATAGAATAATAATTTTCTCGAGGTTATCATTTGTTAGTATATTTCTTTTCAAATTCAGAATCCACTTGTAGGTTGAAAAGAATATTTCCTAGATAGATAGATATGGCTTCGTTTCTATCCAATAAAGCACAACACTCGATATTTTGTCAAAATGTTTGGCATAGTAAAATGCCGCCTCTAGTCATGTTCTCACTTAGTGATAACTGGCTCTGTAGGCCAAAGCAAATTTGGATGCAGTTCCTTTAAAATTCGTACTCTGTTGGGAGCTTTTAAAAATATTTTTTTGACATTATTAATTAGAGTGTCTACATCACCGCACCTTAAACATATTGTCTCTGTTAATCTATCTAAGGCGTGAGCTAAACACGTATACGCTACGCTGTCGCTTCATAACATTAAAACGTCCTGCACTTTATTGTTGAATTAGGTCCCCCATAAGCTTTTAGACATTCAATCACAAACTCGGACACAGTACGACCGTTAACAACATCTAAAGTTAGACAATTAACAGGTAAATTCGTCCCGATGAGTTTTTATTTAATGGTTTTACAACATGTCATCCATTTCTTATTGTTTTGTACTTCACTGTGGATAAGTTTCTTTTTATCTTAATAAACATAGCCCAAGTATTTCGTCGTTAACAAAGACTTACTTGGAATGGTTCTATCTTGATTTTTACAGTTACAAATGTATTTTTTTAAAACCACGAAAATTGGGATTTTCAACGTTTGACCACGATGTGCAACATATCATGGTCAAACGTTGAAAATCCCAATTTATTATTTATAATGAGAAAATTAATCAAGTGAATATAAAAGTCATTTGGTACTACTGCTTGAATTCCTCGATGTTTTTGTGATTTCAGATGCTGATTCAAAATGGTTTTCTTCGCTTTTAATGTCGTATCATATTTCGTACCGCTCATAGTTCCAGTGGATTTGTCGTAAAACATCTCTGGGTGATTTCGTAGCCATGACTGAGCTATGTCTTCTCTTTGAGTTAAATCCGCCATCATAATAGCGAATAATACCTACGAACTAAAAAAGATCATTCTTTGATGGTTTGAAAAGATGGATCAAAATGCAGTATCACATCACAACACTACACAGCGCAATGTTTTAAAACTTCCTGAAATATTGCAAATGTTTAAACAATAGTCTATTAATGCAACAGCCGACCAATTAGAGAGCAGAACATGTTACTACCTGCCAAAAGTACCATTACTCAGGTACATTTGACTTTACTAGAGAGTTTTTTATTATATTATACAAATTTTCTGACTTTAATCCAAATCAGATTTGTAGCTATATACAAGTAGGTACAATGTTTTTAAATTGTAAAAAGAAATAATGCTTACCTTGTTAATAAAAGAAATAAGAGGTCCAAGCCGCAGAGCAGGTAAATCCAGGATTCGTGACACAAAGTCGTTGTTTCAAGCAAAACAAAAATCCAAATCACATGCAAATCAGAAACCGTTGTTCAATAGCCAAGTAGGTAGTTGAAGAAATTAAAAAACCTTGAGAAACACCCAAACGCATAGCAAGCACAACGACAAATGTAGTTGTATTGCTTGCGCACAAGCAAGTATTACCGTCTCACTCACACTTTTACAAAATGCTTACATTCCCTGAGGTTTAATAGGCCCGATTTGAGTAACGTAATAAGGTTGTTTTTGCTTAGTCAAAAATCACTGACAATAAAAGTAGGGAAAAGCAACCATATTCTGTTGTAACAGGGCAACAGTCGTTTGTGTCAAACTGGGTTTATTACATCTCACGGAGTATACACTTAAATTTGAATTTCCCGGAATCGCGGGATTTTGTCGATAAAAAAGTGCTTTCCATAATAGCCAACATCTCAACTTTAGGTAAATATGCATCCGAATATCCGATCTCTACTTATAACACCCCTCTTTTTGCATCGGGGGGGTTAAAAACTAAAGTCGTTTTATTTCTAACTCAATACTTATATAAACTGGTTATATCATAAAATGTTGTGGTGTTTAAATGTACCCCTTTAAGTGGACCTTTTGGATATAAGTGTAAAAAATATGAATCAATAATATATTATTACAGTAAAGAAGAGCCAGAAGCTGAGAATGCAGACAGTGTAGAGCTTCCTGGCCCAGAAGGTTCCCCACTCTCCAAGATACCCCCACTGCTGCCAGAACAGCTTAAAGCTAACAAAAATAATATCAATTTAAACTACGTAAGTATATTTCATAAATTGAGGATAAGCTGGTAATATATCAGATAGCCAGTGCCAATCTGTATCGTTTTATAATTTGAGCTCTGTATTGCAATGAAACTATTTCTTATAGAGCCTTTCAATGTGCATTTACGTATGTTATTGAGCTTACTTAAAGCCAATATTTATTTGTTAACAGTTATGAACTGAAACTGGAGATACACACATCAAAAATGTGTAGGGATCAAGTACGTTTCAGAGTATCGCCGCAATTGAGGATTATTATTTTAACTTTTTTGGATCGTTATTGATTCTTTTTAGTGAATTTCACTATTTGAATAAAGAAGCGGCATACGAGCAGACGGGTCACCTGATGGTAAATGACTACCGCCGCCCATGGGCACCTGCAACTAACTCGAGAGTCACAAGTGCGTTGCCGCCCTTTAAGGTGGGAGTAGGAGAAGAGGGGGGAGAGGGGAAGGACGGGAATAAGGGAGAGGGAAGGGTTAGGGCCTCCGGTAACCTCACTCACGCGGCGAAATGCAATGCAAGCATTGCTTCACGGCCGGTTTTCTGTGAGGCCGTGGTAACGAGCGGAGTCGAGCCGGCCCATACGTGCCGAAGCATGGCTCTCCCACATATAAAAAAAAAAAAAAAAAGTCATTCTCTCATTCTTCTCTTCTCAAAAAGCGAACCTTAGATTATTGGATTTCACAGTCGACATTATTACTATTAAACAAATTACTAATAATTTCATATGAATGACACGATCTGCGAATCACACACAGTCAAGCCATAGTTAGGTATAAAGCTAAAGGTACACGGCGGGGTCGACTCATCGTGCTAAAATTCAAAGGCTGCCGCGCGCCGGCCGGGCCGCACGTTTGTTCGATGCTCACTCACTCGCAGCGTCACATCGTCCATTCATATCTAGACTGAGGTTATTAGTACCTAGCCTAAGTTTATTTGTTCACAAAAATAGAGTAATAGGCACACAACTTACTGGTAATTAAATATTATTAAATAAAATTACATTATTAAAAAAAGACAACCCTAACGCCGCAGCGTCGTCAGAGCAGTAAGAGTTTCGCAATAGAAAGAGAGGCAACTTCTAGGGGAATATAATAATTATAGCTGTGCGACCTGAATTGAGACTTTATTGTGTCGGAACAAGAGTTGCTATTTATTTAACCTGTACTATTATGTATTCTGTGACACAGTACGAATGAGAGAGAGCTATTACAGGCTATAGAATGTATGTGACATTAACACAATATTGTTTACTAACAGCGTGAAGCCCCACCGCCGAGCCGGGAGCAGCTGCTGGCGTCGCACTCGGTGCGGTGGGTGGCGGTGCGCCAGGCGTGGCTGGAGCAGGCCGCGCGCGCCGAGGCCCGCTACAGCGCCACGCAACAGTTGCTCAACAAGATCAATGTGAAGTGAGTATCCTATCTGGATTCCTACAAATGACCGAGCACTCTTCGAGCTCTAATTACCCTTATACTTACTTAGGTACTGTGGCAACGGAATGAGGGTAAAGTCAGCAACACAGAGTAACTGAATACCTAGGGCGAGATTTTCCTCTTTCGCTTGCGTTAATGTTTACGATTTGTTTAGAATTCAATTAGCGCAATCTAGTGTCAATAAGTATATATCACTACTATCATATCATATCTTGTAGT
This sequence comes from Euplagia quadripunctaria, assembly GCA_963859945.1. Taxonomy (NCBI): domain Eukaryota; kingdom Metazoa; phylum Arthropoda; class Insecta; order Lepidoptera; family Erebidae; genus Euplagia; species Euplagia quadripunctaria. The sequence goes on along the minus strand of OY982570.1, from coordinate 22,450,978 downwards.
TAATGCTAGTAAATTACAAAATCGCCAGGCAGCTCTGTCTATCAAAAAACTAGACCTGTTTTCGGTACTGTTCATAAATGCAAATTATTTATACACCTACTTTACATAACCTTACTACAGACAACACCCGAAAATATGTCTTTATTGCATTTACTTCTGCAGTTTTTTTTATATGTATTTATAAACCCAAACTGTTACTACAAAACACATATTTAGTTAGACGCTGCCTAACTCGATATGAGTTCTATATGACATGGTAACCCTAGGAAAGGTTCGCTACGTGAAGAAATGATTTTGAGACAAATACATTTTATTATGAAAAAGTTTTAATTTATAAAAATCTACATTAAATAACCATATTCAATATAGAACACGCAGGGAGTAGGCAGCGTCTAACGAAACATGAGTTAAACACGGTTTTGTAGTAAGACAGAAATTGTCCTAAATGAAATATATAACAACTATTTTCCTACTATTTTAATTAAATTTTCATAACAAAAAAATGTTATTTTTTCGTTACAGTGCTATCTGAAGAAAGGATTGACTGGCTCATCCATAACCTAACCTAATAGTAGATTTTAAAGAAATTTTGATTAATTTACAATAATTTGTATAGAATTACTTTGATTATAGATTTAATAGAATTCAATCGTGTTGATTTGACTATTTTAATGATAAATAAGAGAATGTGAATGTTTTATAATATTTTATTATGTAAAATAATATTATAGTGATTATTTTAACTAGGCATTCTTGCGTTTCTTTTTATTTCCTCCTCTCTGCAGCTGGGGACAGTTGGACTGCTTGTGGCCTTTCTGTTGACAGTTGAAGCAAGACTGCAAAATAAAAACAAGTTTGTATTTTTGTTTCCTGTGTTAAAGATAAAATTCTGTAAAAAAAAAACTTACCTGACTTTCAACAACAACACCACAAGTATGATTTCTCTGTTGGCAACACCTATCACACTCCTTGCAATGGAAGAATGTGGGCTTAACACACCTCTTGCAAGTGTCACAGTGAATGTAAGTCATCCCATTCTTACTTGTGCAAGCCACACACTTGTTACAATGTTTGTTGCTCTGTGCCACAAAAAACTTGCACTTATTACACCGCCTGTAGTGACTATCGTTTGATAAGTCAATTGTACGCAACGGCAGATTTGTAAAGAAACGGATAGGTGAGACAAACTTGTACCCATCTTTTGTTTTGTTATGGAATTTTTTGTGATTTGTATATTCAATCTGAAAGTAAGAAGATACGTTAAATTAAGATGTAACCAGTCAATGAAACCAACACAATCTAACATGGAAAAAAAATTGGGTGAACACATTGGAAATGGAAGGTCAAATCTTTAGGAATTAATGTGACAAATTTGTTTCCAATTAGTTTTATGAAATTTACATTATTAATTACATACATAAAATGTATATTAAAATGGATGGAAGTTTTGTTTGCAATTAAAATGGAAAAAATTGCTATACAAGAAGTATTCAGGAGCCAAAATATGCAAATAAAGATGTTTGTAAATAATTAAAGATATTCTTACACACAAGAATACAACTGGCAATGGTTGAAATATTAAAAAGTTAATTCCTACACAACTTTTTACATAAAAAATCTAAGAAATTTGAAACAGGAATTTACTAACTATAAAAATAATATTTATTTAGCTAAACAGATGTTGATAATCAACCCAACTCTTTTTTACAAAAATAAAAACTAGAGGCAAAAACATATCACCTGATAATCATGCATTTTGATCTCGGGCACCATATTTGTTATGTAGGGCTCAGAAAAGTAGGGGAACGCCCACAGTACTGGCAGCAACCCCTCCTCAGGCTTGTCACATATCTCCTTGTATAAATTTGTCAGGTCCTTAATAGTTTGTACAAGCGGTTCTACACGTCCGCCAAACGGTGGATCCATTACGATACATACGCCACCATCCCTGGAATGTTTAAAACCATACACTGTTTTTAGATAACCTCCAAAATACCCAAGACTAGTATAATATTTTCTGTCGAGAAAGTAGTATGGAAATAAATAACTCCGGTCGAGCCGGCCCGTACGTGCCCAAGCATTTAGCAAGCAGCTTTATTCTATCTTACCTTGAATTCTTAAAGAATTTCTTCAGGACCTTTTCATCTTCATTGCCGTTAAACATGTAGTTATTAAACATGTTGTACCAGATGAACTCCTTGGGTGGATGGAAGACATGGTGACGTTTGTCATAATCAAGCAGCAACGACTTAAAGTCAGAATTTGATTGTGCTTCTTCATGTATTGAAGGAGTGCCAATGCAAAGGATGTTGCTGAAATATATCAAAAGCATCATGGAAATGGGTTTGACATTCTCATAGAAGATATTGCAAACTTAACATATCTTTACATATAAAAATTGTTTCTCTGCAATGAACTCCTAATGTGCAGTTTGGTCTAACTGGAGAGACAGTATAGTTTTTATTTCAATTTACAGTCACAATATTTTTTATTGCAAATTACTTAGACAGCAATGCGTGACCGGGTAGTCAGTACTATTAGGGACCCACCCCGGCTTTGCAGAATTATTGTAATATGATTGTACAAATTAACACAAAACAATATTAAGCTATATGTACCTTTCTCTTGAATCACTCTATCTATGGGGAAAATCTAATTAAAATCCATTGCATAGTTTAAAATATCTAAGCATACACATGGCGGAGGTGACTTTATTTTATACTATGTAGAGTTTCACAGATTTGGATACCAAAACATCTCGTAATTAAAAATGAATTACTAAACGACTTCAGAAATTACAGTAATCATAATACATAATATTGAACACAACATAATAAACATACCTGATATTATTATTCCTAAGAATTCCTAACACAGTGCTGACAGATTTCTTAGTAAATATGTATTGGGCTTCAACAGAGTCATTTTCTAATGTTGGAAGCCATGTAGTGGGACGGCTCAGTTGTTCATCAGTTAGTGGAGTAATAATCCTGTGGTCTTTAGCATGTTTTTTACGTTGTGAGAGTAGGTAGAGTTCCTCACATGTGTTGCAGTATGCACGGTCAGTATAGTGACCGGATTTAATCTGGAATATAAATGTAAACTCGTAATGCATGTATGTACGAGTGGTGCAAAATGTAAAAATCACTAGCAGGACATGTCTTATGAAATGACAAAGCTTATTTTACAATACAGTGTAAGTATGTAAATCTTAGTTATTTTTTTAGGTGATAAGTTAATGATGTGAAGTTGATTGAATGTCTAATCTCGGTTGTATAGCGTACAAAAGCGAATTGTAATTCCATTCATTATTTCAAGATTAGGATATAGGGCTCTGTTTCCGCATTTAGACTCATAGCGGTCCATTATGCGCTCAGATAAGGCTGACTACTTGAGCCAGCCTAGCTCCTTCCTGAAACCCAGGAGCCTCTTGGGGCGTTCACAGCGTTCTAGACGCGGCCTCGCACCCGCGAGGATACTTTCAAGACTAGTAATTACATAGTTCATAATTATTTGGTTGATATTTTTGTTCCAGGTCTCTAATAAAAGAGAATAGCTAAATCTATTAAAAAAATATTTATATTTTAAAACTAACCTCACTAAGGTTACTCCATGCTGCAGCCTTATCAATTTTCGGTATCAAACTATAGTATTTCTCATTCCTCTTCCTAACATTCTCCTTTTGCCAATCTTCCTCATCAATGTGCACTGTACACTCTTTGTTTCTACATAAAGCACAAGCGTAATATCGCCCTTTTTCGGATGAAAATAGTAATGTGGGCCCATGCAAACAAATCGGATGTGAAGTTAGGTCTTCTATTATTACTTCAACAGGTGTAGTCTTCGAGACATTAGAATCTCTTACGTCTAACTTGCGTTTTTTAGGCATAGTGAATAAATAGATTAATTTCAAATTTTTTTACACTAAGCAAATTCAATATGTAGCTGTAACCTATTTGCAAAGAGCATGTAACACCACGATGTCAAACTCAAATGTCAACAGATTGATTTGAAAGGAACGAATGAATAAATTATATTATTCAAAGCTAAGAGCATTGCTCTTAGATTCAAAGATTCAAGCTAATGTTTATCTGATACTTTAGTATTGTAAGTTTTACGGTTTTAAATTTAGTAAGTTCACTTTCATTCTCGATAAGTAAATTTACATTGATCAGTGGCACTGGCAACGAATGCTGGCAACTTTATTAAACCGGCACCCATAGCGTTCTTTTCTGTCTTCTGACACTTTTTTGAATATTTTTCAAGGGAACAGGAAAGTAAAACAAAATAATATTAACAATGAATGGATTAGTAAAGACTGCGCAAAAGGTAATACAAACCTGCGTTAAAAACAACAATTTAACGGGTGCTTTGGTATCTCGTACACAAGCTCCTGTGAAACGTGATTTTACTCGAGGGATATGGCACATGAGCTGCTCCAAGAGATTGGATGGCGTCGCAGCCTCTTCTACTCTCTTACACAGCCACTCAAACACGTGCAGCTGCGGTTGCGGTCTGAAGGCGATACACACAAAAGGTAAGTTTGCAGATTTTGCCTCTTTAATTTTTAGGTTAGGATTGCACCATGCAAAGATCATGCTCAAATTTTTTACTTTAGCTAACTTTACCCTTTAAGCTGTAAATTCGGTATATATGTACTAACATTTTATTTTTGTTCAGTTGCCCTAAATGAGAAACAATTTGACAAATCTGTGAAACCTAAAGCTTTGGGTGAGTTCTTCTCAATTTCAAGTTGGCAAGATTATGGAGTAGTATAAAAATGTATTATGTATTAATTATCCAGTATTATGAGTACATTATATTAGCAGAAATAACAAATAGTAGTATAATGACTTCTAATGCCCCTTAAAAAGGTGAAATAATGGTCATTCATATAGTCTGTCTTTAATTTATTTATTAGTTTAAATTTGGAATGCAGTCAAGATAGTGATGCAGTAACTGACCAATCCAAAGAGCTTTGAGAAAACTAAACTAACTAAAACTATATCTGGTATAGAGAACATTTTGATTTTTCCCTGTACTTTTGCCACACTGTGTCTGCTACTTTTACGTAAGAGACAGTGCCAGGTGCAGGGGAAATTAATACCATGTCACATCCAGGGATAAAGGTATACTGCCTTGTTTCTGCATAAAAACATGGGACAAACCCTAACATTTTACCGTACCCTAACAAGATTGTATTTAAATTAAATAAATGAAACTTTTTATTGATGCCAGAAACCCAAATAAAAATAAATTAAAATATATATTATTTACTTAGACTGTTTTAAACATGACTAGGTCTTAATATTTCACTTAAGTGTTTTTATCTGGTACTAAACCGTTACTTCTTGTACATTATTGATTCTGAGATGTTGTAGTAATATATTGTATGAGTATTATTAAGACAGTTTCCTTGTTTTAGATTTGTTGTAGTAGTAGTAGAATCGTAATGTAACATTGTACAATTAGATAAGGATCCCATATTGCAGTGATGGCATGTAATAATCAATACAATCAAGTAACACTAGCCTACAGATAGTCGAAAGATGGGTCCAGTCATTAAAAAGCCTTTGGTGAGCAAATGTAGTTGTTGGTTGCAGTTTTCATGAAAACAATCATTCATTTTTATTTTCACAATATTAAAGATGATTTTAAGCCAATCTAAAAAATAATACTTATTTGGGAATAAAAACCGCCTTCTTGTCCTGCATAGAGCAGTGTGGATGGCATCCTAGGCCATGGTACCCAGGGAACTGTTGTGACCAACATACAGGGCTTCTGCCAACGGGTATATTTTCAAATAATGTGCCTGTTATGAGCAGTTTTTTTCCAGGTTATTTAATATTAAGTTTGCAAGATTTTTTTGCCGCGGATAAATGTTGATTTAAAGTTTAAAAATAAATAAGGTTTTGAGGTTTAAATTAAATGTTGATTTAAGGCTTAAAATAAATGTTGACTATACTAACTATAGGTTAAGAAATAAATATATTTTCTTTGACTTATAATACAACATAAATCTTACATAAGAAGTCTTGTCTTTTAGTCCTACACCTTGGCCAAATGAGCCAAGAAAATAGAAAAGCTTAAACCGAATAAATTCGGCAATAAAATCGAATAATCCGGCCGAATGCAAATAGTGGAAAAGATGCCGAATATGCCGAATACCGAATACCAAACGAATATTCGGCGCATCTCTATTGAGAATAAGTTTTGACACAATGTTGCATTTTTTTTTTATGGTATAGGGGGCAAACGAGCAGACGGGTCACCTGTTGGTAAATGACTACCGCCGCCCATGGGCACCTATAACTCAAGAGTCATAAGTGCGTTGCCGGCCTTTAAGGTGGAAATAGGGGAAGACAGGAGAGGGGAAGGACGGGAATAGAGGAAAGGGCAGGGTTAGGGCCTCCGGTAACCTCACTCACGCGGCGAAAAGCAATGCAATCATTGTTTCACGGCCGGTTTTCTGTGAGGCCGTGGTATCGAGCAGAGTCGACCCGGCCCATATGTGCCGAAGCATGGCTCTCCCACGTAAAAATTTTGAACCAACCTACAAAAAGAAAATTAAGACTGGAACACCCAAGTGTGGCCAGGTTTAGCCAGTTTTTATATTAAAATTTCTTTCAGCCTACCTAAATGTTATTTTGTAAAAATAGTAGTGTTTTTATTTAATGATATGTTTTAGGTGAAAGAGAACTAGTGGAGTTCCTGACTGAGGAGATAGTAGCAGAACGCAAAGCACAAAAGGTGAAGAACCTGCCTAAGGAGTTGGACGGCTTTGCTGTGACTGGTGATGGAGCAGAAGTTGTGCTCTCCAAGCAACTGAAAGATGAAATGTGAGTTTCATCATCCTCTTGCTCTCTTCTCAAATTGATTTGGGTTTTTGCTAATTGTTTTATTCTTCCATTCTATTCTATCATCTTCTACCCATATTCCTTCCACACAGTCCATCCATCTTTTCTTTGGTTGTCCTCTGCTATTGTATCTTTCAACATCTATATATAACACTCTCTGCACCACATTTTTCTCATCTCTCCGCATCACACGTCCAGTGAGTAAGTAATAATTAATGTGTTACTTCTTGAAGCAATCCATACCTATTCTACTTTAGTTGTTATACATATAAGATATTCTGCTAATTGTTTAGGAGATGCACCACACACACAGTTCTTATTTCTTTCATTGATACACCATCAATAAATGCCATACCTCTGAGCCTATTGTAACCTTCCCAAGAGTGAATTTGCACTTGTGAAATAATATAAATAAAATACAAAACATAAGATCCCCATACAATTGCCACGCTGGACGCGCCAATCCATGGCTTGGTTCAGTGCCAAGTGTGGGGTAAATTGATGCTGTTATGTAGAATACTCATTGCGCTCTACGCCAATGAGTATGGAACAGGACAGCTACAAATGCTTTTTTATAACTGAATAAGCTCAGTCCAAAAAGCAAAAGGACGTCATTTAGGGTACTTTTCATGTTGTTGGAATGTTGCTAGCAATTACAGCCAGACTGTAATATACACTGTGTGGACACATTTTTTAGGATGGCCGATGAATTTTTATATGTTGCTGGCATGTTGCTTTGTTGTTTTTTTAGACATAATCTGCATTAAAAAGTTTTTCTAATGGCCGGACTACAGTTTTTTTTTATAGTATAGGGGGCAAACGAGCATACGGGTCACCTGATGGTAAATTACCACCGCCGCCTATGGGCACCTGCAACTCAAGAGTCACAAGTGCGTTGCCAGCCTTTAAGGTGGGAGTAGGGGAAGAGGGAAGGGTTAGGGCCCCCGGTAACCTCACTCACGCGGTGAAAAGCAAGCATTGCTTTACTGCCGGTTTTCTGTTAGGCCGTGGTATAACTCCGGTCGAGCTGGCCCATACGTGCCGACGTATGGCTTTCCCACGAGGCCACATATTGTAATACAAATATAATCCTTTAAACCTTAACATAAATTGCTCTTTTATAGACATTTGATTTTGCGTATACTAATCAAATATTACTATTTTGTGTTTCAAAATTTGCCTACCTTAGGTTATAAAAATCTATTTTTTTTTTTCACGAGACACTGACTTTTGTAATTCACAAAACACAACATGGGTAACTATTTTTAAAAAGAGGTGTAAAGAAGTGTGTCTCGTCGTTTAAGATGTTGTACTGGTTGGTTATCAAGTCTGAGCTTATTCATTAATTTTATCTCTTGTCAATATTCTGAAATATGAAACCTCAGAATATTGTAAAATAAAAGACCTTTAAATTTATCCAGAAATTAAATTAAAAAAAAATCTAATTGGAAATCGTTTCTTACAGTGTCAAAATCACATTCAATGTGAACCACACGGTGGACTCTGATGAAGCGGAAGGAGAAGCGCAGCAAGCAGACAAGCAGGAGTTCGCGGAGATGCGCTCGCGACCTCAATTCGAGGTGGACCTAATCCGCGGTGACACAACTCTTGGTTTCACTTGCTCATACTTACAGGATCCCCCATCGACATCTGGTGATGAGTACAGTAAGTAAATTTGAAATTTTAATATTTGTCTCCTGCATTGTCCAAAATAACGGTATGTATTCCAAAATATTCATAGCCTAATAGAATTTTGGCATTTTGAGTTTTTCAGAAGTGATTGTTATATGATTGTTATTTTGGGAAGTCAAAGTGGACTTGTATAAAAGTTCAAGAAAATAATTTAACGATAAGAAATAAAAAATAATAAGAATTAGTTGTAACTAGAGATCGCATGGTAGTTGAATTTCGACCATGGTTTATTTCATTGGCCAATATTACTTGACCTGTCATTGTATAGACTTTTGTACCATGACAGGTCAAAATATATACTGGACACTCATAGCTGTATGTACCCGTTTTTGCATTTTTTTTAACTTTGTAGCAAATATTATTTAAAAATGTTAGCATTCGTCACTTCTTCTCTGTATAAACTATAAGTGTTCGAAATTTCATACTCCTCCGTCGCCCAATTTCCGTAAAAAGGGATCCAAAGTTTTCGCTTCACGTATTAATATATAGATTTATGAGTATATTTAATTCCATGAAAATTAGTTATTTAAAATAAAGTCTAGTTAGTAGGGCTAATTGTATTAAGAAAATGTGTATAACACTACTTTAAAACTCAAAAGGTCCCCATACAATTGCCACGCTGGACGCGCCTATTGTGGCTTGATCGAGTGCCAAGTGTGGGGTACATTAACGCTGTTACGTAGAATACTCACTGTCCTCCATGGCAATGAGTATGGAACAGGACAGCTACAAGACTTATATGCGTTTTTCTAACAAATCTATATATATATATATCGCTATTCGGTCATTAGTACGGAAGCTTAGAGCGCCCTCTATAATAAATTCACCGGAAAGGAACACAAGCGCCATCTATCGGCGTTACGCAGAGTCTAGGCGAAGGGTGTTAGCGTGCCGACGGACGAGTTCACTTTACGTTTGGTCACCGCCGAGTCAACACTAGCCCAGGAACTGTACAGTGATTTAATATCAAAAGGGAGTTTTCTCATCGCCCGTACCCACTTCGTGCCCACATTGTGCCTAGTCCTGTGCTGAGGAATCGACATATATTTAAAAAAGCAAAGAAATCCTAGTTCAGTACCTTAGTTTTTCCCATTATTACGAACATTGCAAGCTTAGTGGTATCAGTAAAAAAAAATTGGGATCTGTTTTTCCCTACCTTCAACGGAAACTTATTGTTATCAAAAGTTAAATAATATAAGCTTGAATTTCGGCCTTTTACCCACCATTATAAACACCAGGAGAAGAATAAACAATCTACTGTGAAATCTAATGTTCATGGATATTGTAAATACAAGATTTAGAATTGTTTATTAATGTAATACTAAGAGACACCGCGCATAGGTAATTTTTAATCGGACGATAGGACGATAGTTTAATCCAGGGGTCATCAGATGCGTTCCGGATCTAGAACGCCGACCTATTTTGTGCGGACCTTAGGTAAACAGTACAATACAATATATAACAGAAACTTATCTTCTTTAATTATGTTGAGTAGGGAGCTGGCTTGAAACTCATCTGTTAAAAAACTAGAAACGAACCGCAAATGAAACTAATTGGTGATCCCTGGTTTAGTCGCTATCTCCAGACGATCAGTGTGGTAGTGCGTTCCGATTTTTAAGTAAAGAATCGCACGTATAGGCCAGGAGCAGACAGAAAATTATTTCTAAATCTAGTTGTAGTATTCCCCGAACGTCTCCCGTGCTAGAATTATCGACTGACTGTTAAGTTACGTAGTACACACGTACTTCGACGTACTGACTGTGCAATCCATAGGAAACAAATTTTTATTTTGTTCAAAGAGCCGTCATCGCCTGATAAAAATTTTTAATGATTGCAAATTATGCTAAAAACGTGAGTTGCTTTAATGACTTGAGTGCATTAAAAATTAAAAAGAAAATATGTTTTTAGATGACATTTTCGGTATCGATGAGGTGACAATCTACAAAGGCGAGTGGAACGACAAAGTGTATGCTGTCGCTGGAGACGTGCTCGATGGGGTGTGTATTATCTTGACCTATTATAACGTAACAACTATTAGTATACCACAGGACTTATTTTAACATTTTGCATTGGAAAAAAAAAAAATTGCTATACTCTAAGTAGACGCACAATTTTTGCGTTTTTCTAGCTAAGAACTAACAGTGTAAAAAAACGGAACCCTAAATTCGATGACGTCACAAGAACGTTCGTAGTGCACTATAAATTCGACTAATTCTCCACTGTCGTCTGTGGTCTCGTGGTTTAATACGCCTTCAGATGGTTCCGGGTTCGATTCCGAGTTGGATCCATTGCCCCATTTCTATGCCACACTTGATACTATAAAAACATGTAGATGTCAGGTGCCAAAATCGGGGTATATTGTGTGCATTGATGTGAAGTCGATCTTTCCACCTTTGTGGGGGATATTCATTGAGATGCTACATTTTTAGATAAATAAATTGAATGTCCACTTTTTGGTAGGTAACTAATGGGTATTTTTGCTTACTGTACAAATAATAGATTTTTCTTAAGTTGTTAGGTTTTAAAACTGATACTATTTTATTAACTCAATTTCTTTTACCATATTTTGATAAAAAATTACTTTAAATATAATTAAAAAAATATATCTCTCATCTTATAATTTCACTTTGCTTAATTTTTTTATTATTTCTACATCAACAACATATGTTTTTAAAGACTCCAATAACAATTTCATGACAACTATATTGTGAAACAAGCATGCAGTGTGATAGGAAGCATATACCATTGCCTAGAAATACACTTAACACCAACAATTTCACAAAAACATTGGTTACCATGCTTTTATCAGATGTTGTACATTGTGTAACATGTTTTTACTATTTCCAGTACCTGTACGACCTTCTAATGAATCTGCTGGAAGAGAAAGGCGTGAGCAACGAGTTCGCGCAGAAGCTGTCCGACTTCAGCACATCGTACGAGCACGCCGCCTACATCAACCTGCTGGAGACTGTCTCCAAGTTTACCATCGGCAAGCAGTAGACCTTTCTCGTCATGTAGGAATACTAGACTGTACAGCATCTCCCACGCTGTAGGCACCATATTTTCTGTATTTATAAATAAATGTAACATGACATGGGGTTTCTGAGACTATGGCATCTCATATACCAATAACTGATTTTAACTAAATTGTTTTTGGATATTTTTTAGTTTATGGCCACCAATATTTGTTTTAAAGAAAAAGCATAACATCAGGACACACTACTATATATTTCAGTATTTTTTTTTTGAAAAGCAATTAATCAATATAAAACAATGCTGAAGCACAAGGAGATATTGAATATACTGTAACGGGAATTTAACAAAATAATAATAAAGCCTCAGCCTTATATAATACAACACCTTATACACAATACCTTATATAATAGTATTTTGTCTGAGAAATTACCCCATGCTTACTTACTGTGGCAGGTTTATACACCCTATTTAAACCCTCCCAGTGGTACCTATAGGCCAATAATTAATTTAATTTTTGTCAGTCATTTGGAAACAGCCTAATACAGATTTATTTTTACATCCACAGCTCGTCTTAGACCCCTTACGGATGTCAATATACAGCAGGCGAAGGAGATTGAGATTGGTTGAGTACTGTGGCTCATACATTACTCTTTAATAGAGATATATCTATCTATGTTGCGTACAAGACTTTATTTTTGGGTAAGAAAAAAATTTCAGTAGTGGGAACTGCCAAATTTCTGTATGTACTGTTAAATGTGTACCAGAGTTATTCCATAGTTTAATGAAAGTAGTGGAGATAGTTCTGTAGTCACTGTATTGACTCATTTATGAAACATTATATAAGATGTTATAATGTTATATAACTCTGGACATGTCCATCAGTTATGTTACAAATGAGGAGTGAAAGCATTTATGCTGTAGACAGCTTTAAGTTAGGATGTTTTGTTTAACGTTAGTGTTATATATTAGTTATTCTCAATAAATTGTTTTAAATTATTTCTTGTTTTACTTGTACTTTGACTTTTATATAGGTCAATACCACAAACAGCTGACAACTTGTTGCATGTGTATCCAGAGAGTAACACATTCATCCTTTCAACATTTTGTATATAGTTGACTGTCGATGCTTTTTAAAAGCCGTGACATTTTAGTAAGAGGCTAGGACATGTAGGTTTTGAGCCAGAAATGGAGTGCCTGTGCGAAAAACGTAGATTTAAAAAAGAATAACAGCTGTCGTAAAGTGACTACTCACTACATTTTTAGTCGACGATAGTATTTCCATACAATATTTATGATAAAAATTTTAATAGTCCCTCTACACTACTCGCGAAGTTGTTTCGACGTATAGTAGAGGATCACAAGTAAGATCGATCATCACCGATTTGATTACCAGGTGAAAATTATATTTTATCAAAAAAAATATGTTTATTCTGTTGAACGTGTACCAATAGGGTTGTCATAAAAAAAATGTTCATGGCTATGATTAATTAAAACGATAAAAATATTTTTTTCAAATTTGACTAGATGGCCAAACGAACTATATTCCAATCGAAAGTATACTACATACACAATATGCAGTAAATGGGTAGCTTACGGTTTTCTGTTGATATTAGTAATTACGCTCATCTGCTTACCACTTGATGGGACCTGCAAATTTGTCTCACTTATAGAGGTATTCCACTTACCCAGTGTCCGAAATATCCAGGTATAAATAAATATCTGTCTCATTTACAGAGGGTTCCATTATTTCAATTATAGAGGTGAGATTATTAAATAAAATAACGTATTATGTAAACATTACACGTGAGTTTTAATCTTTATTGGGAATCCAAAAAAGATAATAAATGAAATAAATATTCAAGTACGATTTCAAATAAACATCCGTATGATAGTAAAGCAAAACTAAAACTGATGGTCATTGAGGCTCAAAATTAGTTAAGTGCGGAATTTGCGGGCAGAATAAGTAAACAAAACAAACCGATGTTATCTCAGTTATGTACAGAAGTTAATGCTTATAAAATTCACTCGCTGTCTCCGTTATTGAGGTAACTATGACGATAAAATCGAAAGAACGAATCCCAGATATAGAGGTTTGCTTCGTCCCACTAACAGAGGTAATTCAGTGCCAAAGTGTTGGGACCTCAGTTCCAGTTATGGAGGTTTCTCACTTATCCGGGTCCCACTTAACCAAGTTTCACTGTATTTTAAAATGAAGGTTATTCCAGTGTCTGCGACGTATGATCCGGCTCATGCACTAACGGAGCCCCATCGAAGACACTGCCGACCGTCGCCGCGTAGATTTTAATTTTAGTAGATAATTAGGAATTTAATTTTAGGAAAATACGTGCCCTCCATATCTTCTTAAGTTTGAATCCCAGCAAAAAAAATATACATCTTTTTTGTAGAGAATTTTATGTAGATTACTTTAGTTTAAGAACATTTTTTACTATAGGCCGTCATTTTCGAGTTATTTACGAAAAACTAAAAGGTCCCTTAGGTACCTTTAAACCCCCCACCCCTCCAACAGTTAGCTCCACCCCATCCAACAGTACCACTACATCGAGTACCATATGTTGTATTTTTTCTTAAATAATATAGTGGTTCGATTTACATACTAAAAAATAAATTATTTTTAAATAATTAAATATGGTTTCCAAAAGTAAAATATCTCTATGTCAAAATATCTACCTACCACCTACCAGTCAACTCTCAACTGACACCTGCTGACACGAAGTTACGAAGTTCGTGCCACGAACTCGAATCAGCTGTTGGAAATAGGTAATAATGAAAACTATATCTCTATCTCGCTCATGGGCACCTTTGTTTCTTTTCAAACCACCTGATTTCTAGGATATGATTGTATGACAAAGAAAGAACAACAGTGTTTTGAGTACCTATCTCCAAAATTACACGAACCAATAAAAATGTTCTTAAACGCAAGCCTAAGAAAAATAAGCTCAAAGTCAACCAATTAGAAGGCCCGATTTCACTTTACCACGTGAAGTTCGTGCTTATCACAGCTGTCATATCGTCGAGTAAATTATAGCGAGTTTTCATCTGTCTCAGCAAAATGGCTGACGCGTCTTCGCCTACGGTGTGCGCTAAGAAAATACCCGATAATTTATACGAGCTGTGCTTGACGAATTTAGTGAACTACTTGCATAAGTCTAAGTGCGAGAGGAATGTGCTGCGCGGACTGCCGGATAGCATCCTTATGGATGTGTACTACAAGGTAAGATAATAATATATACTGAGCCACACATCTCATTTTGCTCTTATCGATAAAAAATAATACTGTATGACAGTGAGAATACCGTTATTATTGTCTGATATAGCTCTGGTGTGTGATGTTATCGCTATCATGATTATTGGAGAGGGTATAAGGCTAGGCGTGGAGTTTAGGGCTTATATTTTGGTTCGGTTTGGTGATGTGACCGTGAACGTACCCAGTGCGTGTGTAGTGTTGGAGTTAGTCACTTTCACTGGTACCTACGCGTCGTCGGCGGCTTGATTCTGCACAGCCGTTATACGATCCGCTCTTTGTTACGAAACATACAAGGCTGAGCACCGACAACGTGCGCCGATATTAATCTGATCAGAATTGTGTTTTATATGCAACTATGGCAATAAAATGAAAATGTTTGATTACACAGCATTGAAATCGTTCTATCCATCAAACAGGATCATTATAATATCTCGTAAGAGATTATGAATTCCAATACATGTAATCATTTATCAAGTAAAGAGAATAACACAAAATTCACTGTTGATAACAGCTTATCTAGTAGTAGGTCAGTCAATAATTGCATTCTTTAAGAACAATTATGTTGAACACTTGTATTTAAGCTTAGATATATTGGAAAAAAAACCATGTTGCCTTTAAGTGATTTGTTTTACATTAGTGAATTATATAAAGTCAAATCTCAGGACATTAACACCAGCTTTTAGCAAGCAAAACATGCAACTACTAAGAGAAACAGACATGGGAGACAATATCTTGTTGAAAAGATTAACAACCAGCCATTTACACCATCCTATATGGCAAATTGTAAATTGAATGGTGTTATATTTTAGTTTAGCTGTTGCTAAGAAATTCAACTATAATTCATTAAAATATTGAAAACAGCTCCGTCGAAGAATTGACCAACAAACATACCTACCAAACTGTTGATTTAGCACTAATTGAATTGAATGAATAAACCGATACGTGATTTTTAAACCCAGTTAATCAACATTGATGTTTATAATTTTAAACTTTTTTTTTGTAATCCTTACTAATATTATAAATGCGAAAGTAGCTCTGTCTGTCGCCCTTTCATGCCAAAACTACTGAACCGATTTAAATGAAATTTGGTACACAGATAGTCTAGAGCCTGAGAAAGGACATAGGCTACTTTTTAATGCGAAAAAAGAGGTGTAAGGGGTTGAAAGGTGGGGATGAAAAGTTGTATGGAAGTATCGTCATATTTAGAGCTAGAAACTTGAAACTTATTTGTTAGGCTGTTGATTCGATATAAATACACTATATCATGCCGACGAAGTCGCGGGCACAGCTAGTAAGACTATAAATGCAATGCATATTCAAACATTTCATTCATTCATATATAGTTCTAATTCAATTTGCGTGCTGTATAAATTTGACACTGTGCCAATTGCCTAAAGTACTTACAATAAATATGATGATGTCTGAAAATCAATGCATCATATTGTTATGCTTAAAAAATTGGTTCATTATAATTAAGTTTGGCCATGGTAGTAATGTATTTTCTTAGTTTAGTTTTAAATGCATGTAAGTACATAATTGTAGTTTCCATACTTATTTGGCAGTTAATCTCATGCATTAAGCAAATTCATTCTGTGATAGATTTTTCATAATGATGTTTTATTAATTAATAGTAGGTATTAGTATCAAAATAAAATAAAATAAAAACAAGGAAATTGCGAATGTTTGCAATTTTCTTTTTAAACTCTGATAACACAATGAACTGCTTTGAAAACTTCCATGATTATATCCCATACCCATTGGTTCATTGCTCACTGTCTATTAGTTTGGTAATTTTTTTAAAATCCTAAAATGATGTCTATGTATTAAAGAGTGCAAGTCTCTATTAAAGGGTATTGCATTTTATATTCTAACTAGCAGCGCCCCGCGGTTTCATCCGCGTAAGTCCCGATCCCGTGGGAATATCGGGATAAAAAGTAACCTATATGTTAATCCATGTCTCCAGGTATGTACATACCAAATTTCATCGCAATCGGTTCAGTAGTTTTGGCGTGAAAGAGTAACAAACATCCATCCATCCATCTAAACTTTCACATTTATAATATTAGTGGGATTACTTTACAATTTCTATAAAAAGGTATCATTGGTTTTCGTGCTTCTGGGAACCTTGGCAGTAATTTAAAAAATATATTATTTGAGTTGCAAAGGAACAGGTGGTTTGGGAAACCTTGCAAGCATTATTTTCAACGTACGTACTTGAATTTTACTTATTTATGCTTAAAAAAATATGAATACAATGTAACAAAATATTATAATTTAAATAATTTAATGCATGTCCTTTAAAAGACTTTCAATTCGCTCAGTTTTTTATAAAAAAAAAACCAAGTTAAGTTTTTGTTATACCTAGGTATTACTTGTTTTTCAAGGTTCATAATATTCACACCCTAAAAATAATTAGAACAGAAAAAGGTATTATGTATTATATTTATACATTGCTTGTTCTTTATTGAATTAACTATCTTAGGTAGTGGCAATACTCAGCAATATACATTAGTACATTCTACTACTTTGCCTACATTGCTGAGTAGGTATGTATTGCCACTTTACAAAGACATTGCAAAGGTCTTATAAAACAATAGCAAGCTAATAATAACCAGGTACAACTGCAAAAAAATGTCGAAAATATAGTTAAACATACAACAATGACTTACCCATTTGTACTTGCTGTGGGATAATAGTCCAAGCAGTTGCAATGTTACTAAAATATGATTTTATTTACAATAACAATAGTCTTGTAGATGACCTAATCTTGTGAGGTAAATAACTTATTCACATTGTTGTCACACGTCAAACTTACAACACGTCGCGCCGTCGTTTTTGCGTCGGGGGTTAAAAAGCAGTTATTCTTAAAGTTAGTTTGTGACCTAATTAATAAAAACTATCTGATTTCTGATTTTCTAGGTTGGTTTATTCATTTGTAGTCGGTTATGATTAGCCTTTCGTTAATGTCCTTGTGTACAATCATTTTTGTTTGCTACAATATATAACTGACAATAGCATTACATTATAATTACTCTTTTATAAAAAAATATTTAAGACATCTTGGTCATGACGGTAACAGAGGGAGGGTGGCCATGGCCATGTAAAATAGGTAAACCTAAGTTACGTGACGGGACGTAACTCAAATATATATATAATATAATAGGTTTCACGCGCGTAAGTCCCGGTGCCGTGGGAGTATCGGGATAAAAAGTAGCCTATTTGTTAATCCAGGTCTCCAGCTATCTACATACCAATTTTTCACGTTTATAATATTAGTAGGATTAGTAGGATTTTACAGTAAGTGTTTTATTACATGGGGTAAACATTCATTTAAGATAATATAATCGTTTTTAATGAGACGTTTGTTTGGGTGGAGTTTTACAGGCAGTTTAAACTAACATACTGACTGAAAAATTAAGTAATTCATATCCACCCTGTTATAATAAACAATAGTAGTGAATTCTTTGTTTATGAACAACGCACAGTAATACAAAATCTTCGTTCGGTAGCTTGCATTCAACAAGTACACATAACGTGTGAAGTGCTTGCCTACTAGTTACTAGTTGTGGCTCACGCATCCACAAAAGTGAAACCAAATTTCTTCGTTTTGTGCCGGATTACAGGCAAATTTTGGGCTACTCAGCTTTTCTGTTTGACGCTTTGATTAGCAAAGAGAACAGTGGAAACGGCGATGGTATTCTTTCAGTTGTGAAGGAGAGTGGCGCGTATGATCTTTTTTTTAATTATGTTCGGTTTTTTGTCCAAACAAACCTGTGCGAGGTTCCCATAAAAGCGAAGCCTTGAGTGTTTGCCCTCCTCTCGGGTGATTGCAAAAATGCAAACATGCCTCACGGTTTCACCGGAGTTCAATTTGTATGATTACTGCTTCGCGCGGCCAATGATTGCTAGCGCGTTACGGCACGCAAAAGTATCTTGTCAAATCAGATGATTATAATCCAATTATACGTATACAATCCTCAGCCTTATAATAACATACCAATGCACTATATTGGTATGATATTTTTTTAATTTATGCATTATTTTCTTACGGGTCGCAATTAAAACAACGCGAGTTACATTTTTTGATGTAGTATGGCCGTTGATCCCCAGAACGGGAAGGAATATTCCGCTATCTAACAGTCACTTATAACAACTTGCTGTCTACCAGAAGTAACGTAGTAATATTGACATTATCACCACAATTTGTGAGTGGGTTTTGCAATTGCTGTAATGTTTTGTGTAAACATAAGTTGGATAGTAATTTTATTTCTTTACTCTTTTGGTAAGGTTTCAGTCCCTACAATTTTATACTCATAGATAATTCTGCTACCCTAACATTCAGTCGACTACGGTGAAAATGGGGCCTTAAAAGCTTAAAAGTTTTTGTTAAATAAATAATTTTTATTTAACTCCTAGTGGACATAACGAGTAATACTTATAATTGTTTTTTTAAATATAATTTTTTTTTTTATGGTATAGGGGGCAAACGAGCAGACGGGTCACCTGATGGTAAATGACTACCGCCGCCCATGGGCACCTGTAACTCGAGTCACAAATGCGTTGCCGCCTTTAAGGTGGAAGTAAGAGAAGAGAGGGAGGGGGGAAGGACGGGAATAGGGGAGAGGGAAGGGTTAGGGCCTCCGGTAACCTCACTCACGCGGCGAAATGCAATGCAAGCATTGCTTCACAGCCGGTTTTCAGTGAGGCCGTAGTGTCGAGCGAAGTCGAGCCGGCCCATACGTGCCGAAGCATGGCTCTCCCACGTAAAGTAAAAAACTATTATATATTATTGTGGCGACCATCTTGGATTTACAATGATACTGAATACACATATATAATTGTATTGGCATCATCATCAGAGCTAAAGGAAGGAAGGGGTAAAATTTCAATTACTAGATTTGACCCACACAAGAGACAAACAAGGCAAGCTAAAAAGTATACATTTAAATATAAGATATTGTAGAAAATAAGACTAGAAGTAAAACTAGAAAATTATATTTAAGTATGCCTACAATTCGTGATTGGTACGTAATGTATACTAAAAATACGCGAAAACACTATCTGCGGTTGTTTAATAAATAGGAAATATTTCAGTATACAATTACAAAAGATCTTTTAATAACATTAACAAGGATAATTCAGTTGCCGTCAGATATGATTACTATTGTAATAACGTGCTATTGTTTCAATAACACAAAATTCTTCCACTGATTTGTTTGATTCTCGAATGAATTGTTTTTGTTATATATTCACGTGGGAGAGCCATGCTTCGGCACGTATGGGCCGGCTCGACTCCGCTCGATACCACGGCCTCGCAGAAAACCCGCCGTGAAACAATGCTTGCATTGTTTTCGCCGCGTGAGTGAGGTTATCGGAGGCCCTAACCCTGCCCTCTCCCCTATTCCCGTCCTTCCCCTCTCCCCCTCTCCTACCCTCGAATCTCCCTCTCCCGTCTTCCCGCTCTTCCCCTATTCCCACCTTAAAGGGCGGCAACGCACTTTTGACTCTTGAGTTACAGCCCATAGGCGGCGGTAGTCATTTACCATCCGGTGACTCGTCTGCTCGTTTGCCCCCTATACCATAAAAAAAAATGTATATAACACATACTTAAATGTTAAATGTTTTTCATTTTAGTTCTTTGTGTAAATGTTATGTAATCCTACTGAGATTTGTTTAATTCTCATTGATTTGTATAACAGGAGTCCCCGCTCATTGTTGTCAGGGTGTGTGCGTCTGTCTAACACCCACACACTCTGATAAAGTTTAACAACACTTAACACTACATTTCCAACCGCACCATACTCTCGACCTCACAGTAAATAACAGTAAAATAGTACATATCAATGTACTTCAACATAGTAAATAATTTAAAATAATTTAAGCTGTGTCCTTTAAAAAGCGCAAAGAAAACGTTCTAAATATGTAACTGTATATTTTGCAAACGTTTACTTGACTTTATGTAATATATTTTTATAAATATGTAAATAATAATTGTAATAGATACTCAAGTAATTACTAAAACTCTGTATCAAATAGCAGAGCGTATCACATCGCAATAAACTTCCATGGAGGGTGGTTAACTTTCCATGGAAAAAAAGAAACACCCACACTTGGCTTCCATTTTCACATTTATGTTTTTGATGGTATATCGTTACTTTGTAAAGAAATGATTATTATTCATCATTCAAAAGTAAAATTAACAGTTTTCTTTTTTGTGCTATTTTGTACATTTTGTAGAACATTAGAAATATTAGAGCGCATTGCCCATTCACTGATAAATCGTTCCTTACGTAACCTGCATTTTTGGTAGTGATTCTGTACATTTTCAAAGTGTCTGTTAAAAGTTAAAATAAATAAAAATACACTGTTTTTTTATTTTTTCCTTTGCATACACACAATTACCCAGCTGGACGCCAAATTTCAACTTTCTAGGACATCGGGAAGTGTGTTAGGTTTTTGATCTATATGTCGCCTGACATGCGCATTTTTGCACAGTACAATGCCGATTTTTAAACGATAATATCTCATTGACTGTTTAAGATGTATTTATGAAATTTGGGGTTCTAGTTAATCTAGGGGGTTTTAATAAACAAACAAAAATTCAAGTATTTCTATTAAATTGATTAAGGGTTATTAAGTGGTCAAAGTAACTCCAAATGGTTCGTGTAATATAACACACAACACACGGCTGCTGCGTCGCCAGTTCTTTTTTCTTGAACTCGCTTGTTGACAAGCTGCCGCGTGTCAAGATGGAGTTAACACAATATTTTGCCAGAGATCCCGTGAGTTTTAACAAGTATCTGTTTTTTCCTAGGAAATTTAGTCACAACGGTCTTGACCTTCGTAGATCTGTTTGTTTTTACTTTAATTTATTTTAATACTATTTGTCAAATGTACATACATCACTTGACAAATAGTAATGTGTCAAAAAATTTACTTTACTCGGGGTTTGTCTATGACATCTCTAAAATTTTAATACATATTTAAATTTATATAGTATACAACATTAAACAACTATCTACAATTTTAATAATATAACATGATTATCACAGACCGGAATGTCAATCATTTACACGTTTAATAAAATTCTCTATCTTTGAACTCTATGATAGTTCAGTGAACTTTTGTTTTGCAAATAAGTTCATAGACTCTTCGACATTATTACACTCTCATATTCAAGACTTAGTTACTATACTGAACGATATATAACTTCTTTAACCACCATATATCAAGTTATCAATTATTATGAGACAATATCAATCAAAATAAATATCGGCCACTGTCAAAATTTAGAAAGAAAACATATTTATTTTGCATTCACGCAAAGGCATAGGAGATAGCAAGTTGACGTACAGCATATAGGTACCTAAGGATGAGTCCTTAATGATCGTTACTCAGTCTAGCGTCTACGTTACCCCAGCAGGAAAGTGGCCCCTAGAGTGATATGAGTGGAACGTGTAATTAGTGAGTAATCTGCTGTGAATGTGCGCCGCATAAAAAAAGTGTGCATGTTGTCGTTTTAGAAAGAAAAAAAAACGATTCCTGCTGGAGTAACGTTGTTCCAGCAGAAAAATTCTAAACGAATTGTCGGAGAGAGAAATATTTTGCATGTTCAGATAGCTTATATTTGTGCAAAAATGTGGGCCGAAAATATAATTTGTGCGTCTTCAGGTTTTCAAGATATTGCAATTCCTGCAGGAGTAACGTTTTGCAGAATCGCTAGTTTTTGCAGGCTCCGGACCGATAAAAATAAATAATTTGAGTTTTGTACACCTTTCAAATGATAACCAATCCTCTTCTATACTAATTTATGGTAATACTAGCTGTGATTCGCAGTTTCATCTTCCTTTATGGTCACTGCTCCGCTCCTATTGGTCTTAGCATGATGTTATATAGCCTATAGCCTTCATCAATAAATGGGCCATCGAACACTAAAATAATATTTCTGTTCGAACCAGTAGTTTCTAAGATTAGCGCGTTCAACCAAACAAACAAACTCTTTAGCTTTATAATATTAGTATAGATTAAAAAGAGGAAGTTTGTAAATTTGGATGTAGAGAGTAATATTTAAACTCCTGATTAGCTTTTAAAAATTCTCGTAACTAATAAAAAGTCACATTACCGCCGAGTGTATTATTATTGAACATAATAATATATTAGTAAATATTAAAAAAAGGCAAGTCCTGAGTAGGGAATTATTCCTATGGTTTACAATACCATAGTAAACATACAATTAGCAGATACAAAGTACACACTGACTAAGAATAATTGTTTGTGAATCATACAAATAATTGACCTATCAGGGTAACACAACACTTGACTTTGTGGCGCCATCCTTCAATGTTGTGGTTTTTTTTTTTTAAGATACGTAGTTCTATAAAATGTTTTTTAAACGTCTCTAAATTAAAACTCGTAAAAATCGTTTAAATCATTTTTACTTCATAGCGGATTGTAGTGTTTGTGTATGATATTTAATGTTTAACTGCTAGGGACCTTAGTAGCCTGTCGAATAGGAGACTGTCTCACCGTGTGGTGCAGGAGACCACCCTTGAGATCAAGGCGCATTCAGACAGTTCAACGTCCGACAGTTCAGGTGACGCGCCCATTTTGGGCTTTGTTCTGCTAAGGCGAGAAACGCTCATTTCTATTCTTTTCTGTCATAGTTGCCATAAATTATATAGTAATAGTAAAAAATAGTACAACCTCCGTTCACCTTGTATTATATGTGCCTCTGCTCACTAAAGTGGCCGAACACGGTCCGTGGACACAAATTAACAAAAGTATGAAAAAAATCCAGATACATTTAAATGTGTATTTCAGTTGCTAACGAATAAGTAAATAAAAGTATAACGTTATGACGTTAGCTAAGACTGGTCAACGACTTGGTAAGATAACGCAATTGTCACTAAAACCGTAACGAATCGGACGTATTATAGTTGTATAATCTATGTATGTAATACTAGCTGCGCCCCGCGGTTTCACCTGCGTAAGTCCCGATCCCGTGGGAATGTCGGGATAAAAAGTAGCCTATATGTTAATCCAGGTCTCCAGCTATCTACATACCAAGTTTCATCGCAATCGGTTCAGTAGTTTTTGCGTGAAAGAGTAACAAACATCCATCCATACTCACAAACTCACGTTTATAATATTAGTAGGATGGTAGTGTTTAGAACCACATCTTTTGGTACTTTATTATTAAAAAAAACTTTTTAACAAAAAATTCAACCGACGAAAAGAACTAAAAAGCAAAAAATAAATAAACCTTGTAAGTCTTGAGTATTGAGCTTATTTACATAAACTACCAAATTTTATATAAACCAATTTTGAGTCGGCGCCAAACAAACTGATCTAAATTTTATATGTAGGTACTTAGAAATGGAGAAGGCTCTACGTAGGTAATTAATCATTACTATTTGGCGCCGACTCAAAATTAGTTTCTCTAACAAAAAAAGAATCATCAAAATCGGTTCATAAATAACGGGGTGAGAGCTGAACATACAAAAAAATATATTGTATACCACCGTCGAATTGAGAACCTCCTTTTCTTTCGGCGGTTAAAAAAAGACAACTGCTGCACTAGGAATAATTTATGTGTCGCAGGGGACTGTAGGTACTCAAGGATTCAAGAATTCCCGTCTTGAGATCGAACCTCAACAATCGGCGCGACGTAGTGACGAGGCGACCATTTAAACCATTACGCCATCCGCACGGTTTTTTTTCGCAATTCGGAAAACATTGAATACACTGAAAATAGTGTAGTAATTTTGAGCATATGCAATGATAACATGACCAAAACATTGTTATTAATGCGTCAGTATTTGTTATTTAGTCTTTTTTAGCTGGATTTAGCTTTTTAGTGCGGGTCCTTTCTAGAAGTAAAAATTAAAAAATTATTATAATCTACAGATTGGGTTTTTGCCTTAGACATATTCCGAATTAGTCTAAATTTAAAGAAATATAGGCGCGTCGACAGCATCGAGACTAGATTTTGTGTTCAGTGTATTTGAAGTGATAACTTCTTATGGGAGGGTAAACCGCTTCGTTACGTAACGCGTTACGGCGCCAGTCTGTCTGGCTTCCCTTTCTCTCACGCATACGGCAGCGGTAGGCAGGCTCTTCCTATCTCACTCTAGCCCACAGCGCTAGCCGTATTTCGGACAGACGCTTCAACACACAAAATTCTAATGTACATATTCAAGAATTATAACTAAGAATAAAATATATTTTATAATCAATAAAAGATTTTATTAAAAAATAACCTTTCCTTACATTATCATATTAATATGTATACATAAAATTTAAGTAATAACCTAAGCTTTCTCTAGTTAAACAATTTCAATATTAAATAGTTCAACTTAGATTAGTTTAAGTTATCACTTCTGTCGGGCTTCCCGAGACGCACACGTATTTTTTTTTTAAATATCAGCAATTCTAATACATTACTAGTCAAATTCACGTTAAAATTTAACGAAACTCCATATTTAAATTAATCGACACTTTTGTTAACATTTCTGTATCAGCCCAGTGTACAACACATATATGTTCAACAATGTACATCAATGTATTGTGGCTACATATAAAACCTTCAAAGTAAGATGTCAGTGGTAGTATATTGGCACCATTAGCACAACAATGCAGGCTGATGCAACGCAACCATTGCACAATGAACTGGTGAATGTACCTTGTGATACGAACGATTGATATCGGTATTGTATACTGTCCGACGATTGTGTTTTATCATAGAACAGCACAGAAGAATTTACATTAATCTTCTAAGAATGTTCTTTTCTTAACGCGTTTTTTTTTAGCTTCGTAACTATGTAACAAATCTTGGAAGTTAATTTTAACCTGCTTCAAATTGTCGTATCGAAATGAAACTTTGTATGAACATGTAGTTTAGATGACAATACTGTAAATTGGCATCTTAGAGATGATCTGATGATGAGTCTGGAGGTGTATAGTGGGACTGTTAAGTGGCTAGTAGTAAACCGTTCGCGTTAGGGCTCATATGATTCGTAACGATGGTCTGATGACAGCCAGGATGGTGAGGTGGATAGTGGAACTCTCGGTTTTAGTTACTATCTAGTATTCTGTTAATTCCATCCGAATAAGCCAAGTGCTTGTGTTAGAAGTTGGTTCACGACGGTAGTGCGTTCAATGGGTGGGTTCATTTCTTGAAGTCATCTTCTCAAGACTTGCAATCATTTGATTGCAAGTCCGTCGTCTTAACCATTACGCTACCTCAGCTTTCATCATTATCATCAATTCAGCCATAGGACGTCCACTGCTGAACATAGGACTCCCTTAATGACTTCCACAGCTATTCAATAGTCCTCAATTTCAAACCGAGTTTAAAATCACATTTTGGTATTTTTACATTAGGAACATTCAGTTATAAACAAACTAGCAACCTGCCCTGGCTTCGCACGGGTAGCAGAGACATCTTCAACAATCATCAACATATTTCAATCAATTTACACAAAACCTTAACAAATTATACACCTAAAGCTTCCTCATGAATCACTCTGTTTATTAGTGAAAACGTTATGAAAATCTGTTCAGTAGTTTTTCAGTTTATCGCGAACAGACAAACGCGGCGGGGGACTTTGTTTTATAATATGTAGTGATAGGGCTCTTCAACCCGTGAAAGGCCACCCCAATTGTCATGTGCTTGAGCCGTCTGATCGAAAGTGGTCGTCACTCGGAATACTGATTAATTTCCTTGTAACAGACAATCCCATTTCTTGAACAGAAATGTATTAATTTATTGCTTTATAAGTAATAGGTACCTGGGAGACCGAAGCTTTGCTCGGTAGCTTTTTGTAAAATCGTATAAAATTGCATTTTTACAGAAAATACAACTATATCGTTGAAGTTAAAATGCAAAACTGTATATGTATACAAAATTTCATCAAAATCGTTGGAGCTGTTTCTTAGATTCAGATTATATATGTACATATATACAAGAGTTGCTCGTTTAAAGGTATTAGGTAAGTAATAAATATTCTATTCTACGTGATAAATAATTAGAGCAACGATTTTGGGTGATCTGAACTAATCAATAGTTTTCACTGTGTCGGTGGTAGTTATAATTAAAGTACAATAATTGTACCGAACAGAAAGAACACCTGGACTGAGAATAATCATCTCAAACCAGTGCAAAACCTTGCTGTCTATTTGGTTAGCTGGTTGGCTAGTTTATTTGTACATATGCACTAATGTTCGCTCATAGGTTAAAATTCGATGGTAATTCATTTAATCCATGTATAGTATGATACTCGTAATACAGCTAAAGATATATTTTTTGGTTGAGTTAATATCTGAAACTTTTAGTCGGATTAGAAATATTCTTTACTAGCAGCGCCTTGCGGTTTTACCCGCATAAGTCCCGATCCCGTGGAAATATCATGATAAAAAGTAGGCTATATGTTAATCCAGGTCTCCAGCTATCTACATACCAAGTTTCATCGCAATCGGTTCAGTAGTTTTGGCGGGAAACAAACATCCATCCATCCATCCATCCAAACTTTCACATTTATAATATTAGTGGGATAGTGGGATGCATTTCATAGCACAGTTGTTGAGGAGTGTAACGGGATATATAACATCACGTTGCGACCACTAGGAGTGGAGCAGTAACCATAAATGCGGGGAATGACTAGTTCTTGATTACACGGCGTGGCATTAGATACTAAATAAAAATTAACTAACTTTATAGCTACTAACTAAAAAAAAATAAAGAAAATCGGATGACAGTCAGAGGAGAATTGAATGTCTTGTTTTACTTTATTGACCAGTGTAACTGAAACTGTCGTTGTACAGAGTATTGTACCATGACAGGTCAAAATTTATACCTGACCCCTATAGCTGCATGTAGCCGATTTTACATATTTTTTTTACTTTATCTAGCTTTAACTTTCTGCACTTCTACGTATAAACTGAAACCTAGTTCGTGGGAGAGCCATGCTTGGGCACGTATGGGCCGGCTCAACCGGAGTGATACCACGGCCTCACAGAAAACCGGCAGTGCCGAAGTTACCCGAGGCCCTAACCCTTCCCTCTCCCCCCCTTCCCGCTCTTCCCCCCTCTCCTCCCCACCTTAAAGCTGGCAACGCACTTATGACTCTTGAGTTGCAGGGTGACCCGTCTGCTCGTTTGCCCCCTATACCATAAAATAAAAAAACTTTAAGGATTCCAAATTTTACATTTCTGTCTATGCGCATTTGTTTAAAAATGCTTACAAAGAATTCCTAACGTAAGATGTTTTGCAGTGTTAATTCCCATAAGAAATTTCCGCTTAATATTACGCTCAAGTGCTTGTTAAAGTACAATATCGTCTTATCTGATTACGGATTCAAGGGCATAGGGCTCGATACGGAAAAATAAATAAACGAGGAGAGAATTACCATCACCATATAGTTGGCTTTTGTTCAATGCTATTTGATTTCCTGACATAAAATAACTATATTTTAAGCAATGTGCAAGGTTCATCGCCGTATTCCGAGGTTTTTTTGTTTTTCAATATACATATAATCATTTTGTTTATGAATATGTCTGGTATATGTACTTGTTTTATACTCGGTAGAAGAAATAATTAAATCCAGGGACACATTCAATGCGCTTTCTAAACCCAAACTAAGCTCAGCTACAAGCTTTAGGTAAGATTTTTTTTTTGTAAATACTTAGGTCTTATTCTTGAATCAAACCCGCGACCCTTGATATAACTCTGCATTAAATTCTGAAAATTATTCCTATACAATGTTCTACTGTAACATCGATATTAATCAACGGTACTACTTCAATACGATTACGTCTCCAGCATCATGATTTCATCAATGTTGCAAATCTATCGATTCATTTAAGAAATGGTAATAAAAAATTAAACTTCGCGTTTTTTATGAATATTAGTTATACAATCTTGATTTATTGGGTGCTATTTATAAGGTACGA
Organism: Euplagia quadripunctaria; assembly: GCA_963859945.1. Classification (NCBI taxonomy): domain Eukaryota; kingdom Metazoa; phylum Arthropoda; class Insecta; order Lepidoptera; family Erebidae; genus Euplagia; species Euplagia quadripunctaria. The sequence goes on along the minus strand of OY982570.1, from coordinate 22,422,238 downwards.
TACTTTTCCATTCTCCACCCGTCACCACCATTGGTGCGGTTCGATCGAAACAGCTCTCAGCTCCGACGCACGATTGGAGTTTACAATCTTACGGTAACATATCTCTTTCCTTTCCCTCTCCGCCTTCTCTCTCCCCCCTCTCTGTTATTCTATGCACGACTGGACTTTACAATACAATTGGGTAGATGCCTATGCTCAAAATAAATTATTTCGCCAAGTGTCGCAATAAAATAACTTAAAATACTGTGAAAATTGTCCTCCAGTTTTATTTTAACGTTTTTAATTATTATTATAATTGTTAAATTAACATTAAAAGTATATGATTTGACAATACTAAGGCGTGACGTCACGCCTTAGTATTTCATACAAAAATGTACAGACGCTACCGTTTTGACGCTTACTAAAAAGATACTGATTTGACTTGACAGTCATCTATCCTATTTACACACACCACAATTTTATACATCATATTATTATGTAATGTCACTGTGGAATCACAGTGATACAAAACGTAACGCTTTTGACTTAATGCTTTTATACCGGGGACTTTATATAAAAATCAATTCTTATATCCAAAATTATATCGTACATTATAAATATTACCCTCATTATAACTAAGTCCCGATGATATTTCTAATAACCATTGCTATTATCAAAGTCCACAACCATAATATGATAGGAATAGGAATGACCAATGCTATCATCTTATTCCACGATCATAATAATAAAAACTTAATTTTTGTACAAGACAAATGCCGTGCTGTTTGTCGCGGGACTTAACAAGCATAAATAAAATACACCACGATTTTAGGCTTTCTTAGGGGTACGTGTAATTTTGATCTACGACAAAACGAAAGGAACTAAAATCTTGCTCTATTGAAATGTTAGTTTCGATATTGATAGTGAACTCTCTAAAGTTGCTAACAAACAAGTTTGTCTGTTTACATTTTGCTTTCACTCACCGGACGGGGTTTCGGCCGGCCTGACAAAATATTTACTCAGATGATTGACTGCGAAGCGCTTGATGGAATTCGCAACATTTTCTACTTCATTATTTGCATTTTTTACCACTTCAGCTAGGCAGCATTCGTCAAGGATATTTCAAAAATTGATAAATGTCAGGTGGTTTAGAAAGTTGCTGATAAATCGTGGATGATTGGTCCGAAAGTGAATAGGTGTTTTTTTTTCAATTTGGACAAGCAGTCAATTTTTGGTTATTAAGGCCAAGGACGTGACTTGCAGAATTGCAAAATACAAGCTATATTCGCAAGGTTTTGGTATTTAAATGAAGGTAAACAATAAAATTCATGGGCGCTAAAACATGACAGGATTAATCATCATATACGTTATCCTAGCTTTCGCCTACGGCTTTGTTCGCGTTAAAGTTATTTTTATATCCCTCGGGAAGAGTACCTACCTACCAGTCCTATTTTGGATCAAAGGTACTGTATGTCCTTTCTTTTTTGTACCTCGGACTACGTGTTCAAACTAGCTGACCCGCGCAACTTCGTCTGCGTTTGTAAATTTTTCCCGTTTTTGCAATATTATCGATTGATGCTCCGCTCCTACTGGTCGTAGCGTGATGTTATAGCCTATATAGCCTTCCCCGATAAATGGGCTATTCAAAACTAAAAGAATTCTTCAATTCGAATCAGTCGTTGATGAGACTAGCGCGTTCAAACAAACTCTTCAGCTTTATAATATTAGTATAGATTTCAGTTTCCTAGTCTGCTTTCCAAAATACAACAACTAGACAATTCTTCACCATGTTTCACTTTAGTCGTGCTCTCTAACAGTTAAATAATCACCCCCAAGGTGTTTATAAAAGAACTAGCAATCCGCCCCGGCTTCGCACGGGTGTACAAATTATACACCTAAACTTTCCTCATGAATCACTCTGCCTATTAGTGAAAACCGCATGAAAATCCGTTCAGTTGTTTTTCAGTTTATCGCGAACGGACAGACAGACACCGCGGGTGACTTTGTTTTACAATATGTAGTGATATACATATTATGTATATCGACAAGCGCAACCCTAAGGATGAATCAGAGATTTTGAGAGGGATAATCGGATGACTCACATCTTCTAGTGTTTGTTGAGAGTAGTTAAAGCGTGGAAGCGTAACAAACAAACACACAAACTCACATTCACATTTATAATTTTGGGTAAAAGATTACACTATGTATAGCTTGACTATGGCAGCGTTGTTTACGGCGATGATCGCTCGAATCTCTCTCAACATTTCATCAGGAATGTTAATTAGAATGCCATATTACGCTGTTTTTTTTAAATATACATTCATAACGGTCATGTTCAAGGAGAGATTTGTAATTCATTTTTGTGTTTGAAATGATGACATTGTTTGTTGACTTACATGTTGGACATTAGGTAACATCTCGACATTCAGCGTCCATTAAAATGTTAATGTTTTCTTATAATAACCGCGATCTTTTAGTAAACCAAAGTTATTATAGCATGTAAACAAAGTATTACGTTATTTATTTAAATTTAATAATAAGTATTTTAAATCTAAAATCGTTAGATTAAAGATATCATATTAGTCATATGAGATCAATTTTTGATCTTTATTTCAAACGAAATTAAATCATTTGTATGTAAAAATTAAAATCTTTAGATTTCAGATTTACATTATTTATTCATGTCCAGTGTAAGACATTTACATTTTATCATCCTCCATCTGACATACTAACTGACGGCATATGTTTTTTCCTTCATATATTCCTGTCCACCGTCAGCTGTGTACGTGTACTCGCTCTCATTTTTCAATGCCATCTTTACACCATCCATTCATCTTTTCTTGGATTTTCCTAAAATCTTCCACATTCATCATCATACATTGCTATCTTTTCCCGTAATCATATATCCTTAAGACAATTCCGTGACAGATATTAATCATGACGCAATATTTTCGTCACTTGCATACCTACACGTTTGCTCATACTTTTTCGTTTGTTGTTAGTATGACATTACATGGCGCATTTTTGTTATTGTGTGATATTTGTTATAAGGCTGCTGACCTGGCTTGCATCGCACACTACAGATTCTTAGTAAACCCTACTTCTAGTTTGATACTAGTAATTTTTTCTAGATTTCGAACCCAAGTGGGTCACTGTAGGTCCAATCTAAACTGGAGTAAGCTGTATACAATAATATCCTACCCTGTGCCGGTGTGATGCTGATGCTCAAATATCAGTGCACTTGCTGATATGCTCATTGCACTACACGCTGATCAAGCTTTGGACCGCCATTGATAACACAATCAATATGGCTACCTTGTGGATTGGATATGAAAAGCCTTGATTACTAGATAATGTTTACTCAATTCAAGCGTGGATGCTGCAATCTGAACAAGATTTAGTTTAAATATAACCTAAAGGTACACCTCATTGGGCTTCCCCCCGATCACAAATCCCTCCCGATTTTAAAGAAGACAAGAAACAAACCTTACTACATAAGTAATAATTGTACCTGGATTCCCCGTTCCCAAATTACTCCATTTTACCCTCCGCTTCGTAAAACCGTACTTGGATCTAATTCTCCTATCCTACGTATGTGCAAATTAGCGAACGAAAGCAATAGATGTACTGATATATTTTCAAGTTCTTTAGGCAAATTTCGCAGCGACATAAAATTGTTCCTTTCTAACAAACGATTTATTAGTTATTAATTTATCAACCACCTTCTGTTGTTTTGTTTTACTTAAACTGGTAACTAGTTATATGTAAAAAAAAAAAAAAAAATCAGAGCATGCGGTGTTTGCTCATAAATGGTTGTACATTTAGAAAAAGTATGTGTATGATAATTTAAGTGCATGAAAATAATAAATGTAACAACTGTCAGCAAACCAAATAAATAAATAAATAATTTACGGCATCATACGCGTAACATTTGAAATGAACCTCATTTCTACATTAAATATTAACCCAGAAACCATTTGTTCGCTATTACACCCGATAAAGGGCATTCGAAACATTATTGTCAATAGATTGTTACCAAATTGTCCATTTTGTTTCTTGATAACTGCTATTGATACCTAATTGTGTAAGTTATTAAAGATACATAAACTTTAGGTTTTATCTACTTAGATTCTTATGATAGGACTTAATTTGTTTGTGCATTTGACTGTAATGTCAAGGGTTGACAGTTTCGATTCCCACTTATTGCAGATATTTGTATTGACGTAAGTATTCATGAATATTTTAACCGATTATTATTTAGTTTTTATATATTCTAATTGCATTAGTATGGGTGTTCCTTATGTTCCTATGTATAAGGTAACTAAAGAAATATAAATATCTTGGTATATACGTAGGTATATATACGTGTAAACCCATAGTACGTAGTTGGTGTCTAGAAAGAGCTGTGTAATATGTCCGAGTATATAATTATATTTATTCGTTTTAATCGACTTTTATAAGGAGGTGGTATATATTTTAACAAGCGTGTAACAGTATAAGTGACTATTATAAATATTTTAATAATCTAAATGACTTCTAGAAAAAGAACAATCCACAAGATGCTTATGACTATGTTAGTGCAGTACCAGCTCTAATAACTTTGGTTTCTGTCGACAATCGATTTGTTTACTACAATCGAGATTTTAACATCGATAAAAACGAAATCGATGTTGACACAAAGTTTTGCAAGCACGACAGTGTTCAGATATGTTCTGGTTTTCCTCGTTTCACTAATACGGTTAAAAACTTATTGCGATCACGTACAGATATTTAACTGCACCATGAACACTTTGGATTTTAAAAAGTTACTAAGTCTTTTATTTTTATCTTTTGGATATGTGTATTGCCAGTATTCAAAATTGTAATTTGGCTTTGCCTGTAGTGATTAAGAAATAGGCTAACTGACCAGCCTACCCAGACTACCTTAGTTTTCCTATACCTACTATTATACATGAATAATAACAAAACACTTTGTCTATTATATCCACTCTAAGGATATTTAGTATTATTCAGAATTAGAAAATGAATGCCCTTGCGTGCATGAGAACGTATTTTTATGTTAAAATTATGCCTGAAACTTGTAATAAGGGGGCATCCGTTAATTACGTGAGGTGATTTTAGCCATTTTTCGACGCCCCCCCTCTCCCCCTGGTGAGATTTTGCTCCCCCCCATATCTCACGTTAAAAATGCATAATAATATGTTCACGGAAAATAAATTGTAGTAGCAGCAACTGCAGTTGTAGTACAATTTACTCCATCATGAGGAGACTCTCCCTACTACTTTACATTATTATACTATTTACATTTTACATTATATACCATTTTAGTGGAGAAACAATTCTTATTTAATTTAACGCACTTTTCTCGCCATTTTAGTTTCTTGCGAAAAAAATAACGTGATATCTGCCGAGGCCCCCCTCTCCTCCACGATTGGGTAGGTGCGATGCGGTGAGATTTGACTCAATCCCCCCCCCCCCCCCAACGCCTCACGTAATTATTGGACGCCCCCTAATGAATTTTCAGTAGCTGCTTATTCTGTGGCTATGCCTAGTTAATACAAATGTTCTATAAGATCTGCCTGAAATATTAAGATAATTTTTTAACTAAAATTTTTCCAAAATCATTAAGTATGGAATACATTTTGAAGAAGTACTTTTCCAGAAGACCTAAGTACCTAGACTAGCGTTCCACAGAGCACAAAATGTCATCAATTTTTACAAAGAATGGGTCTAGTTTCCGGAAGCTCGAGTCTGAAGCCGAGTTTCTTGTATGAACTCGGCAACGTCCTTCACCAAAGATAATTTTGCTGAGTATCCAACATCTACAGAACCATGACATATTCACAAAAAATGCCGTTACTAGAGGACAAGGACAAGGAAAGTCAAGGTTCACCTGGCCTTCGTCTTTAGTGGTATTTAGCGGTGAAGGTCAGGTCGTATATGTATATTCTGTAAACATACATAATATCGATACTCTAATCCGGGTGTATTTTTATATAAAGTATACATTCATAAAACTTTACAAGCCTTTTCTCGCAGTTTTCACTTGTTTATGGTCACTGTTTCGTTCCCTAGGTTCATAGCTGGACGTTCAATATCATAATTGTATAAAAAGAATAACCTACTCAGTTCCAGAGAAAGAGCGTTCAAACACAAAACAGAATGCAGACTTGTTCCATTTTTTTTTATGGAATAGGGGGCAAACGAGCAGACGGGTCACCTGCTGCTAAGCGACTACCGCCGCACATGGGCACCTGCAACGCCATTAAAGTGGAAGTAGGGGAAGGGGGGAAGAGGGAGAGTGCGGATAGGGGAGAAGAGGGGGAGAGGGAAGCGTTAGGGCCTCCGGTAACCTCACTCACTCGGCGAAAAGTTATGCATTGCTTCACTGCGGGTTTTCTGTGAGGCCGTGGTATTACTCCTGTCGAGCCGGCCCATACGTGCCGAAGCATAGCTCTCCCACATCCATACATTAATTTTACTATTCTATAAATTTTCATGGTGATGAGGGACTTCAATTATTCCTTATACCTACAGAGTAGGTACCGTTACTTCAATTTTTCGCTTATATTACTGCAAGTAGGGTATTAGTTTATATACTTATATTTATACTATTTTTTTTATCTTTACCATTCATATTTAGCAAAACAAGCAATTTCAACAAGCTTCGGGGGTCAAGTGTAACATATCTATTATAAACAGATTATTAATTAGGTTCTGACCCACTGATGACAAGCATTGGATCAACATCCAAAAAAAGACATTCAAATTTACGAGGGAAGCAATTGCTTTAATGATTCCTGCTTAACCTGACTCTGAAAATGACTCAGATTCGGATGAGGTTCTTGGAGAGAGAGTAATGACGACGATGCGAAACCATGATATTCACTATCATCTTAAATCACATAAATAAAATAAAAAATAGTTTAAGAGGAAAAGGAATATCAAAATGATAAAGCAAGTGATAAATTACTGAAATATAGTTCAATCATATTTTTTTCACAACATTCGAAGTCATTATTCATTGAACACTTTAAAGTCAACCAGGGAATTATTTCAAATAGAAAAACTATAGAAAAAATATATTTGACTGGCTGATCCAAGTACCCTAAGTTACGTCGTCCACGGTCCATCATGTCCCTGTGGGACTCTAGCGCAAAACAACATTCTGCTAGGTGTATATAACTCTCTATAAGATAAGTCTGGTATTCAATTTACTAAAAGTTAAAAAAGGTCGCACAGTAGATTAAGAGCAATTGAAGTTTTTATGGCAAACAATTAAACAGAACTTTATTGGAAATACTAACATTTATACACAGATTACATATTATTTACTCACACACATTTCTTTTTAAATCATACAAAGTGCTCCTTTGAATGTGGACAAGGCGGTTAAAACTGCTATAAAATCATGTAACGGATGTTCACCACTATATATGTATATTCATATGTGTTCCTGTATATCCATATCTGTAATTATGTATGTTTTATGACAAGATAATTTTATGTTGCATTCTACAGGTCAATGCGCTTTAGTTTTTTGTTAAATAATACTCGGCAAAAGATAAATCCATTAAAAATCGCTTGCGAAAAATTTCAAAACATCTTTATTTATAAACACGTTAAAACGCTTTTCTAATAAAATAATTGTACAGTTTGGTCTTAATGGGTTATGGCTGTTAATGATATTTATACGGGACCAGAGATGTACCGGGTACCGAGATACCGGTGGCTCATCGGTATTAAATTATCGGTGTTGAGCAGAAAATTGCTCCGGTGATTAAATTGCCATGGAGCAGATTATGTTGGAGACTTACTCATTTTTATAGACCTTGAAATACCGGTATTGTATAAATAAACCAATTTTGTACATTACTTACTGAAAACACAATCGGTTCGTTGGGGGTTGACTTTTGCCAAATTATATACTTATTATTTAAACGGGAATTAACGCGATCTATAGGTATTACATACCTTTGAATTGCCTGACGTTACGACCAGGTTGCACTGGCCGTGGTCACAGGCTGACTGGCATCATCATCATGGAACGCGATAGTTTAAACTTTACTTCTCTGCCAAATTGTAAATTCCCCAGGGCAGCTTGCCGTACCGGTGATACCAGGTGCCGGTAGATGCAACATTTTGGTGGTACATCACTTCAACTGCCCATTTGACAAATACGTTATTGTAAGTAGCCGTGTTTTGGTTATTGTTTGGTTAATGGACATTTATGGGGTCAAGAACTCAAATTGTATAGTGTAATATTGGGGGCGTGCGTAGGTACACTAGATCGGGATATCGCTGTCGAGAGGAGTACAATTAAAACATTAGCAAGTACTTAATGTGATATAATGTGAATTAAGCTTTTAACACATTTAACATTTATAAACAATTCCATAAATTCTTGAACAAATCATCATTTCCTGAGAAGACAGTGCAGACACCAACCTGTCTGCCAGAAGACTTCTCTCTTCCCTATATTTGAATTCCTTTTTTTCCAAAAAGTACGGTTATTCTTAATTCGAGTTTGGTGCTACCAGGCAAGACCTCCGTGCCTTGTCAAAGAGTTTTCCAATAGAAGGAGGTTGAATGTAGCGCAGGAGGTCTCTTCACCACAACAGTTTACGCATTGGTCAATGGCTGATATCACAAATGACTGTCTCGTTCATCTGTATACGTGAATTTTGTGACTGCGGGAAATAGCCTTTATAGTCATTGTAACTATGTTTATGTCCCAAATATTAGCATAATATTACCTAAGTTGCCCTCGAAAAGCGTAAAACAGTTAGACGTTTTGAAACGCGACTTACTTTATAGTGAACTTTGGTCCGCACGCAGCTTACTCTGTTGTGACAATGTCATACCGTGATTTCGGTAGTCGAACGTGAGGTTAGAACCTTAATGATTCCACAAGACGCTTTTTTACATAGAACTGGATAGTCTAGTTTCTTTGGACGTTGGTTTCAAGGTCGCTGGATTAGCTTTGCAGGCTGTAATCTTTAGCTGTAACAAGTTAAAATTTTCTCGTATTTTATTATTGCCGTACATAACATACACACATATAACCCTCTTACTTCTCACTTGTAATTCCCTCTAATTAATCTAAGGGATTCTGATTTAGTTGGTTATTTATTTTAACAACAACCTCCGTTTGTATTTTCGGAGTTGGTAAATCGCTTCTAAACTGTTATTCATTTGCCGAAGCTTCTTTTTTAACTAAAGTTTTGTATAGAACCCCTAAACATTTTGACAAAATCTGTAACATTGTATCAAGCTGATGCAGAAAAAATATTAATAACGCCATAATGTGCTCAAATTTCGCGACACCTATAAAACATGTTTTCTAGCCATGCTCTTTTTCGATAAATATCTAGGATATTCCTTTTTATCTCATCTATGTCAATATTCAAATTTTATGTTATACTAGCTAGCTAGCTTTTGCCCGCGGCTTCGCTCAAAAGTAATTTCTCAGTCCCTCAGAAACATTTTTTTCTGGGTGAACAGTACCCTAAATAATTTGCTATATGGCAACGTGTATGCAAAATTCTGCACGATGTGATTGTCTTGTAATAAATTATTTATACCCATATATTATTATACATACGGTAAGAAACAAATATTTCTGTCTGGAAGAAGCAAACCTGCACTGTCAGTGTCGTAGTGATACAAATGATATATACAAATATCACATAAAAAGTTGCCAACAACATTGACAAAACTGACAAAAACCTTTCATTCTTTCGACATGAACACTAATCGTTAGAAACGTGACCGAGTTCTGACAGTTTGCAGAAAAAAAGAAAATAAACGAAGGCGCGGACGTAGTCCGGTAATTGTGAAGTGGAAATATTACAAGCAGTCCTTTACAGTTAGATATCTGTCCCGCGCAGTGTTACCGCTACAACGATTAGCATTTTAGGTGAAGGCAAACCGGCTGTGTGAACTGAACAATGCCAATGCAACCGAATCAGATCCTTAAGCTCATAATTTACGATCTAAAATTAAACAGCAGCGTTTGTTGTAGAAAGAAAGTCGATTATTGAAAAGAAATAATATGTCATACATATTATTATGATCGATGCTACTAACGTTTGTTATATCAATTTATCATTCGATACATGAATGTAGATAAAATTATTAGATAAATGTATCATGTGACGTATTATTCAACATACAAAAACAATGAAATATTATTTATCTAAGACTCTTAAATTGCAATGACCAATGGGAAGCGCATTCCAATATCAAACAGTATCATCTGCTCAATGCTCTGCTTTACTACTGTCTTATGACGTCACAACTTAGTAGAATTAACTAATTATTAAATGCCTTTCATCATATTTGCTTTAGTCTCGTTACAAGGTCCATTGCTAACGCCTAAGTTTTCTCTATGCCCTTGTTTAAAAATGCATCATGTAATAGGGAAATAATCGTTGTTACAATGAGTTTTATCACTGTAGCTTAGCTGCTCTACCAGAAAGAGAAAGAAAAAAAAAAAATAATCGCAGACTTTTAAGATACACAATATTTTTTGAGACCCGGGACAACTATTTTTGAATCATACAAATTTTTGCCCCTTTTGAGAATCGAACCCAAACAACACTCTTCGCGGCTTAGTGGCAACGCGAATACTTTAATTATTGCGCCATGCGTGCAGTCTACCTCACGTGTAGCCCTATTGAATAGGCTATGTTTTAGCATATGCCAGATATTAGCCTAGCGCTGCCTAGGGCTGGTTCTCAATCACGCCCCCTGTGCCACACGAATACTATTAATAAAAAATATATTTTAAGAATAAATAAAATAGGCACAATGTTTTTACGTCGGAGAAAATAATATTAGTGCTGTGACTGACTAACTGTAGGTCTCGTATAGGGTGGACGTTCTCTATCCTTCTTCGCGACTATGGAAATCAGTTGGTACGGCTTCGTGCAGGTAAGGCTCCATTTCTAACAGTTTTATCAAACCTTGTAAAAAACGTAGAAAGTAGCTAGTCATTGCGAAATTGTTGTTGTGGTTATGTTAATTTAGTATTTGATACGAGATTGGTATTACGTAACATAACTAGGCATGACTGCAACGAAATTGAGTTGACATATATGTATGGCCTACGTGTTCATTTATGCCGTCATAACATAACACACGGGGTTATGCGAAACTTGATAAACAAAATGGTTGAAGTGGTCGCCTCGCCACTACGCCGAGTGTTAGGATTCGATTTCTACACGGGACAGAAAATTTGTGTGATCTACAAGAGGTTGTCCCAAGTCAGAAAAAGTGAGTTTGTGTCGTTGTAAAGTCCCCTGTAACGTAGGAATTATTTATAGTGCGCAGGTGTCCTTAAAAAAATAGTACCAGCTCTACTAAAACAGTGGTAACCAAGGCACTTTAATCTTTGGATGCAACACCAGGGATGTCGTGAGGATGGCAGCATCTCCATAATCAATATAATCGTACATCTACTTTCACAGATAAAATAATCTAATACAAATAGTTTTGTTCTTCGTTTGTTGTAAAACGATTTTTTTTATGGTATAGGGGGCAAACGAGCGACGGGTCACCTGATGGTAAATGACTACCGCCGCCCATGGGCACCTGCAACTCAAGGGCCACAAGTGCGTTGCCGGCCTTTAAGGTGGGAGTAGGGGAAGAGGTGGGGGAGAGGAAAGAGTTAGGGTCTCAGGTAACCTCACTCATTCGGCGAAAAGTAACATTGCTTCACTGCCGGTTTTCTGTGAGGCCGTGGTATCACTCCAGTCGAGCCGGCCCATACGTGCCGAAGCATCTCTCTCCCACTATTTTAAGATTATATCTCTTGTGAAGCTTACTAAATAGGTATAGATTATTTTAGTCGATTGTTTTTAAACAAATCGTTATTGTTAATTAGGTTTTATGACAGAAGAAGCTAGTGAGGTAGGTATGTAAACAAGTGGCGACTGTTGTATCTGCTTATCCTAAACTAAGAAAGTTACTTAAGCGTATGTATGAACGTTATCATACCTTTGCATCCTTGGCGATATAATAACCGTAGTTTACCTTTGAAATAGCTGGCGTTTATTTATCGTTTCCACACTTGCTTCCGTTATCTGTCTTCAGATCGAAATGGTAAACGTTTTGCATGTTTTATCAACTCACGAACATTCTAGTAAGGGCTCTTTAGGCTCTCTAAAAATAGCGAAATTTTTCTTTTGAAAATTTCAATAAAGAAGTGTTTCAAAATAATAAAATAAAGCTTAAGTTATTGTAGCGTTTTTGTCAGTGCATGTACATTATATGTAATTTCATAATAAAATGGAGGGAAACTTGTCTCTCAACCCAGACTATATATCTTTTGGAAGTGTTTTTTTATAGCCAGTCATTTAAGAACGATCTTGCATCACCATTGCGGTTCTTGGATACGGTACATAGCTAATGAAAAAGAACAAGCGAAACCATCTAACGCTGAATGTCGGATGTGGGATTTGATGTGCATGTTTGGTACTGGTCGTTTGGCGCCGTTATAAACATACAAACAATATTCCGGAGAAACGTTTGGTACCTACTATTATATTTTAAGCATTGCCAAGTATTAAATAGTTCACTATTATAACATTACATTACAATACAATTAAATTACAATTAACTATTATTCGTTATTCAAAAATCGTTTCATTAACCTAGTGATTCACCATTAAATTATTCTATTTTCTGACTATATTGTCATCCATATGAATAAAGTTGGGCAAATGCAATTAATCGCAAATAAACTAATAGAAAACTTATTTACATAAATACATGTTAACATTATTATTGTGGTGCGTTATTTACATATTCAAGGAATAACTTTTAATGAATTTATATCACTTTACAATCAATTGGTTTTTCGGTCTAGTTTTAATGTTTTCTTCGATAAACGGTTTTTGGTTTTTAGGAACATCACAGTAGTAGTGATACAGATAGAGATGGGTAGTCACCCGGGTTAAAACCCACGACTGGGTAAAAACCCGGGTGATTACCCATTTATAGATACAGCCGGCTTGGCGATAAACAGTTAGCTACTGTTACCAAGTTTGAGAGTTGTCATACAAAATATAAACGTATTTTATTTTTAATTCTGCTAAGAAGGAATACTCAATTCGGATGATTTTTATTTTTGTCTTAAGTGTTCAATCACAAAGCTGTTTTGAAATATTATATGTAGTATGTAATAATATGATTGTTAGGTCATAAATATCAGTACAAAAAAGAATATTCTGCTAAGAAGTTGATTACATTGGATTGTTAAAAATATTTCTAATTTTAACACAACAGAAACGACCAGTCAAATCACTAACTTACGTAAATGACCCCAAAGCGATGATCTACTCCGAGAATAAACATTTTTTTCTTTTGCAATGATTTTTCTGTTTATGTTAGGGATTACACACAAAGGACATGCGTTTGTTTAACATATTAAATGGTTTGCCGTTCATATATGTGGTTTCAATTATACGGTTCCACGGTGATACAAGGTGATTGATTTGACATTAAGTTTCGTTACGTTTTCCACATTCAATGACCTTCACAACCTCAATTAGTCACTTACAAACATCTTTATGTGGTTCATCGAACTGTGATGTTTGTCTCGAACGTGTTGGTATTAGTGATGGGTGATGCCGCTCATAACGTAACGGTACCATCAGACTTAAGCTTAATATTGTTAAGCTAGTAACTTTTACCTTCAGTTTCGCTCATTTTTGTTCATCAATATCCCTCGGAAACAGTACTTTTTTTCTGGACTAAGGTTTTTACTGTGGGAGAGCCATGCTTCGGCACGTATGGCCGGCTCGACCGGAGTGATACCACGGCCTCACAGAAAACCTGCAGTTAAGCAATGATTGCATTGTATTTCCCCGAGTGAGTGATGTAACCCTTCCCTCTCCCCCTCTTACCGTCTTCTCCCCCTTCTCCTACTCCTACCTTAAAGGCTGGCAACGCACTTGTAACTCTTGAGAAAAAAAGATCAAATATACATAATAAAGATAACATTTTATTGATATTCTACGTCAGCCCAAAACACAGCGATTATGACAACAGTTTATAAACATTTCAGAATTCTGGAATTCTGGTTGTTCCATTGAGTCGCTTTTGCTCAGTAAAGTTTAGCGCAATTGGCTTTTTGCTATAATGATATTGCGTGCCAACAGTTTTTAGCCCAAATGTCCCTTCATCTTTTCGCAAAAATGTTATGCGAAATAATGAATATGCCAATAACGTTATCGAAATCGTTATCGTTAGATACGAAAATTATAAATAAGATTTTAAATTTTATGCAATTTAATAGTTTCCTAGTTTTTAGTTCTCCTGAAAATTCTGGTCCTTAACTCCATGTTGTGTTGTGCACTACGGTTAAGAATTACATATCTGTATCTAAAAAATGTTTATGAAGTTTGTGACACAGTAAAAATAAAAAGTCTGTTACAGCTGATAGGAGAAATAATATACACATTGTATAATTGACCCCCGATACGGGGTTAGAATGCTCACATGAACGCATTTGTACATGTGCTAATAAAAGTTGATAATTCTCACATGCCTATTACTCTCGAGGTGAAAGAAATTAAAATTTAATGTTGCTGTTATGATTTAATACTGGATCGTGGTTTTTGGCAAGATAAATCATTTAAATTTAAAAACAAAGAAATCAGTTTATTTGTTAAATTCGTCTTATTTCAGTAAAAAAAAAATTATAGATACCACATTTTCAACTAGTTCTCAAATAGTTTTAATCTTAAGTTTAAAGTTCCATGGTTAACACCTTGTTTATGTAAACATTCATAAGGACAACTCAAAAAAATATTACAAACATTCTACACAAAACGTTGGATACAATAAACTTTATTGTACACCAATAAAATATTACTTATAATAAAAACACGAAGTGGATATGTACAAACTGCTGCCTTATCGCTAAAAGCAATTACTTAAAGGCAACCTTTGGATGGAGAAAAACTACAATAAATAAAAGAAAAATATTGTATAGTTTTAGTGAGAAAGAAATAAAGGGAAAACGCATTTCAGTTGAAACGAATTATAATGTCACTAGCAACCCGCCCCGGCTTCGCACTTGTACAAATTAGACACCTAAACCTTCCTCATGAATCACTCTGTCTATTAGTGAAAACCGCATGAAAATCCGTTCAGTAGTTTTTCAGTTTATCGCGAACAGACAGACAGACGCGGCGGGGGACTTTGTTTTATAATATGTAGTGATGTTATAATAATATAAAACTTTTAACAAAAAAAAGCCAACTTCAAAGAAACTGATTGAGAAAATCTGACAGTTTTGTTATTAAAATTTTGTGAGAATAATTATATTTTAAAAAGAAATAAATGTTCAATAATTTTGCGCAAAAGTTTAGGTAATTATTATCTGGTTATCTATGAGACCTTTTACAAGGGCAACCGTAACACCTTTGTAATGTGACCCTTGGTATTATCTCCATATGACCTGACCTTTGCATTGTTAAGGGTTAACTAACACCAAATACATATATTCTGTTCTTTTAGTAAGTTTTTTTCTCGTTAACTAACCTATCTATGAAATTTGGAGGACGTAGTAACTTAATGTGAACATTTTTTGTATAATTTTTATTTTTGTATTTAATTTATATTCTCCGCTGTCTTTTTTAAACGGCTTCAAAAAAGGAGGAGGTTCTCAATTCGACTATTTTTTTTTATGTTTGTTACCTCAGAACTTTCGACTGGGTGAACCGATTTTGATGATTCTTTTTTTATTTGAAAGCTGGTGCTTCCCGTGTGATCCCAATTCACATTGGACCAGTTCTGACACTGGCATCCATGAGAAAACCATATAAGTCTTTTATGGAACAGTTTTTTTTAAGTCGGTTTTTTTTTTAAAGAATTATTACATTTATGGTTCACCGAAATCTTGACTGTTTTTAAATTTAATTATGATTTCAATTGTAAGTAGCCATATCTGAATAATTTTACCCTAACATATTCATATGTAGCTATTTGTTCAGGCGATTCAGACAGGAAACTATTCAAACATGACGCTCTCTAAGATAGTTTAGAACTAGATTGATGTAGTCATATAACAGTAGTGGTTGCAGATGATAGTATGCGCGCCTGTACGCAATACTCATCACGACAAAATTAATTTAGTCCGGTTGGCATGACTGGTTTCACTTCGCGGTCACAGTGGCTTTCGTAGGTCTGTGAAAAAAAATGTGGCAACACTGGACCTCAAATTTCATACCTTTCGCGGTTTTCCTAGATAATCTGGCCATCTTCGTGTACATAATTATGTTAGTGTACCTAAGTGCTGAGTATCAGCGACTCGGTTAACTAAGATCTCCTGTATTATTGTACTGAGATGAATGCACGTTATCTCTCGGCTGGCCTCAGACTACAGAAATGCCGATATGCATACAGAGACATAATTCATTCAGAAATGTCACAATTGCATTCCATTTGTTTTTACATTATACTGTCTGTTTATTCCCTATACAATTAGCATACATGTAAAATGTACAAGGATGTGGAAGTCTTCTTTACAGTAGTTTTTTGTCGTATGTAATAAAAATATCTTAGATTTAATTGTTTTTATTTTGTGTAAACTCGAGTCTGACATAGCGTTCTAGTAATATTAGCGGGTATCATAATTTTCATCATTTCAGCCATAGGACGTCCACTGTTGGACAAAGGCCTCCCTTAATGACTTCCAAGAAGACCGGTTGGAAGCGGCCTGCATCCACCGACGTCCTGCGATTTTTACCAGGTCGTCTGTCCACCGCGACAATGGACGTCCCACGCTGCGCCTTCCGGTCCGTGGTCTCCATTCCAGAACTTTTCGGGCCCATCGACCATCCGTTCTACGTGCTATATGCTCCGCCCATTGCCACTTCAATTTGCTGACCCGTTCGGCTATGTCGATAACCTTCGTTCGTCTGCGTCTTTTTTAGCGGGTACATAAAGTGTTATTATATAATTCAGAGTTTCATATTGAAAACAATAAATGTTTGCCAATTGTAGCTATCGACAATGTTGAATTGTTTGCAGCTTTGCAAACAATACGATAATAATGGCTCCACTAACGTAGGTTAGAATAGTGTTTATCACTTTTCCTCCTTTATAAGTTACCTTCATAAATAATTATAAAAAAAAAACAGTCAGTCGTAGGACTGCACGTCAGAAGTGAAAACATAACTTCACAATGTACTTGCATATAAATACACAAAATACAAATAGGTTAAAAATAAAAG
This sequence comes from Euplagia quadripunctaria, assembly GCA_963859945.1. Classification (NCBI taxonomy): domain Eukaryota; kingdom Metazoa; phylum Arthropoda; class Insecta; order Lepidoptera; family Erebidae; genus Euplagia; species Euplagia quadripunctaria. The sequence goes on along the minus strand of OY982570.1, from coordinate 22,405,013 downwards.
TAGGTAATAACCTAATAACATATCTAAATGTATACATAGGGTACACTGGAAGTTCTGCGCTCCTGGCCGCTCATAAATGTTTGAATTTCGAATGTTATATTTATTTAAATATAAGAAACTTTTTTTATATATATTATAGGGGGCAAACGAGCAGACGGGTCACCTGATTAGATTACGTCTTACGTATTTTCGATCAGGTCACGTGTTCTGACGCGAGTTTACCATTTTTTACCCATTCCAAAAGTGAACAACGCCGCTAAAGAAGTTTTCACTTAAAAAAAATGCATTATGACTTTCAAACAATACTTACTTTCTTATAGGACGATAGCTAAAGAGGCCTTACTTTTGAAGTTGGAATATAATGATATTGGAGTTTTTTAATAAATTTCTGTAGCTCGTGAAGGATAACGTGGCTGTGAAGTGACCATCAGATAAATGTAGAAATATTCATGAATTTATTATGCTGTAATTGATGATATTGACACATAATCATCATCATAGTAAGATGAATTCACATTAAATTATACAAAATAATAATGTATCTATTATTGGGATGAAGTTCCCTATTTAGCCAGAAAAAAGTGTTAGCGCAACGAAAAATGCTGACCGCGAGTTGATTTATTTTATTTACGGCATCTGTGTATTCTGCGCTATAGTTATTATCCTTAAACTAATTAATATCAATTAATATCCCTAAACTAATTATCCATACATCCATCCAACTTTTACATATACTTAGCGCAATTTTAATTTCGAGTTTTTACAATATTTACTATATTTTGATACAATTTATTCAAACCATTAAATAAAATTATATATAGCGAAAGGATATTCGTTCCAGCCGGGTGTCTGGAAGACACCTCACGCTTTTTTATTATTGTTGTAATCGAGGGTAGCTAACCGACACAACCGGTACGTTTAAGCTCGTACCAATATTGACTAACTGGCGCAGCAGTCCGTAGAAAACCATTTTATTAAAACTACCTACACTAACAATACTTACACTAACAATTATTTAACGCTTAATGTATTTACAAGACAATAAACTTTAACTGTCTGTGTTTATATGTAACAGAATATAATAAAAGATCCGAAACACATTCCTGCAAATCTGCAAAACTGAGTTAGATGTAAATTTATACTTACTAGAGTTCGCCTGGTGGTCTAAATTCGACCATAATTCACAGACTGGTCTGTTGGTCTAGTGGTTAATAACCCTGACTGGTGAGCCCAGAGGTGGTGGGTTCAATTCCCACCCAAGACAAATAATTCTGTGATGAGCATATGACCATTTGTTCTTTGTCTGGGTGTAATTTATCTATGATATGTATGTAATTTGTAAAAAATGTATTAGAAATATATAAGTATGTTTATCAGCAGTCTGGTTACTACAGTACAGGCTCTGCCTAGTTTGGGATCAGACGGCGGTCTGTGAGATGTGTCAAGTTACTATTATTGAAGTGAAACTTCTTTAGAAACGTTGTGATTTCGAACGTCGTGATTTTAGAAATTCGATGAAACGAAAAACTCACACTAAAAAGAGACAAACATTCATAAATAGGATTTAGCCTTCGAGAGAATGAGATAGAATACAAGTATACATTGTTTTCTATAATCTTTGAAAAGAGACAAACATATTCATAAATAGGATATAGTCTGCGAGAGAATGAGATAGAATATTATTTATTAATTTCCAGTATAAGTTGAACTGTTATTGTTAGACTTTTCGTACCATGACAGGTTAACAATATAATTATACTGGACGCGTGTACCTTGATGTAGCCGTTTTCCCGTTATTGTTTAATTTGTATTACATATTGTTTAAAAATGTTGGCTTTCTGCACTTCATCTATTTTAAACTTTAAGTATTTCAAATTTCACGTTCCCCCGTACAAAGAAGTATACATATAGTATACATAAGTATTAATATACATATAGATAAATTGTCCATTCCTTTGGATATGAAAGATTGTCTGCCTATTAAAAATTACTTCCCGTAATCTAATCACTTATTCAATGCTCTGTTTTTTACACAAAAACTTGCCAACTAAATTAGTTGTAGTACAACTAAAGTAGTTGACTTACCGCTGAATTTAACAACAATCAATCAATTTTTGACGGTACCCTACACTTGGTTATGTTGGTCACCTCGAAACCCCTTTCTCTGGGTGTTTGTGTATCAAACTGGTTGTTTAGAATGTTCATATCGAGCGCGAGAAATACGTGATATGTACCTTTCGCTTTTCAAGGTGAATTTCTCTAGCAGAAGACTGTTAAGGCGAAGCTATCTTTTGATTTCCCTTTTGGATATAGAAAATAAGTTATTTTCCACGGTCAAATGACTAGAACATTTTTATTAAATACTATAAAAATTGCATCCATTGAAATCACACGGTGCCATACGTATGCCACATAAATGGCATTACCCAATCAGAAATACGGAGGAGTTGTCGTAGACAGGAAAGGCGAACCGATTTCCTTTAACAAAGAAACAAAAAAAAAACAACCAAAAATACTTTTATATTTTTTTTTATCTAACTACTAATTAATAACAACATCACATGCTGATTCTAGCAATATATTAAAACTGAGACTATGTATTAACACTATTAATCCCTGATAGTAATCCCTAATAGTAACGTAAATCCCTGAAATAGAAGGGGGTCAACATGGCAGTGTTTTGATTAGGATTTGAAATCATACCCTTGACAAATTATATCTACACGACTGTACTAGATTGACACGAAGTCGTAAAAGGTTTTGATTTTATGTAGTAATTAAATAAAAAAGGCAACACCCTCAATACAATACCAAATGCATTCAATTGTATTCATTGCTAATAATTACTCATGGTTATAATTGTTTATTTTATTCCTTTTTATTAAGGCCAATGAGGTCAACGTACTTAATATAGTTTATTCATATTACTTTTCCTTAATACTTAATGTCTCGTATTGTAGATTAACGAATAGAACAGGTTGCCACAGGAACATTAAGAAAATTTTGAATTGTACATGTGAGAAATGTGTAGTCAAAAACATATAAAGTTAATTTGCTATATTGCCTGGCGGTTCTGAGTATGTCACGCTCGCCTAAACGTCCTGCCCATGGTGGCGTATGTGTCGGGTCGTTCGGCTCCCTTTGAAACGGTTGAAGTGGACGATGGCCGGCGCGTGCGTCATGCTTACATATAGTAGTACGTAGTTTGCGCGAGTGTTTATAGTTTAGAACAATACGTTACATTGTCCTCAAATTTAATTTGCGCATATAAGTAATGTAACCAAAGACTTGTAAAAAACATGTTGAAAAAGAGTGTTCTTGGAGTTTCTTGCCTGATCTTCTCCACAGGATCTACGTATTGGAACAGGCAGCTAGCTTCACGAATGACAGCCTGACTGACTGCTACTCTTGACAATTCAAAAATACCTATAATGGAGTTAATTGAAATAAATTATTTTGATTTGATTTGCCTATTGGTATGGTATTTAATATAGTGTTGCAAAAAACTCGAGTCTTTGAGTCCTTTTTAAACGGACTCGGTTGATGAATTATAAGACTCGACTCATTACAATAGGACTCCAAGATTAGAGGACTAATTCTCTACGAGCTCTTTAATGTGATATGAGAGCTCGAGTCTCTTTGTGCGCTCGAGTCCTTTTTATGCGGTGAGTCGCGCTCGAGTCCTCTTTATGTATGAGTCTAGCAATTAAATTGTTACATTTAAACGACGGGGAATGAAAGAAATGCTGACAAAAAAAAATAACAGTTTTGATTCACATCTTTATTTTCTTCGAAGTGAGTTTTAGTTGATTTATAACGATTTTGTCGTATTAGATTATTTTATAGGCATAGTTACGTAAACACTAATTTAAACTCATCACCTATTCGAGTCTTTTCGAATGATAAGCTTCAAGTCTTATCTGAGTTTTTCTTGAAGACTCGAGTTCATTTTAAGATTCGAGTCCTTTATAAGGCTCAAGTCGCTGTTAAATGACTCGGGCTCGGTTTGACTCTAGACTTCAAGCCTTTTAAACATACTGAGTCTTGCATGATTGAGTCGAGTTTTTAAAATTACGACTCGAGGACTCGAGTCATTTGCAACACTAATTTAAATAGCGACTCTCGCAACAATCAAATAAAAATTAATATTGGTCGAGCGCGAACACACTACTAATACTATATACTAGATAAATATCTAGAGATCGCACGCGCAATCTGGTGAGAGTGCCTTTTATAGGCCGTCAACGTATCAAAACGAAACAATTTTGTATTGTTTCAAATTCGGGTCGTGAGAAACTACGAATTTAGTCATTGACGAACGAATGTGTGTCATTTTACGACCACAGGACGAAATCGTCGAAAAAGTATAGTGATGCAGTTTATCTTGAAATATGGATCGCACTACACGTGTTCTCCTAAATAATATGATGCGAATCTGAAGTTTTCAAAGTTAAAATTTTGTGCCGTACATCGGCATGAAAGCGTATCATTCTGATGTGTAGGCGGCCATACTCTTTAGTGGTTGCGATTATGTTATGGATGTCATTAATCCGGTTACAATGTACGAGCTGCTCAAGATTACAAGGTGCTTCTTCGTGAGTCGCTGAGTAGGTACTTCTTTGTACTACACCACAGAATGAGCCAGGTTCGTCAGTCAGTAGTAAATAAAACGGATAATATTACCCACTGACAAGAGAATAATAAGTAATGAAAGATCTGACTGAACAAAAACAAACTATAAATTCTGATAGTCTGTCGCTATTTTTGGACCATAAAGTGACAGGCTATTACCCGCTAGGCCAAAGACCTCTGAACAGTTATCATCGTTAAGATAATAGTTGCTATCACCTACGACTTTAATCAGTGTGTATTTTCAGCGATGATCTACGGAACCGAGATATGGAACTGACTGTTGACCTTACGAAAAAGTTTTTTCCATGGCATATGATTCCGAAAGAAACCCGTAAAACTATGATTGATAATTGTCCCTTCTGTTGTTGTGCTGAGTAATGTCTTTGCACAATTACGCTATTACAGTTGCAATGTGAAACTTAAATCTATTGTATCGTAAGTAATGGCCAATACATCGGACTTACTATCAAGAGGTATCATTGCTTTTAAACCAACTCTATACACGACCGCCATGTAGTCAAACAAGTACTTAGTAATGCCCGGTTCCTGTAATCAAGAAACGATTCGTTTTGATTACGGACGTTTAAATTTCGTTGAATTTTCGACGAAAATTTTACTGTCTGTAAGCAAATCGACTCGTTTCTTGATTATAGGAAAGCGATTGTAGTAAACAAAATAATGTCACGATTGTCCGCCCCTTAATAAAACGCGCGGGTCGACGCAAGCTCCGCGAAATTTCACTTTCGCCTGCTTACATAAATAGCGGCGACCTTTTATCGACGATCACGCGATTTGCAATTTACGCCGCGTTGCGTTCGGCTTATGAGGGTGCTCACTCACTTAATCATGTAATCGAGTATTGGGTGAAGAATATTGATCAAATTATTAGAAATTGCACTTAGAAATGTTATTACAGGTAAACAAAGTAGTTATGACGATTGGATAACTCGCATACTCGATAGTGTCCAGGGTATATGAGGGATTTACATGTGGCAGTCCTAAGTCTGACACATTTTCAATATCTTCTATGGCTGAACACAAACTTTAGAATAGGAATTACAGATGGAAGAGTGCTCGGATCGTGATGCAAATGTTATATCCGTGGCTGGCGTGAACACATTGACATGTCGACTTGCATGTTTTTTTTTTTGGCGTAAAACCTCCTACGCATTAGGAATTCATATGAAAAAAAATTTCAGTTTTACATAAATTTTGGAGAAATCGACTTTGGAAACATGTTGACATTTCGCATTTTAACGTGTCTAACTTGACAAAACCTCATGTCAAATTAACGATTCACATGATTTTGTATTTGTGTATATTTTCTTATATCAACTTACACTCGGCCACCAAAAAAATATTCGTTACTTGAAATCTCAACATATACATATAACCTCAAAACTTAAAAATGGCCACCCTGAAAAATAGCAATTTTAGACATGTCAACATTTTCACGCCAGCCACGGATATTAGAGGTGCATGTAATATGCATGTGCATGCAATATCTTAAGGCAGTGAAATGCAGTCAGAATAGCCACGAGTCTTTGGTGTAGTCATGGCCAGGCCATTGTGTCCATCCAATAGGGGACACTACACCTCCACAGAAATTTTGCTATGATGAGTAATGATTGTAATTTTGAATTAGTTGTTGAAATATTCTACCGTGGCGGAAACACTGGAAGATGTGAGTCACCCGGCTTCCCCTCTCTGATTCATCCTTAGGGTTGCGCTTGTCGATATACATAATATGTATATTCTCTAATAAAAACCTTGGGGGTGATTATTTAACTGTTTGAGAGCACGACTAAAGTGAAACGTGGTGAAGAATTGTCTAGTTGTTGTATTTTGGAAAGCAGACTAGGAAACTGAAAACTATACTAATATTATATAGTTGAAGAGTTTGTTTGGTTGAACGCGCTAATCTCAGGAACTACTGATTCGAATTGAAGAATTCTTTTAGTTTTGAATAGCCCATTTATTAAGGAAGGAAAGGAATAGGGGAAAGAAAGGGTTAGGACCTCCGGTAACCTCACTCACGCGGCGAAATGCAATGCAAGCATTGCTTCACTGCCGGTTTTCTGTGAGGCCGTGGTATCAAGCGGAGTCGAGCCGGCCCTTACGTGTCGAAGCATGGCTCTCCCACGTAACAAAATATAAATTAGGATCATTCTTCCTTCTACAATATGTCTGAAATGAAAGCGATTGGGATAATCACACTAGTTTGCTGGTAGAGTTGCTGATATGTATGTGTGGTATCTTAGCTCCACTCCACACACAAAAACTGAATGCTGAAATACGGATATGTATTTGTAATCATTCAACTTTATTTATATCACACTAGCCTTCCATGCATTACCTGCTTTTATTGACACTGCTCCGCTCCTATTGGTCGTAGCGTGATGTTATATAGCCTATAGCCTTCCTCGATAAATGAGCCATCCAACACTAAAAGAATTTTTCAATTCGAACCAGTAGTTCCTGAGACTAGCGCGTTCAATCAAACAAACTCTTCAGCTTTATAATATTAGTATAGATATATCTTCAAAAATTTAAAAGTTAGTATTCAATGAAATTAATAAATAAGTTTGATATTATTCACACTCAAGCGATCACTCAAGAGTAAATCATAATGTCATAAAACGCGAGGATAGATGAGAAGATACCTAACACAATGTAACATGTTAAGGTCTTTAACACCGTTGTTCGTATGATTCATAACCTGAATGTACTTCTAAGAATGAACATGCGAAAACATACGCCGTTATTTAATACTTTTCCTTGACCAGAGAGCATTAAAACTTTGTCAAAAAAGATAATAAAACAAAATAACGCACAGTAAGAGATAGTCTCTCTTCTACTTATTAGTTAAAACAGACATAACAAGCAATGCGTTTCGAACGTCACAGTTTATACTTATATATATTTACTAGCAACCCGCCCCGGCTTCGCACGGGTAGTAGAGCATCTTGTCTAAATGTTTTCGTTATTATGTGTTAATCTTAGAAGATAGACATATAGCTTTCCTATATTGTAATAGCTATTATTATGAGGAATAACTCCGCAATACATTTTTTTCATACATTCGTTTGCGCGGCGGACGTCAGTAAAACTTCCAGTTGACATAATATTTTCCGACATCTTCAACAACCGTCGTCATATTTCAGCAAAATTTATACAAACCCCTAATAAATTATACACGTAAACCTTCCTCATGAATCACTCTATCCGTACGTGAAAATCTATGAAATCCATTCGGTACTTTTGCAGTTTATCGCGAACAGACAGCGGGAGACTTTGTTAAGATGTAGTGATTTTTAACACGGTGTTATTTTTTTTATAGTATAACTATAGGGGGCAAAGTAACAGACGGGTCACCTGATGGCAAATGACTACCGCCGCCCATGGGCACCTGCAACTCAAGAGTCACAAGTGCGTTGCTGCCCTTTAAGGTGGGAGTAGGGGAATAGGGGAGAGGGGGGAAGGGTTAGGGCCTCCGGTAATCTCACTCACGCTGCGAAAAGCAATGCAATCATTGCTTCACTGCCGGTTTTCTGTAAGGCCGTGGTATCACTCCGGTCGAGCCGGTCCATACGTACCGAAGCATGGCTCTCCCTCATGGCTTTATTAGCTTAACATGTAACTTAACTATGTAAAGAAATCTTTGAAGTAAATTTTAACCTACTTCTAATTGTTGTATCGAAATATACTAATACTAGCAACCTGCCCCGGCTTCGCACGGGTACAAATTATACACCCAAACCTTCCTCGTGAATCACTCTGTCTATTAGTGAAAACCGCATGAAAATCCGTTCAGTAGTTATTCAGTTTATCGCGAACAGACAGACAGACGCGGCGGGGGACTTTGTTTTATAATATGTAGTGATACTTTATATGTATAAGTAGTTTGGATGACAACACTATAATTTGGCATCTTGAAGCTTATCCGATGATATACCCAGGCGGTGGATATTAGAACTCTTCAGTGGCTACTACTGAACTCCTCCAGTTTGGGCTCAAATGTTTCGTTTTGATGAGTCCAAGAGATTGGGCTTAAGTAACGATAATCTGATGACTGAGCCAGAAAGTGGATAGTGGGTACTTTTTAACTTGGTTAGCTATTAAAACGTGTTTCTTTTTAGTTTTTCTAAACTTTTATTTTTTCTATTATTGAAAATACAAAAACAAAAAAATACCAATCGAATTGAGAACCTCCTCCTTTTTGAAGTCGGTTAACAAAAGTAGTAGGTAAACAATCATCGTATTACAAAATGCAGACCTATGGGGTACACGCAACACCAAAGCTATCGCTTAGGCCTTGATATCATAATATTAATACGTGAAAAGAATTCTTGGTACCCATTTTTAAGAAAATCTCGCGAACGTAGTAACGTGAATTTTGACATATTTTCAGTTTATATATAGAAGAAGTCCAGGAAGCAAAAATTTTAAACAATATGTATTTCAACTTTAAGAATACGGCTTAATGAAATTACACGCGTCCAGTAGAATATATGATTACCTGTCATGGTAAGTAAGTCTATACAATGACAGCTCGAGTTATACTGGCCAATGAAAAAACCATGGTCGAAATTCGACCACCACGCGATGTCTAGTTATAATAAACTTTTCCTATGTATAAATATATTATTATAATTGTATTATTTGTATAAATTAAAATATTATAAGATTATTTTATCCATGTATTGTTCGCTTCTTTGCAGGTAAATATCCATGAATCTAACCAGAGATAACTGAGAAATGACATATCTGGTAAAGTATTACGCACTTACCTACTTATACACAACCTAACTAATATCTAAAATAGAATAATAGAATTTAGGACGATATCAGTCCACATGAAATCCAAGAGCGTCCAATGCATCCAGAAAAAATCACTTTGGTGTGGATTTTGGGCTGTCATCGGTCCATATTTCTTTGAGAACTACGTTGGCCGTTGGTTGTTGGTGGTTACTGTTCTTGACTGCTGAGCCAGAGGTCGTTGGTTCGATTCCTACCATTGACAAATAATTGTGTTATCTGGATGTAATTTATCTATAATATGTAGGTATTTAGTTATATATAAGAATGTTTATCAGCAGTCTGGTTACCGTAGTACAGGCTCTGTCTAGTTTGGAATCAGACGGCCGTGTGTGTCTCAAGTTATTATTATGTGCAAATAGCATTTTTTATGAGATCTTTGAGAGAAATATTCTACAGATTGGTCTATGTGATATATATGTTTGCCCTTTCATACTCTAAACTGTAACGAAGCTAAATTAACTGTAAAGTAAAAGTACTGCTTCAAAAGGTTACCCTTTCTTTTATTTTGAGCACGCACGCACCCTGTGTACCTGAAAGCTATTTTAGTCTTGTCTAGACTTGAACCTACGATCAATACCTTAGCGTCTGCACTGTCTCCCGAACGAATTGCCCGAGACAATATAACAGGTGTAATCTTTCCAGGAGCAGATATATTTTTTATTTTTACCGCGATTGGGTAGATTAAGTACTATGTTGAAAATAAATATGTAATTTAAAAAAAAAATATTCCGGAGCTATGTCTTTTTCTGTACCTACTCCTCAACTTTTGTAGGCAAAATTTCATGATGATCGATGAGATAAGTAGCTTAGGCGTGAAAGCGTAACCAATAAACAAACGCACATTCGCATTTTTAATATTAAGTTACGATTATGCGTAAGGTGCATCAATTTGTTAACATTTAGAGTACGTTCACACGACAGGTGTTAAGCGCGTTGGGTTTCTGTATAGTGTTCACATGGCGAGGCGAACCCGCGTCATCAACTAAACGTGCGCTCAACGCCCGTCACCTGAACAACAAAAAATATTAAAATACAAAAACTACAAAATTATCAGTAATCACAATGCAGTAGGTACCAAGTAAACAATTCTCCATTCTTTGAATTTTAACATGTATTTGTATGGTAATTTTACATTACATTAATTTTACATTACATAACTAATATTTAAGACATTAATCGTTTATTAAACTCCTTTTTTCCTTAATAATAAACATCTTTTGCCCTCCGGGGCAAAATAATTAATTTATTACATACCACCAATTCTACTTTAATATAATTCAGTTTATACAGACAGTTTTATAATATACATAAATACGGTCGAATTGAGACCCTGTTTTGTTTTCGTCGGTTAAAAAATTAAATGAAATATTCTGTCTACTGATGGCCAACCCTAGAAGTTCGGCGCCTTGGGAAATTGTTTATCAAACGAATACAAAAATGACAGCAGATGGATATTTAATGACCTACGTACGCTAGATAGATAGATTATGAAACCATTAGAAATGTGTATTGAACGTCTTGAAAGTACACAAGCGGTATTCCAATGTGGTAAATAACAAAATCTAACCGCTTGCATTAACATAGGCGTCGTGTTTACGTTACGCATTACGTAAATTTCTATATCGGGAGCCGGCAAGTCAGATAATATTGCACGTGAGACTACTACTAGTTTGTTTCATAATTGAAGGTGAAACGCGATGTTTTGGTCGAAAGGGGCGACGTGACGACGCCGCGACGGTGGAGTTTACCATTGGTAACCAAAGAAAACATCCATACCTCCACCTCCATACGTTTCCGTGACGAAAGGAAACAATTTTACAAATACAATTATAAATAAGTGTTTATAGGGAAGCCTGTAAGACTCCTAATGTAGGAGTGAGCCCCATTGAATAATTTTGAAACCAATTATTTTAATTTGTTAAGTGTAATCGTTAAAATCGTATTAAAACAAATAACTGAGCAAATTGGGTGCTCTTCTAGTTAACGAGATTCAGAAAATATGAGTCTTCGTTTGGATACGTACCTCATCAGTAAACAATTATTATTGATTTATTTTACCATCCAGTACAGATAGATAACGCTCTAACCGATAACAACATCGTTTGTAACTTACATTTCCTTGTGTTGAACTAAATATTGTTATAATTGTGTGGCAAAGAATATTCTATCGGTCCACTCTTGATAATTATACGTCTATTATTTGACAAAGATGTTTTGTATAAAGTTTACAGAAAAATAATCAAATAATTGATTAAAATTGATGTATTCAATAGAATACATTTTATGTATTTTAAAAATACTCTTTTGAACGCGTCACATTTTTATTATCTGTTTGACTATCATAAACAAGAGACTGTGGGAATCTTTTAGATTGTTCTCGAAAGCGTAGTTTGTTATATAAATACAGCGTTTCTCATCATAATTTCGTTGATTGATCAATCAAGATTCTGTAATTCGCACTGTCATTTGGACGTGTCAAGTTAATTTATATTTTTAAGTAAAGTTGGTAAGGTAGTGCATATTGCATAACTTTTCATAACGTTACGTAATCTAAAACTGTCGACAGACTTTTCTGTTGATGATAATTTCTGATACATATCTGTGACTATAACGGCTGACGTACATTATCTCTACATACCGAAAATGCGACATGACAAGGAGAAGGGTTGATGCTACAAAAAAAAAATCAAGTTTCATTATCTATTAATATAACGGGTGTAAGGAACGGCCTGTCGAATCTTGAAATAGTAGATTCAAACCATCGGTCTGAGTGGATAATCATTGGAATTTTCTGCCGGAATTTTTTCTTTTTAGTTTACATTTTTTTTTTTTTACATTTTTTTTGTTTAAAAGTGATATCACAGTGAGTACTTAAACAGAACATTTTACCGAAAAAAAATCAATAAATACCCCAAATGTCCAAAAACTGCAATGTAATCAATTAAACAATCAGCTGCTTTGACGACACCGAACGTTTAAGGTCATTCACCGTACCGCACAAAAATGATACCACGCGTGTTGCGTGTATATTGCGTAGCGCAAAATCAAACTAATGACTGTAATCTCACATTTTTATGATGAACTGACTTTTGCATTGTGATAAGTATCCAAAGAAAGCCGTTTTTGTAAGTTCTTCGCGTCGGTGATACTTACACGCTGTATGTATATAATAATATAACCCTTTACAAGTCAAAAGTACTTTTGATCCTAGGCTCTCGACAATATTAGGTAACTAGGTACTTTTGACTAAAATTAGAGTCAAAAACTAGTTAGGTTTTTACGGTCAAAATCAACCAGTAATTTTCAGAGTATACTACTTTTGACCAATCTGTTAGTCAAAACTACTTTTGCCTGTTTTTTTTTTCAATTAAAAGTACTTTTGACGGACAAGAGTTGATTGTAACACATACATATAATTCAATATTAAAATATTTAATACCGATGCCTTTCAGTACTCCCAACACATCAGTAGAAAAAAAAAGCAATTTCATAGTCGTCCTATCAAACCATGGTCTTCTGTAGGGTAGAAGTTCTTTCCAACCGGGCGACTCCCATGACTCCCACGAGCATCGCCTTATATCAAAACACTAATTATGGCACACGTCATCTAACAAATTACATTTAGAACTTAGAACTTACGATAATTAAATTGAATATAAGTCATGTCTCATATTTTGTATGTCATTGTCAGTTGCTTATTTGTTGCATATGTTGAAAGGGGTCAAACGTCGAAATTTATATTGAGACTGAGTTGTTATCGATGCGTCAATGCAGTAAAATAGGTGCTTGTTCTCAATACCGAACAATTTTCTATTTAAATAGGTCTTGATTCTGCAATCGCGTATGTAATGTACCCGCTAGGGTTGACACGCGTATGTACATTGTACGCCCTGCTCATGAAGAAACGTTTTTTCATCTATTCTTAATATTACGAAGTTGAAGAAGTTGCATTTACCTATAGAGTAGTTCCACTTTATATAATATAATAGTTTAAAAAACTACAAAAACACGCTTTTATAGAAAATCTAACTAAAAAATAGAAAAATTTTAACCGAATTATTGTATTGTCATTGGTCTTTGACATGTGTGCAAAATTTGAATGAAATCTGGCCGTTTAAAGTGGGTCAAAATCGCGCCCTAAGGAGTCCGTTACAAACAAACATACAAACAAACATACAGGTGAAGCTAATATAAAGCGTGTAAAAAGCAATAATTCACGTGTAATAATTTATTAGTAAAAGCGGGGACCGAGTTATGAGATATTAGAATAAGAACTGCAAGTGTTATTCATTAAAAATAATAACTTTAAAGATATGCGGTTTTTCTCACTGTGAGCATTACGTCGATAAAGGCGGGCTCGAAACTAGTCAAGCAAACCAAGACATCAGATACTCAAAACCTTTAAATAAGCCAATAAGTTTTTAAAAATAAAGAGGTCGGTTACTTGAAACTCAACTAATATTAGTATTTATAGCACTAGCATTCAGCTGCTAGTTCAAGAATTTTGTTTAGTAGAAAAGGTAGGTTAATATAAATACTAAGTCTTTAAAAAATCTTCTAGTGTACAACCCTAATCCTACGTTGTTACGAACTATGTAAGTCATATGAGTTAAGTGCAATTAGACCCGATATGATTGTGAAGGTATACCTAAACTGTATCGATCTAGTTACAGACGACAGACAAGGATGTAGGTACTTGCATCTTGAAGGACAAACAGTAAGCGTATGACACAATGAATATTGAAAAACCTTTTGAAGGCGAGGGACCTCGCCGGGGTTTATAATTTTTGGCATGGTAAGACATTTTTGCTTATCTCGCTTGCGACATATCAAATGAACAAACACAGACAGAGGGTTATACTTTAATTAGGAAGTGGATAATAAAGGACAGGAGTTACTCACCAATGATGTGAAATGTTATGCACTACTCATTGTCAATAATGACAAAAAAGAAGAATTACGGACAGAATTTTTAAAGCAAAACATAATAGTATGTGCTGTGTCGTACATACAGACTTGGCAAGGACACTATAAATCAGTAAGCTACAACATTTCACAGTGCAAAGTGTTCGCACACCCGTATAAGATTTATGTTTTAATTACTTTTTTTTCTTTTTTTTGTGGTATAGTGGGCAACGAGCAGACGGGTCACCTGATGGTAAATGACTACCGCCGCCCATGGGCACCTGCAACTCGAGAATCACAAGTGCGTTGCCGCCCTTTAAGGTGGGAGTAGGAGAAGAGGGGGAAGAGGGGAAGGACGTGAATAAGGGAAGGGTTAGGGCCTCCGGTAACCTCACTCACGCGGCGAAATGCAATGCAAGCATTGCTTCACGGCCGGTTTTCTGTGAGGCCGTGGTAACGAGCGGAGTCGAACCGGCCCATACGTGCCTAGCATGGCACTCCCACATAACACATTACTTCGATATTATTAGCTGCATCGTGTTCAAAGATGTTAATCGACTTTCATTGTACATGTATGCTCTATACATTCTAAATATAAATCAAAATTTGACATTTATAACGAACAAGATATACTTTAATACGGATTTCTAAATAGAGTTATTTTTAATTGGATTTTAGACTTGTCTGCGAACAGGCAGCAATCGATAACCGCAGACGTTGGTTTGCTGCAAATTAAATTGCCTCGGTCGATCGACACTAATTCGTTTCAAGTTCTTTATTTAAAAACTTTGTTTTTTAAATCTTTTATGTTTTTTTTTATTTTAAGAAACAGCTCAAATTAAGCTGCCAAGGCCTGTTAAGCTATTAGTCTCGTCGGCAAGTTCAAAAACATGAAAAATAGAAATAAAAGTCCTAAAAATATAAGCGATAGCTCATTGGATTCGGAATCAATTATAGAAAAATCTTTTTGAAGAATTTTGGTGCAGGTAAAAAATTGCAATTGTTATTAACTAAATAAGATGAAAAAAATGGTATTTAGTTTTTCATTTATAACTCAAAAATATTAATATTTAAGCAATTTTGTAAAACAAAATTTTCAAATTTTAAGTTATAAAAAAATTATTTTATCTGATGAACTCTCTTTAGCGGCGGCGCGCGCATGCCGTAACAGCTCTATTTTCAACGTCATATTAAAATTATAAATAATGGAGATAAAGTTCCGGGAGTTGGGACTTTTTTATCGGAAATTTCCTCCTCTTTAACGAGTTTTTTTTTCAAAATTGCTTAAAATTAATATTTTTTGAGTTATTAACGAAAACCTAAAAACGATTTTTATTTCATCTTATTTTGTTAATAACAATTGCAATTTTTTACCTGTACCAAAATCCTTCAAAAACATTTTTCTACAGGTGATTCCGAATCCAATGAGCTACGACTCATATTTTTAGGACCTTTATCTCTATTTTTCACGTTTTTGAACTTGTTGTCTAGACTATATACCTGCTATGTAGTTTAACTGCATAATAAATTCTATTTTAATACATTGTACCATAAACAACTTTCACGTTTTACTTTTCTAAGCTACGTGATGCAATTTGTCGCTTAGGAAGTTAATTCGGTCATGACCCTCAGTGTTTCGGTGACCCAGTATAATTAGTTATGACTACGCATATAATACGGCTTCGAATGCTTTGAAGAGACGTTATTTTGTATCGAGTAATTTGTTTAACAGATCTCAGGCAATTTCATCATCTTTAAAAATACCATAAGAGACCTTTTCCAATTATATCTAATTTTAATCCATCTCCAGTTTATACGTTTTCTTCGTATTTTGTTTCCAAGATGGCACAGTAATACATCAAGCGGTAAAAAGTGGCTTACAATGTATTGATCAAGCTTCCTCCAACCTGTTATACCATAAATAGCTGATAGAAAATGGAGTTTTTTTTTGTGTTAGCTCATTATATGGTAAGGTTTGCACCACATTGGAATCGTTGAAGAAACTAATGTAAAGTGGTTGCTTTCCATCAGATGGGCTATCGGCCTTTTAACGACTTCTTTGTATGTATAAAAATGTTAAAGAAAATGTGTTAGTACTTGGGACGATTTACTTAAACATTATTATAACGCAGAGGCAGCTTATTTTGTTTTGCGAAACTGTGCACTCAATTAGAGTATCCTTGATTAGTCTTACTAATATTATAAACTAGCTACGCCCCGCGGTTTCACACGCCTAAGTCCCGGTGCCGTGCTAATTTCGGGGTAAAAATGTTAATCCAGGTCTCCAGCTATCTACATACCAAGTTTCATCGCAATCGGTTCAGTAGTTTTTGCGTGAAAGAGTAACAAACATCCATACATCCTCACAAACTTTCATGTTTATAATATTAGTAGGATGATGGATGGATGTTTATTACTCTTTCCCTCAAAAAACGGCTGAATGGACTTGGATGAACTTTAGCAAACAGATAGTTTATGATCTGGTAAACTAGGCCCACGCTGGCGTTTTAGGTGTTTTAGGAGTGAGTTCACGTCGGTAGTGCACTGGGTGGGGTTCGAACCCGCAATCACTTGATCACAAGTCCGACGCCCTAGCCATTACGCTATCGTCGCTTTATATTTACCTACAAGTTGGCTCTCTTTTTACCGTGTAACTCTTATCTGTTCTGACGATACTATGACAATAGGATTGTCTCATTTGAAGAATAAATTAATTCTGAATCATGTAAATATTTAATTACCAGTAACAACTTAGGTGCCCATTACTCTATTTTTGTTAACAAATAAACCTAGGCTAGCTACTAATTAACTCGATAGTCTACGTACGAACGGAAGACGCGACGCAGCGCGTGAGAGAGCATCGAGCTAACGTGCTACCCGGCCGGCCCACTAAATATTTGGTACGATTAGTCGAGCCACCCGCGTACTTGTAACGTTATACCTAAAGAGCGGAGTGGGCCTGGCCTGCTACAGCGCCTTTAAAATAAATGCCATTGTGCAGACCAAGCCTATACGCGAGAATCCCATAGTTATTTATTATAATAATATTGTATAATTATGTTAACAATAATATACATGTATTATATACATATATGATTGATTTCGATGATTTTATTTATTTAATAAGTACCAAGGGTAGACGCAAAGTAGAATAATATTCTAATCGTAAGTAATGTACCTACAATTATATGTATATAGTCGTAAAGTAGCGTAAACAAATTCCAAGACGATTCACGGACACGCGCTTTCCACGTACTGTACCATTTCCAGAGGGACTTCACAAGTGGTACACTTGTCTTAATAACCACAGTAATGTGTGTCGTGCGTTTCACACAAGTCTAGGGGCCGTAACTAGGCAATACTCTAGACATTCTAGGTTCGACGGTAACCCGGTGGCCCGTTTGCACACTTGCGTTTGCCCACCTTTTTGTATGCGTGGCGTTGAGTCGCTCACAATTATGTTTGTTAATTACTTGACGGGTCCGGGAAAATATGGCCTGTTAGGATGTATTAGGGTTTGCAGTTGACTGGTTTTATTAACTTATTAATATTAATAATATTCATAACTGTCGGTCTATCGGCGCTGAGGCTAGCATGTTTATTGCCCGGCGAACTTCTGTAGATGACATCAAAATATACTTTATTAACTTAACCGTTTTAATATTTTTATTAATTATCTAAATATGTAAAAATTACACTGTATTTTTTGTTAAATTCGGTCTTTGTTTCTAGCTTAGATTCTTTTTTTAACAATTGACTACATTTAAAATTTAAAGGCATATTGATAATCTCAATTAATTTTACCTACTGTTTTACATTGAGTCGAATGAGCATTAATTTGTTTTAAAAGTTTTTTAGCGCAATGTTTGTGTTATAATGGCAAGGTGCCAGTCACCTCGACGATTGTGGCGGTTTTCGACACGGAAGAATTTTTGTGAAACACCAATCGTTGTGTCACAGATAACATAATACTATACTAGTACAGATACCTCATCCCATACAACAAAATGCGACCCTCCTAACTCGGGCAATTCCGCGGGCTACTATTTTTTAGCCTACAAAGGCGCTGGATGCCGCTAGCAGCGCGATAGATAGCTAGAGCCACCTAGCGATGAATGGAAAAAAATATTTACTTACCAATAAACACGCAACCAATAGATGGCGATAATTAGTATGTAATCAGCAGGTAGGACTGTTCGTTATATTAGATAACCGATAAAATAACTTATTACTTATAAATAATCAAACGGCCTATTATTTATTACATCCGGTAAGCATTATTTATATTGCGCGAATATATTTATTATTACATACGACCAGATCTAAGTACGTGCAACATCTCACCATTCAAGGTCAATTTCACTTCGATCATCGTTGTGTAATATTTGTATCCCATGCCAAATTATGCTCTAGTACAACCTCATAACAACTATATTCCCATTAATGTGCAAAAATATTAGTAAAAATAATAGTCAAACCACAGATTTGATAATATTTTCGTCAAACTAATATATTTGTTTGTCTTAAACCTTAGATTAGAATATTGTTTGAAGAAAATCAATGCGGATAACTCGTTTGACATCGTTGCGAACACTCTTAGCAGTAAGTAGATAATCTACCTACCTACCATTGCACCATTGACGCTGCGACACGCGACGATCACGAGCAAGCCGGGCTGCCAGTAAGGACAACTTATTTTCAAATATCAAATTAATCAATTCAACATCTCGTACTATTATACACAAAATCAGTGTTGTACAATGTACGATGTTACGTCACTCAATCACGTCACGTGTACCGAACACGTACCGTGCACTTAAACTTATTGAAAACACCGACACCACCACACCAACAGTTATTAGCTTAGATCTTAATTTTGTCTTAATTTTATAGACAAAGTCAAAATGCCGAAGCAAGTTTTACATAATTTGCACCACGACACTTTTTTGAGCGACTAAGCAAATAAAATGAAAAAAGTATAATAATGTATCTGATCTGAAATAGTAATATAGTTCATAGCGGCCTCAAAATTTGATACGTGTAGTATGGAACACAATCAAAAGCATAAACCTAGGTACTTAAAACCGTAATAGCATCCGTAATAGCTGTAAATTTCTCTTTACTACTATATTATTTTTACAAACAATTTATACCAGAATAAACGTTAGTTCATAAGTAATTAGGTATTTGTATTTTTTTAAATAACTAATTAAAAACCTTTAACTGCCCAGAACTCAGCGCTTGTAGAGGTAAGACCTGTGCCGATTTTTTTAACGCCAAACAACAGAACGTGAACCGTATACTACGTCTGCCTATTTTTGATCACGGAAGTATGTTTTGGTTATTTTCTAAATATTGAACAATTATTTTGTAGGATGTAGAGCTTATCTTGACTCAATTTAGGTTATGTATTTCGAGTGTATGAATAGTATAGACTATTATTATAATGACAGTTCGAATTACAACATTTTAATACAGTTAAATAGTAGCAGCATATTTTTTTTTAATTTATTTATTTATTTTAAAAACTTAGTACTATGTTACAGATAATAGCCAAGCTGCCAAACTATTATCTGTAACATAGTTAAGTTTTTGAAATAAATAAATATATAAAAAAAAATATATTAAGCATCACATCAATCTCGCCATACATTTGAAAACAAATGCAAATTTAAGTTATGTATAAATAATTATGTCTGTATGTTTGTAACGATGTATGTATCTTATAGGTAAGTACGAAAGAGTTTCAATTGTATGCAGTATGTATAGTATGCAAACATATTTGTTTGGCACGCTGTGCGTCCAAGTGTGTTTAGTTAACTTGAGGTGTGATATATAGATTTCTCTATCACTACATATTATGAAACAAAGTCCCCCGCCGCGACTGTCTGTCTGTCTGTCTGTCTGTTCGCGATAAACAGAAAAACTACTGAACGGATTTTCATGCGGTTTTAACCAATGGATAGAGTGATTCAAGACGAAAGTTTATATGTGGTATACATGTATTATTATTGTAGAGAAAAGTCGAGAAATTCAAAGATTTGTAATGTCATGTCGTAACAAACATATTTTTGTGCGCTTACATTGCAAACGCTGGCTAAACCTTACGAGATAGATCAAATTAATGTACTACGGAATTGTATATCTTAAAAAGATCAATAAAAAAGTCAGCGATGGTATATGTGTATCTCCTAAGGATAGTCCACAGTAACCATTTTTATCTTTTACATATTACAAAAAAAATATGGGTTATTTATCAACCATTTTAAACAATACCGTATTATTCCTTATCCAATTAAATACATAAGGTATGTTCTGCATTTCATGTACATCAAAATTGCCCTTTCCAGCATACAATAAAAATTAATATCTTAGAAGATATCAGAGATTTAAAAAGCGGGGGCAGAGCGGCTGGCGGGCTGAACTGTTTTTGATTATTCTTTTTCGTTAGATAGGGTACCTCAAGGGTGGTCCCATGTCAAGGAAGTCAGGATCTGTTGATGGGATCCTGATAAAATTGAGAGAAACCCTCGAAAATTGTAGGAACGAATAGTGTTTCTGTTTACTTTTCATTACTTTATAAGGTTTTTGAGTTTAGAATAATTATCATATCATGTAGCTGAGCTAATGATGAAAAAAAAAATCATATTATAAGAATCTTCACTACATATCACTACATATTATAAAAAAAAGTCCCCCACCGCGTCTGTCTGTCTGTTCGCGATAAACTGAAAAACAACTGAACGGATTTTCATGCGGCTTTCACTAATAGACAGAGTGATTCATGAGGAAGGTTCAGGTGTATAGTTTGTACCTGTGCGAAGCCGGGGCGGGTTGCTAGTTTTTTAATAATGATGACTCTGATTTGTATCTGGCATGAGTCGAAAACGCTCCGTGTACAAATGTTTTAGAAAGACATTACAAACATCTACGTTAATAAAAGCAAATGAAGCAAGGTACACCTGCCTTAAATAAAATTATAATATCATTGTCTTATGTTATTTTGTAGCAATCGATATACGAGTATAATAAAGGAAACGAAATATGATTATAAAAAAAAACAGTCAGTAGTAGGACTGTATGTCAGAAGTGAAAACAACTTCACAATGTATTTGCTTATACATACACATCTGTATATATATAATTAGGTTAAAAATAAAAAGTAGGTAATAACATATCTAAATGTATACACAGGGTACACTGGAAGTTCTGTGCTCCTGGCCGCTCATAAATATTTGAATTTCGAATGTTATTTTTTTTAAATATAAGAAACTCGGCTCCGTCTTACGAATTTTCGATCAGGTCAAGTGTCCTGACGTGAGTTTGAATTTTTAATCATCCCAAAAAGTGCACAACGCCGCTAAAGAAGTTTTCACTTCAAAAAACAACATATTAATTTTCGTACTTAGAAGTTTATAGGAATGTTTCACGATACGACGACATAGGGAACCCGAAAACAGTCTCGTAAGAAAGAATCTCTTTTTTCTCTTTCTCTCTTGATTTCTTTTTAAATAAATTTTTTGACAAGCAATAACTGCCGAAGAGTTGCAAGGCGCGGCTAAGAAATGAAGATTCATAGTCTATGTGAATGAGATTTGATAGTTCAATACCTGTTAAAATGCTGTGGGGTGCTGACGAAGAATGTTAAACATATTGAAAGAGAGTGTCTTTGGAGTTTCTTGCCTGTTCTCCTCCATAGGATCTGCGTACTGGAACAGACTATCTTCACGACTGACTTATTCTGACTGACTCAAAACGTTGACAATTCAAAAATACTTATTGGATTAATTACCAATAGGTATTTTTAAATTGAAATATTTATATAGTTTTTTATTAATTTAAATCACATTTTTATTATGGAAATAATTTTATTTAAAATACCTACTTAATGTTTTTAAAAATAAGAAACTTTATACTATCATAAATCATAATCTATACGAGCAAAGCGGCAGGCGCATAGCTAGTGGCTGGAACATTACGCATTATTAATAATATTTTAAGACAGGAAGTAAAACAAATAATTTAATAGTAGAAAAAGGATCATGATTGCTTAGTCACTGCGGTAACACAGTGTCAGGAACTCGCGAGTGCAACCTAGTCGATGTCGTGCGTAAATACCTAATTTTGTAAAATGTAATTATGTGTTATAGCTCTTAACGTATAATTACTTAACAGGTTATCACATACATGATTTGTTTTAGGTATCTCTATGTGTATGTTCGTACATATTACACAATAATATCAGTAATGACATTGTATCCGATTATACAATGCATCTACTAAACAAACAGCATACTTAGGCCTGCCATTACTTAAATTGCCGACGCCGGACAAAAACTTAAAAAAATCCGGACACATGGGTGAAATCGAGATTCTTTTCCGGACACCTTAAAAAAACCGCCGATTCCATTTAAATTTTTATCTTGTTAAAGATTCATCTAACAATTGTAATTGTTCCTTGGCACAGAGTGTCCGGGTTTTACCCGAACACTTTTTGGAAACCCCGCCCGAATTTTTTATAGTATCTTTGAAATTCGAATTAATAATTTACCTACAATAGAAAATGCAAAAACATAACGCAACAATACAGTTTCATTAAAATTTGGCCAACTATCAATAGTCAATACCTACAAACTCAATAACAAAACCGATAGGTACGGTTTTGTTAAAGTGTTACTTCAACGTAGTACCAGAAATTGCCGCCAGAGGACCGAGAGGACAATATTGAATTTTGTCAAAATAAGAAAACTGCATTTAAGAAGCTTTTATTCAATTTTGCCGTGTTTAGGGTATTTTATGAAATTAGAAAATACTTTTATCAGGACCTAATATTGATTTTCCATAAACTTCAATAACAAATCGATACCCGTAACGCCATCTATTGATAATTGTTTGAACCATTTTTCTTTTGTTAGAGATGGGACCCCATGGTTGTGTTGAATCCAGAATATTTACCCACCACGTCGGGGTCACCACTGGCGGTTATATCTCTGGAGTTATTAAAGGGAAACACTTATCAGTCACAAAAATCTTTGTAGGCAAATCGTGTCCCTACAGTGAACTTTGTCTTAAGAAGAATATGTCCATTCTGAAGGTCCAGTATCCAGTACGAGTTTCTCCAAAAAGAGGTTTTGGTCCTTGATGCCCAAATGTCAATGCTTGAGATGTGCATAATGCCATTAATATTTTTTTGCTGAAGGTTGAATAAGCGTAGCAGCCAGCCTGCCAGCTAGCCAGCTTGATTGTAGCTTATAGACGTTTTGGACATTTTCTATTCGTTCGTTGAACTAGCGAGTTTTCAACTTTGTGCTATAGCTGCTTAGCAAAAGGATCAAAATGTTGTCCTCCTGGGTACAATACAATGTGTCCTTAGTGCTTGATTTCTCGAGACTATTCACCGCAAAAAACTATTCACACCTCATTGTATTCAATTTGTGTCTATGTTCACAAGATAAACATTTACGTTATAATGATGTATATTCATAATTATTTTACCGAAATTTTCACTAAGCTTGTTGTTTTTGCTCTTACGTATTTCGCATTCAGACAGCCATAACTGTATAATTTTATAAAAACTATTAATTCTTGAATATATGTCTAAAATTTTGAATAAAACAGTTCTTTTGCAGGTTTCATATTAATTTACTAATAAAGAATGCTTATTTTTATTTACTTAAGCAACCACAGCCTCTAATCAACAAAATAGACGTACTGCATTCTAAGGTCAGTATCAAGAATTAAGATCGTTAATCATAATATATTATTATTCTAGACGACATAATCGGAACGAGGAAGCATAGATAACACTGATCGGACAGACATCGAACCAGCAATACTTGTTAAAACATTTCGGCGAGGCTATGAATTATAATTAGGTATTTGACAGTTGAGGAAATCAATATGTCTGCTGCCGATTATAAATCACCGATGTTATGTGTGAACTTATTGCAACAGCTAACTTGAAGGTAGTCTGAATTTGATTAAATGTATATGTATGTCGAATTTTATATAATACAAATAAATATTTATTTCTGTATGTTTGTCCTTCTCATAAATCAGAAGACGGACGGCACGACAGGATGGCTTACTGAGGCCGTGTTATTGTCGACTAATTTATAAGCTACTAGCAGCGCCCCGTGGTTTCACACGCGTAAGTCCCGATCCCGTTTGAATTTCGGGATAAAAAGTAACCTATGCTTTAATCCAGGTCTCCAGCTATCTACATACCAAGTTTCATCGCAATCGGTTCAGTGGTTTTTGCGTGAAGGAGTAACGAACATCCATCCATTCATCCAAACTTTCACATGTATAATATTAGTGGGATTACAATTTTCTAATTTCAAGTGATATCTACTAAATTAAAGTTTTGCGATACGTTCTTATTATATTCCCAAACACTTTTACTACATTTATTTACATAAATATGTCGTTAGCAGGCACAGAAGCGTTCATAGAATGGACAATATTCAAAGCATAAATGATCGCGCAGGCGCCAACATTCTTAAGCGAGCGTTGGCTTATCAAATGCGAAGTAAACCTCATTCGGTGAAGTTAATAGTATTAGGTCGCCATTGCTACCAGCGTTTCATCATGCAAAGATCTTGTAAAAATACTTGAAACAGTACTGGTAGCGGTGTAGTTCTTGCTGCTGCAGACTTTCAGTCAGTTCTAGACCCTTTCCTTCCGACTGACTCAGGTTTCTGCACGGCTACTATCTGCACGCGATCACTACAACAAGTCATCCATCTACGTACTACTTGGATACGCTAATGAACGATAGTAACAGTTGTGAAATTGTATCTTATTAATGTAATTCAAAATATAACATCAAAATTCAGTATTATAAAATATAGAACTTGAGTTGATTTCCTATATTACAAGTCCTTCCTTTGTGTTTTGGGTACTCGGCAACATAGATCTCTTTATATGTACACCTATCGTATTATTTTTAGCTTTGGGTAACTTCAAGGCGCTGTAGGTGGGAGCTCAAATAAAATTTAAATGCCACAAAATTTTCCGTTTCATACAGTAAAAATTATTTCTCTGGTTATAACACGAAATTACTTCGTAAATAACCTTTGTTTAAACTATTCGTCACGGATTATGAACAAGTCATTTTGTTGTATCATTTTCAACTTGTTATTTTATAAATACATACATAATATACATATATAATAATTTTTGTATCAGTCGTCACATCATCAGTCAATTATGGTTATAAATATATGTATGCAAAAGGAATGATTATAAATGGATGCTATTCAATAAAAAAAAAACAAAAACTTGAATTGAAAATCAATGAAAGAACTGAGTTGTATAAAATAAAGTGTTCAAGTTTATTTGCAAGTCTCTATTTGAAATTTATTGTAAAAGTACAACGCACAATTATTATTTTTGTTATAAAAAACATTCAGAAAGCCCTTATCATTCGTTTACCAGCTGACAATTACATTGATGCAGTTATCAAATTGTCAACATTGATGTGATTTATAAAATGCGTCATCGCGCAAATCCACAATTCCACGCAATCAAGAAATGTTGACACTATATTGTTCTTTTTTTTGTATCAGTACATTATCTGGTAATAGCTTGCCTTGCCTTGATAAAAGAGGGGTTTTCCTGCAATAATAATAATCTTTATTCTGTACTCAGTTTAGATTAAAACGGCATTATAGATGACGAGAAACGGAATACTAATGAATAGTGCCATTTTATAATCACTATCAAATGTACGTGCAAGCCGTGTCTGAGATAAATTCATACAGTATCAATGAACAAAAGTGAAGGAAGGTTTTTGCCGTGACTTGGTCAGTGATATGTTTAAAGATTACAGACCCAACAGAGAGAGATACTAAAATAATGTACTAGATCCTTATTTTCTTTCGAGTTCATGACCTAGCCTCGCGTTTATAGCTGTACTGTACACTGTACGTTTATGCAAAGAGATTGATTGATTCCTTGGTTTATTGAAATTATTTTCCTGCCTGCCTTTTACGACTTAACTTTTCATCGTAACCGACAAGAACAAAATAGCGGCCATCTGGATTGCATTTTAGCTGCACATAATATTCATCTGAAACTTGTATTATTGAACGTCAAATGCTTCTCGAATTTAAAAGCGCCACAGTACGACGCACGACCAAAAAAAATTAGGTCTACTCCATTTTTTATCGCCAAGTTCAACATTTTAGAATAGAAACTGGCCTACCAGAATCAGAGAAATTTTGCTCATGCCGGCTCCTTTTTAGCGTCAAGCAGATTGCCACTGGCTAAAGTCAGAGGCCACACTTTGTAAGAAATATCGTTTTAGACCACACAGCGGGTTTTTTTACAGACTTCAAATGACTTTCCTTTCTGTGACCTTTGTTTGTTTAGTCTCTCAGTCTGTATGATTTTAAAAATAAGAATTACTGCTCAACCTGATGTCATATGAACCTGTAAATAAGAATTGACACTTTTCAATCGGATACAACTCTTACGAATCTAGCTCAGTGTTTCACGGTTCGCGTCCAATTGCGGTGCGTTGACCGAGTGCGTTATGCAAGCTGGCCGGGTCAAGGTTGCAGGCACTCACGTCCGGTGTTTTTGTAGCCAACGATTGACAAATATATTGAATGTTTGAAGTATAATGAGGAAATGCGACTACTATGTTTAGGTAGATAGTTGTTAGGCTAGCATTGCACAATTGCCATAGTCTTTACACAAAAGTGCTTCTTTGTATAGCTTTGTATATCCTGTGATGAGTAGGTTTCCCCAGAGCTTAGGCGCAAGGCATATGATTCGCAATGTAGTACGGTATGGTTTGAAACTTATTTTGGTTCTGTTGTATTAAATAAAAGTCCGTGGACAAGTGATTCCACCTGTGTGTGATTAAACTTATATTAACTTTTAAACTTTCGCGTTCCATGATATAATAATGTATTTCCACGGGAATTAACGCGATCACGAAAAGGTATTACATACCTCTGAATTACCTGACGTTTCGACCAGGTTGCACTGGCCGTGGTCACAGGTTGACCAGGGCCTGTGCAATTGATCGTGCATCGTGATCATAATCGTGATCGAATCGTGAATTATAAACTTATATTTTAGAAGGTTCAGGGATAGCCATATCATTTACAGCCCTCAAGCTGTAAATGATATGGCTTCACTTCGCACCTAGGGCAGGTCAGTCCTTTAGTTTGGACCTATTGTCATATTGGGTACGAGGTAGCTTGACGCTTGTCTGTATAGTATCATAAGATTACAAACAAGATCGCGGCTCCCTTTATGAAAGCTACACTACACCAGCGGTGTCGTTCGTCCCTTCAACCAACCGACCTGCAATCAGTCCACTGCTGCATTGGGCCTCTTCGAATGCGCGCCATAGCACCCAGACCTTCGCCTTCCGCATCCAATCCATCCCAGCTACCTTCCCCAGGTCGTCAGTCTATCTGGCAGTTTTGCTCGTGTCTGGCTTGTTGCTGATCCAATCCTCCGTTGAGCTCTGACACCCTAACACCAGATAAATGAAGTGAACCCTGTTTAATTTCGTTATTCTATAGAGTGGAAGTACATACTTAATTCGAGCACAGCAAGTCTACTTACTGTCTTAACTTTCTTGTCGTTTAACGTTAGACACAAAAACGCTTATAGCGGTATTGTGCGTCATAGCCATTGCACTTATTTGCAAAAAGGTGGTTTTGTGTTTGAATTTACCTATCATCATCAATTATTATTATTGTCTTTGGGCCTGATGGAATGCGTCACGTTTTTAACTGACCAGATACTGCGAATTTGGACGTATATTAATATAGCCAGCAGTCGTATTGCAGGAACTGGTCGTTTGGAGTCTGAAGTCTCATGTCTCATAGCATGACTGATATTTTTTTCTTGATAAAAATAACAGATATCCGAAGACGATCTTGGGTAGAGCGAGGTGTGGGTGGAATACAAAACTACGGACAGCTTGGGTCAGTTGTCCCACATTTTGGTGACGACACCAAATTATTCGGAACGAGTATAACTTGGAATAGAAAGAGAATTTGTTATAAATAAAATCATTCCAAGTTGTGGGCGCTACCGGACGCGACTACATTTATTTTTTTATATTTATTTACTCTGCTAGACATTGTTCAAGTTATATATGTAGTTGAAACTTCAAAATTTATTTTTACTTATAATGCAACTGAATTTTTCTCACACTAATTAACAAATTTAAGAAAAGTTAAATTTCTTTGAGAATGTTATGTATCTCATATCTGGATTACAACAATATTTTTTAGTACCGTTCACTGAATGACCTTCTGGGTTAAAGGTTTCTGCGGTCTCTTCCTGGTTATAAATGAATGTAATTTTTCATATTACCTACTGACATGACTTGTAGACGAGGAAAGACTGAAAAATAGCTAGTCATAAAATAAACAATACGTGTCAATGAATGCTACAATGTTGGTCAGACAAAGGCTTGGTTAGTCAGACTGAGTGAACCGACGCGGCGGCGGTGCCAATAACCGTTCCGCAACACGGTTGAACTCCTCAAGGCCAATTTGTGTTAGTACCTATATAAAATCAAAATCATTTATTTCAATTAAACCCATCATAGATATTTTTGAATTGTCAGGAGTAGTAGTCAGTCAGACTAAGTCAGGCGTGAAGCTAGTTGCCTGTTCCAATACGTAGATCCTGTGGAGAAGATCAGGCAAGAAACTCTAAGGACACTCTTTTTCAACAAGTTTTTTACAAGTCTTTGGTTACATTGCTTATGTGCGCAAATTAAATGTGAGGACAATGTAACGTATTGTTCTAAACTATTAACAGTTGCGCAAACTATTACTAAATGTAAGTAATAAATAACAGTTCGGAGCTGACCAGCCCCAACCAACGGCACTCGTTCACGAGCATGACGCACGCGTCTTGCTCCTTTTGATATGGTTGAAGTGGACGATGGCTGATCGTCCACTTCAACCATATCAAAGGGACCCGAGAAATGTCCTTGTTGTTTATTGGCTCTACAAAACTCTGTTGTTGCTTGTCAGTTATCGCAACTCCGCTCTTGTCACGAGAACCTGCTCGTAAGTCCGACTTTGTTCCATATAAACACGCCTTTGACTTGGTAGTCCATCCATCCAAAGCGACGACTAATAACTCTAGCTTTAGTGGGTAGGCACCCCTAAACCTTGAGTTATTACGTATTAACATGTAATAAAATAAAAAAGAAAGAAAGAAAATATATTTATTCAGAACCCGCAACATACATAACATAAATAACAAAAAGAGAGAAAAAAAAACTATAAATCTAAAAGCATTTTCGTACATTTGTGCGGGCCTGAAAAGGTCACCATCTCAGCATAATGCTGCACCTAACAACGTGTGCAGCGCTGGTTTTCAGATATCGCCTCTTAAAGGAACAAGAACAGCAATAAGAAACAAGCTTCTCGTACTACTCAATAATTATCGACTTTGGGATATGACGATCGTAAATAAATCGACTGGCCTGTTGGTCTAGTAGTTACTGATCCTGACTGCTGAGCCAGAGGTCGTGGGTTCGATTCCCACCTAGGACAAATAATCGTGTGAAGAGCATGATCATTTGTTCTGTGTCTGGTTGTAATTTATCTAAAATATATGTGTATTTAGAAATATAATATATAAGTGTGTTTATCAGCAGAGAGGTTATTTTTTGGTCTATCTGAGAATATTTATATGCCACTAATATTATAAACGTGAAAGTTTGTGAGGATGTATGTTTGTTTATTGCTCTTTCACGCAAAAACTACTGAACTGATTGCGATGAAACTTGTAGATAGCTGGAGACCTGGATTAAAACATAGGCTTCTTTTTGTCCCGATATTCTCACGGCATCGAGATAAACACGGGTGAAACCGCGGGACGCAGCTTGTTATCTATAAATTAACATAGACATACATACATTGCATACCCCTATTGCAAAATTGATTACATTTGGTAAAAAATATTTAAAACATACTTAAAAGTGTGTAGTTATAATAAAATATTGTAATTAAATTTAAAAACCTTTGAAAAATCTCTTTATAACATAAAAGTAATATCTAAAGCGGTTGGCAGAGCTCTGTTTAACATCCTATCCCGTAAGTCTAAGTAAAACATTTAAAACTCTATACTGCTTTATACTTAGAATTTCTTAACAAAACATCCTAAACCAATTTGCCCTATAAAACCCAAGACCTCACAGTTGCACATAAACGTTATCGTAATCAAATCATAAGACCAACATAAACCAACATAAACGCAATCTAATTACTGCTTAACATTTTGCTTTACTAGCAGCGCCCCGCGGTTTCACCCGCGCAGGATCCCGTGGGAATATCGGAATAAAAAGTAACCTATATGTTAATTCAGGTCTCCATCTACCTACATACCAAGTTTCATTTCAATCGGTTCAGTAGTTTTGGCGTGAAAGAGTAACAAACATCCATACATCATCACAAACTTTCACGTATATAATATTAGTAGGATGCTTAACATCTATTTAACGCATAAGAACGAACCTGATATTCTCAAATCGCAAGATTTAGTTTAGATTTAGTAGGTATTAATGCGAAAATTACACAAAAAATGGGGTTCCAATTACAAAACTTGGTTTAACCAAACAACTATTCGTTATTTTTTACCTGAGATACCAGTATGCCTTACTTTGAAATCGGCTGTGGTAACATTGTAGACCAGACAAAGACTCGATACTGGTAACAATAACCGTTCCGCACCACAATTGAACTCTTCAAGGCCAGTTCGTGCCAATTGGCTGGATCGCGAAAGTGGTGGTATGGGTTGTAGGTAGTGGTCGTACTATCCGGGTGACTGACCACCTGTTATAGATAGGAAAGCCTTGAGTTTTGGAATAATGTCTTGTCAACTACCGCACGACTAAGTAGTGCCTCTAATAGAACTGATAAACAGCCTTCTTAACGCTTGCGTTGATATCTCCTTTATCAGTAACGGCTATATTATAGAATTCCTAAAGTTTTGTGTCCTATAGTTAAGTGGTAGAATACACGTAACACATACTTGGATTTTCAACGAAAATTTTACCGTCCGTAAACAAAACTAATCGTTTCTTAATTATAGGAACTTGGCATTAGTTGACAAAAGATAACAAGAAAATATGAATTTGAAATAATGGTAACGCATGGTGGCAGGAGGCATAGCAATCTTTATTTAAATCATTATCGAACGAATGCCACACCGCACAAGAAAACCGCAGTTAACGGTAGCTTGGTATCTTATTTCCGCTGGTAAATAGGGTCGCTAGGGCTCCATGACGAGCAGAGGAGAAGGGGATAGGGTGTCAAGGCAGTCTTTGACACCAAGCTTTCGGACCCCACTAACCGCTTGCAATCAGGCGGGCCGGATGTTCATTTGCCAACTTAGTTCATTTAAAAAATAAACTAAAATATTGTTATGCAAAGTTAAGTACAAACATCATCACATATACAAATTGAATAATTTGCTAACTGGCAGTGTAAGATATCAAGTAACAGATTGCTAAATCATAATAAAATACTCTTAAGCCAAATTTTTCATGACATCGATCAGGATCTATAAATAGATATCTAGTGTTTGACGTAATTCTTTCCATTACTTATTCTTGGTTACTGTTCTATTTTAGTGTCCATGACATATTACAGTACTAGCAGCGCCTCGCGGTTTCACCCGTGTAAGTCCCGATCCCGTAGGAATATCGGGATAAAAAGTAACCTATATGTTAATCCAGGTTTCCAGCTATCTACATACCAAGTTTCATTGCAATCGGTTCAGTAGTTTTGGCGTGAAGGAGTAACAAACATCCATCCATCCATCCATCCATCCAAACTTTCACATTTATTATATTAGTGGGATTGTTCTCATCTGTTATTGATGTTTTCTTGTCAAGTTATATCTAACTGCTCATTCATTTACGGGTTTTACAGTTCGTCAAATGAGCAGCGGAATCTTTATAGGAGACCACACTGAGTGTGGTAATATGAAGATTCAACTTCTTCACGTCCGCTTTTCACTTTCCGTCTAAAATAGTCTACTTTTTGGGTATCTTACGAACTAAGACAGTTAAATACGTGGAGGTATGGATGGCAATATTTCATTTCACCCTCAAACTTTGCAATAGACCTTGTTAGAGGTTAGAAGGGCATGATGGATCTGCTCTCAGGGCAGAAAAAATGTTAAAGAACCTTAACCCATCTTGTCTTAAATTCAAAAATTACAAAAATTGTATCAGATTTTAACAACCCGTTTTTGTATAAGATACCCGGTTATAATGTTTGCTGACTATTTATTAGCCGGATATAAAGCTTGCAGATTTATTAAGAAAGTCGAAACTGCACTCCTACTTCCTAGTAGTTAGTTAGTAGTGGCATAGTTAACTGATCATTCAGTTACTAAATTGAATAGATTGATCACATACGCCGTATGTCAAATGAAATGACGGAAAAGGCGTTTTTCATACCGATTAGTGTTTTTAAACTGGTCCGATGTTTGTTTCTGCAGTCAACAGATTGAAATTTTATAAGTTACTAGCAACCCGCCTCGGCTTCACACGGGTAGCAGAGGCATCTTCAACAATCATCAATATATTTCAATCAATTTACACAAAATCTTAACAAATTGTACACCTAAACCTTCCTCGTGAATCACTCTGTCTATTAGGGAAAACCGCATGAAAATCCGTTCAGTAGTTTTTCAGTTTATCGCGAACAGACAGACGCGGCGATGGACTTTGTTTTATAATATGTAGTGATGAATAAAAGTTATCAACTTTACAGAACATTTGCTGTTAAATCTTATTATTTAGGCAGAGAGAAAAACAGTCTTTTTAATATATGATATGAATAGTTGAGGCCATGTTTTCTTTTGTTAAATCACTATGTGTGAGAGAGCGAGAGAGAAATTCTTTTACTAAAACGAATGATAATTAATGACTAAAGTGTAAACACTATATTCATGATATTATGAAAGTGGTATATTGTTACAAATCACGTGTAAACACGGCCGGAATATATTAGCAAACTTTACAAAAAAAATGGCCAAACTATGCAAAAATATGTAGAGCTGTGGCGCCACTCCTAATTAAACCTGTTGTAGACGATGTATAACTACTTGCGCAAGTAACGATCATTACTTTTTAACCCCCGACGCAAAAAGAGGGGTGTTAAAAGTTTGACGTCGATGTCTCTGTGTGTGTGTCTGTCTGTGGCATCGGTGCGCTCAAACGGATGGACCGATTTCGATGCGGTTTTTTTTATTTGAAAGCCAGTTTCCTTGCGGTGGTTTTAAGCTATGTTTGGTTAATATCGGTCCAGCAGTGTAAGAGTATCAGCTCTTTTCCAAAACGATGTAAGGTATTTTGTAATCGTTGAAGGGATTTTCGAGTCAGGGGTGTTTTAAATTTTAAATTTGTGGTTATTAAGGCATTATTTGAAGTAGATTATCAGTCATGCTGACTTTTGCAGTGTCAGTTGTAGTCAAATTATTGGCTTTACTTCTCCGTGATAAGTTTCTGAAAGAGATATATAATAAGCTTGACCCGCAGTTCCAAAGGTAACTACAGATAAGACTCACAAGGGCAGAAGAAAGAACTCGCTTGTGCCTTGACAACGACGTGTCTTGCGTATCTTAACGCTTTGTGACAATTGAAAAGAGAGGAAAACTGAAGCAGTTTCAGCATTTCAGCAGATTTTATACTCACAAATATTTTAAAATACTTGTATAGCTCTAGTATCCATCTGAGTTACCTAGTTTTAAAGCTCAAAACCATATTTACTAACTTCACATATTATTGGTTAGTTAAGTTTGCGATGCATTTATATTTACTAGAGATGGGGTGGTGGTCGAATTTCGACCATGGTTTATTTCATTGGTCAATATTACTTGACCTGTCATTGTATAGACTTTTGTACCATGACAGGTCAAAATATATACTGGACACTCATAGCTGTATGTACCCGTTTTTGCATTTTTTTAACTTTGTAGCTAAAATTGTTCAAAAATTTTAGCATTCGTCACTTCTTCTCTGTATAAACTATAAGTGTGCGAAATTTTATACTCCTCCATCCGCCCAATTTTCGTAAAAAGGGATCCAAAGTTTTCGCTTCACGTATTAATATATAGATAACCACTAAAATATGTGTTATAATTGCTAAAAATAAGCATAGTGAAACAACAACACATGAAAAATGACAACCGCTGTGTAGTACTTGCGCAAGTCGCGTCGTGCGCATTGTCTACACGAGCCTACGACGAAAACCATTCATTAATATATGCGCGTGTTAATTCCGTGCGGAAGTTTACTTCAATCAGATTCAATTTCGAAAAAAGGTCTTTATAGAAGGTCCTTTTATTGTTCGTGTATCAAAACCAAACACATCACCAAAGAATCATATAGGAATGTATGAATGATGAAAACAAACAAATAAATTTTGCTCTCGATATTTTTGATAACCCCGTGTATATTATATACATACATATAATTGACATTCTTGGACATATCATACAGCGTTATCTACACCCAAACTGAACATAGGCTGTCCATGGGATATAGAACACGAATTAACATACTAAGATATATTTTGTTTTGTAAATACCGAGACATTCATGCGTATGCAAATATTTTTCTTTTTTGAACTCACGACCGTTCTTGTTGAAGTTGAATGCTCAACCGACACCGCCGCGTCAAAAAAAAAATAGTTTAAAAAGTTCATGTGTATCGACAACGACTCCGATGGTTAACGGTAGAATTCGAACCCATGTAGCATTTGTTTAAAACTACTTATAAATAAAAATGCATAAATTTAACATTAACATTTTTGTAAAAGTACATTTTTTTTAATCTTTATTAATAAGTAACAAAATAAATAACTTTTTATAAACTTTCATTATGATTTCATTAAGTAGGCACATACTTATATAAGAAATTCTTCAAAAGTTTCAGATTTTTAGCACAAATGTGTCCAGATTACACCTTTTTTTATTTAATATTTTATATTAAAAAAAATATTTTTTTATTCCTACTCTCTCGAGCAGTGACGCGCTCGAACAGTGACACTCATAAACTCGCTCGTAAACGGCCGCGCGAAACCCCATCCGAGAGTCAAGACATATTTTCGTAAATTTCGTCCTCTTTAAGGATCTTATTGCTGATTAGCGCTGGCACTTACCTTTTTCATGTAATAAACAAAACTCTGAGGTCGTACTTTTTTCAGTTTTTTGTTTATAAAAATTACTATTTTTTATTTGCAGAAAAAAATAAAAATACCTACGTCTTTCTCAGAATTTTATTCCGCGATCTAACGATTTTTGCAGATGTTACACTTCTCGACTAGACTATAATATCTAAGTGCGCTCCCGATTGAGTCATGTGTTGATAAATCAATCGGTCACGTATGAAGTTGGCGTCTTGGCGAACAGTCTAGCATCGACCTTGTCTTTGTTTTAGTGCTAAATTATTATAAATATTCGCTGTAAACACATTTGTATGTATCTAGTGTTTAATATCGCTTTGATTGAATTTATATTAGTACCGATATTTGTTACACATATACATACGTATACTTTATGTACAACATATTTGGAAGTGTAGTTATCTGTACTATTACGTAATCTGTGGTGTAGTGCTTGCTGCCTGACTGAGAACTATGTATGTATCCGTAAAAACCGCAGCTACGCGATAACGAGAATAAGACTTAATTCAGACTTACATCCATATTTTGTTAGTAAACCTTATTTATACCTCGACTGGCCTGTTGGTCTACTGGTTAGTGACCCTGACTGCTAAGCCAGAGGTCGTGGGTTCGATTCCCACCCAGGACAAATAATTGTGTGATGAGCATGATCATTTGTTCTGTGTCTGGGTGTAATTTATCTATAATATGTATGTATTTAGATATATATAAGTATGTTTATCAGCAGTCTGGTTACCATAGGACAGGCTCTGCCTAGTTTGGAATCAGACGGCCGTGTGTGAGGCGTGTGAAGTTATTATTATTATTACCTATGGTAGTAATCTATGATATTGAAGATGCAATTTTCTTGAAGGATTGCATTCCAATGTCTCACTATTGGACAATCCATTATAATATTATGTTGTTTCGTTGGTAGTGTCGCCACTTTTAGGGAGGGGGAAGATTGCGGATACATAGATAGCAAGCGATACCATAGTCGTTCCGAATGTCAATAGGAAAAGGTAACCGCTTGCCATCAAGGGGTCGTGTTTTTGTTTGCCACATTAGTAGTATAAAAATATACATATATTAATCATTATTTTAGTATACTGTAAAAGTCATAAATTTTATGGCCAAAATTAAATTAAAAATGTATTTAAAATGTAAATGTAAAAAATATATTAAGTACTATAAACCGGCTTGTTCATCATAAGGCGTCGGACTTGCGATCGAGTGGTTGCGGGTTCGAACCCCACCCAGTGCACTATCGACGTGAACCCACTCCAACACAAGTACATATTTAGCTTAGCTGGAGGGGTTAACAAGAATAGTGTGTGACCCACGTTGCTAGTATTATTTTTTTACAAATCAACTACCATTTGTAGACTGCTGCAACCCAAGAGGAAAATATATACCTTCTTCTTTTAATCCTCCTTCTGATCTATCTAAACCAGTTTCTCAGAATTTATGCATCTTTCACCTGGATCATGTACAAGCCTCTTTTACAGCTCTATTTCAATAGAATAAGGTTTATATTTTATATACATTTTAAAACTGTTCGCGCATTTTGCCTGTCAGTCTGAATTGACTCTACGGCGGTCCTTATGGTTGCTAACCACATTAAGTTTTTCGAGATTCAGCAACTCCCTAAGCGTAACTTACTACCTACCTTGTTCGTGGGAGAGCCCATACTTCGGCTATGGGCTAGCTCGACCGGAGTGATACCCCGGCCTCACAGAAAACCGGCAGTGAAGCAATGATTGCATTGCTTTTCACCGCGTGAGTGAGGTTACCGGAGGCCCTAATCCTTCCCTCTCCCCCCTCATCCGGTCTTCCCCCTACTCTCACCTTAAAGGGCGGCAACGCACTTGTGACTCTTGAGTTGCAGGTGCCCATGGGCGGCAGTAGTAATTTACCATCAGGTGACCCGTCTGCTCGTTTGCCCCCTATACCATAAAAAAAAAACCATAAAATTATCTCTAAATACTTAGGTACAATAATGTATCTGATGTTATTTTGTACCTAATTGTTGTTATTGTCGCATAATCTTTACCTACATGTTATTAGCATATGGAAGCTACGGAGAAATAAACAACATTCTATCGTAAGTACAGCATTTATCAACTTATAATATAAACTAGCCATCCCCGCAGTTTCACCTGCGTTTATCTATTGTATTGTATCTATTGGTCGTAACGTGATGTTATATAGCCTATAGCCTTCCTCGATAAATGGGCTATACAACACTAAAAGATTTTTTAATTCAAACCAGTATTTCTTGAGCTTAGCACGTTTAACCAAACAAACAAATAAACAAACTCTTCAGCTTTATAATATTAGAATAAATTATATCTACACACCTAAAACAAAAAAAAAAAAAATTGCTGTATTATTGCAATTTATTTTAAGTATGACAGTGAAAAAAAATATCTTTGTCATTTTCATGCCAATTTGGCTTGTTTGTGTTCAAATATTCACATTTTAAACCAAAAATACAGTATACCTAAGTTACGAATGTATACGATGATCATTTCATTATTGCGCTTTTTGAACCGACTTCAAAAAGGAGGAGGTTCTGAATGCGACTGAAAATTGTTATTTTTTTTATGTGTACTACGCGATATTTTCGGCATTTGTGAACGGATTTCAATAATTCTGTTTGTAATTAAATGAAATATACTAAGGTTGGTCTCATTCAAATTTGAAGAAAATAGTCCACCACAAGGGTGGAAAATAAAGTATTGTAGAGCTCATTACAATTTATCATTGATACTTTTTTTTAAGTTTATCTTATCTATACTGCGATGTGGGAAATGTCAGATCTAGTTAATGTAGATCATGTCCACAAAGAATTAAATAGGGGATAAGGATTTGTGACTCATATTGTAGCATACTTGCGAACAATCTAATGTAATAATAATGAAATTTCTAACAAAAAACAAACTGACTTCAACGAAATTGATTGTGAATAAAAATGAACTAAAAAATACCTAATGTTATATGTAGTAAAATCTCCCTGAAAATTCATCCAAATTGATCCACTGCTTCTTAAGAAAACCGCAGACATACAGACATACGTACGGATCGAATACACAACCTTCTTTTTTGAAGTCGTTTAAAAATAAAGCTAAACATTTTTTTTAATAATTACACACACATACAATTATTTGTCCTGGGTGGGAATCGAACCCTCTCACTCTGGCTCAGGAGTCAGGGTCACTAACCACTAGACCAACAGGCCAGTCTCTTTTTTGTTTTTGGTTAAACGCTCTAATTTCTGAATTTCTAGTCGGCCATATAGCCCAATTTTTGAGGTATGTTATAGCCTATTACCCATTACGTTAAAACCCTTAGAGCAGTCAGAGCAATCACTGAGTGCTAGGTACTGACGGGGAATTAGTTATTTGTTAAAAAGTTGTTAAAAAGTCTAAGACCTGAACCACAGCTATCATGCCGATTCGCATTTTATCTATTTAAAGTATCTATTTTGTATTAAGACGTATGCGGAAATGTGAATTGATGCCAATCTCCGTACAAAATATAGTCGTAACTCTCAAGCTTTAATAATCGAAACAAAAATGGCGAATCTTAACAGGTACCCACTAATTTTCCTTCATTTCCTACCAATGTTGAAGTAATGTGTGTCTAGTTTGTGTGTGTAGTAAAATAATTGTTGTTAAGTAAATCGTACTCGTGCTAAGCTTGGCAACCATTTATGTTTCTTATTATACAATGTACACAATGAGACACTCACGATGTACAGCGCTAATTATTCACGTGTACTTCGAACGAGACTTTTCGTTACACTCGTGAATACTCGTGACATTTACGGGGACGAGCCCCTCAATGTTTTAGAAATCTCACAAGTGGAACTCGATGACGGAATGTGACTTGGGCTTGACGTTCTCGTGACGCATCTTTTACCTTATAAAGACAGTCGTGTTAATCAAACATTGCTATCACATGATTAATTAATCGCTATAATATCCGATTAATAAATTCTTTATTCTATAATTTCATAGGAATCACTATAAAAACACGTATTTTTTGCACGCAGTGCACAGTGGCACATTGCCAGATTCTAATTTGCTACTGACGTGCTCCCAGTTGACGCTTCCAAACATCGAATAGAACAGTTTCTTACACAAAACATTGAAATAAATAGCAACTCTTTGCCGTAAATGAATAAAGTTTAATATTGATCGCTTCTTTATACCTATCTAATGTGTGAATGAGCACGGCGCGAGAGCGCTTTTCATAGTGTTTGTAATCAATCGTTAGTTCTGGACGCCGCTTTGGATTTTAATAACCCTTTACATTGTACGAGCGAGCGTTGCAACGTCACACTAGCTGCGCACACGTTCCCTAATGGTTGTCTCTGCATGATTTTAGTC
This sequence comes from Euplagia quadripunctaria, assembly GCA_963859945.1. NCBI lineage: Eukaryota > Metazoa > Arthropoda > Insecta > Lepidoptera > Erebidae > Euplagia > Euplagia quadripunctaria. The sequence continues at coordinate 22,365,091 of OY982570.1, read as the reverse complement.
CGGCAAGGTATTTTTTTGTATTACAAAGTCAATTAAGCCAGGACGGTACTTATTTTTAGATTCTTCGTGATTGATCACAATTCCCAATAACAAGAGAGTATTGCGATTGATGTTGGGATTGCTGTATGTATAATATACCAATTAGCATAAAAGCTTCCTGTGTACCATGCAGGACTAGTTGAATAGCATTTCACTAATGTGTTGTATGCAACAAATTATTGAAATATAAAAATGGAATGTAGTAGGTATAACTACCCAAATACCTAGATATATATGTACAGTTAGTCAAACAATAAGCCCATACATAAAAGAATTTACGACGACACGCGACGTTAACAATGCTAGGTTCGAACAAACATCGTTTTGTTTGTTTCATTCATGCAGGTATATAGGTACTGGTATGTGACTGCACGGATGGCGCAATGGCTTAAGTGGTCACCAAGCCACTACGCCGCGCCGAGTGTTGTTGGTTCAAATCCCACACGGGACAAAAAAATCTGTGATCCATGTTATTTGTGTTCACAATTCCTAGTGCGGGAGTAGTACTTAGGATTACATTTATGGCTCGTCTTTGTTTCTTCAGTCATTCATAAACATATGTTTAACTATATTGAATTATACTACTTATAATAATAAACTTAAAATATGTTTCATAATTTAAAAAAAACCGACTTCAATAACAAAAACTATTCCATAAAAGACTTATATATGGTTTTCTCATGGATGCCATTGTCAGAACTGACACAAACAAACACCAAATGGACACGGGGAGCACCAGCTTTCAAATAAAAAAAAGAATCATCAAAATCGGTTCACCCAGTCGAAAGTTCTGAGGTAACAAACATAAAAAAAAACATACAGTCGAATTGAGAACCTCCTCCTTTTTTGAAGTCGGTTAAAAAGGTTATGTTTGTATTTGTGCTCGAATAGAATACGTCCACTTGCACCTCCTACAGCACCCGCTGCGGGTAACCAGCACAACTACTAAAGTCTTGAAGATTTATGTTATTTCTTTAATAGCAGATTCACCATACTTTTGCGGGTTAGGATGGGGTTTTTGTTTTTAAATCAAAATATTCATTTCAATTGGACCAATTATAGATATTTTTGAATTGTCAGGAGCAGGAGACAGTAACAATCAGTTAGTCACGAAGCTAGCCGCCTGTTCCAATACGTTGTGACACTGTTATTGCTGTTACGATTTTTTATGCCCCTAGTTACAGCGTTGTATAAAAATAGATAAAAATATCAATTTAAAGAAAATATAACCAGTAAAATATTTTACGTTCAGTTTACAACTTAATTAAACAGAATCGTAAAACGAGTTGTTGTTAAACGTTAAAGATTTCCACGATAAATAACCATTAAGTTACGAATCACGAAATAAAACAATGCGTTTAATAGTGCCATTAAGATGGGGTATACGACACTAAATAGATCGTATTGGGAGATTGTCTGTTTGTTTATATCTATAATGTTAAATTGATTATTATTGTATTATCATCCCCTTTCATCACTCTACCTTACATCACCCTATCAGCCTTTAGGTATTCTCCGAAGTAACCAGGTTTGATCCGGCTCGAAGGACCAATTTGTTAGCCCTGCGACGAGGTCAACGAGAGATTGTAATATAGAATAGTATTTATAATAGTAAATGATATAATGACGCAAGTTTGGTCACTTACCCGTGTCTTCCGCCACCTATGGGCACCTGCAACTCAAGAGTCACAAGCGCGTTACCGGCCTTTAAGGTGGGAGTAGAGGAAGGGGGGGAAGAAGGGGAGAGGGAAGGGTTAGGGCCTCCGATAACCTCACTCACTCGACGAAATATAATGCAAGCATTGCTTCACTGCCGGTTTTCTGGGAGGCCGTGGTATCTCAGCGGTCGAGCAGGCCCATACGTGCCGAAGCATGGCCACCGATGATGATGATCAGCTGATTATAGGTAACACAAAGAGAAATTTATTATCATAGTGTAAGGTTTGTGTCTATTGGTTGTTTGAGGTCGCATTCGGGTGCAGGAGACTTCTAGTTGGCATGCGATATGAGCAGCATGCGGGTGCAGATTTCTGTTATACATACTTACCATCCTATATACGGGGTCTCCCACATGATTGATACGATATATCTTACATAATAAGCTATGGTTGCTTTAAGATAGTGGCACTAAACACATACTACAATTAACACTTTCAGTGCCACCCTAATTCACACTATATCCTGTACGATACCGCGAATAAGTTGCGTTGGACGCGCTAGGCGTGTGAAATAACTCGACACGCGTGTTCATCAGCATTGTACAAAGGCAAATTGTTATTATTGTCATTTTCTGTGTTTTACCGATGTTACATACATCGGTAATTTGATTAGGGTATATAAAAAGTGATTTACCATAGTTTAGTGCGTTTGAATTTAGAAAAATGTGACAAAATAAGATAGAAGGAGGTAAACAAGTTTCGTAATTATGGCAGAAATTGTCAACATTTTCCCAGCACCAAAAGCACCTCTTACTTATTCGGAGAGAGGTTATAACATGCGGTGGCTTCTTACTGTCGATCTTTTGCGGATTATTTTTTTTTTGTTTGAACAAAAGTTTCCCGTGCAAAACGTTTTTTTATCAAATATAGCTGTTCTACAAGATCAACACTAATAAAAAGAAATATTGCCGAAACATTGTGGACACGGCGTGTTCTCGGCACCTGGAGGAAATTTAGAAGAACACGCCAGGCGTGTCGCCGGCACTGAAAGTGTTAAGTGTAGAGCAATTTTGACTGTAACTGTGATCTATTTTGAAGAATAAAGTATTAGGTGTAACTGGTGCGATTCACCAATTAATTTTATTGGTTTGTTAATCCGCTTGTACAGTTTCCGCAACCTCATGGACATATGACCTCTAGTATTCGCTAACGACCAATTAAAAAGAGCCTTGAGTCATAAGTTATTTTATTAAAATTCAAACGTATATTTACGGATGTATATCCTATACTTTTAAATAATGAATGTATAAATAATTTCAATTTAGATCCTAACATCAGTTTACCTGCGTAAAGCGAATACGTTGCAGTACTGTAACAATAACACGTAAACACGCCATGTGTTGGGCTATTAGCATCATAATCATATTGTGAACAGTGTGAACTTTAAAATCTATTAGCATTTGTGTTATGTAGATTACTGCAGTTAGCTCTGTCGTTATCGGAGAGAGATTAGTTGATAAAATATAAAATGCATATTCTACTTTTTTTTGTAACATGGCAAACGAGCAGACGGGTCACCTGATGGTAAATGATTACCACCGCCCATGGGCACCTGCAACTTAAGAGTCACAAGTGCGTTGCCGGCCTTTAAGGTGGGAGTAGGGGAAGGGGGATGGGTGGGTGGAAGAGGGGGAGGGAGTGTTGGAACAAGGGGGGGGGAGGGTTAGGGCCTCCAGTAATCTCACTCACTCGGTGAAAAGCAATGCAAGCATTGCTTCACTGCCGGTTTTCTGTGAAGCCGTGGTATCATTCCGTGCGTGGTGGCGTATACGTGCCGAAACATGGCTCTCCCACGATAATTTATATTTTTAATATGTTTCAAGTTAAATGGCTCGGAGTTTCCAGCAAAAGCCACCTTGAGCTATTGCTAAGGAAATCGATGGGTTGGGGAGTGTATCCCCTTGGGGAGTGTATCCCCAATCCATCATTTTCCTTCTCTTTTTAACTACCTTTCCCTGTCAATATACACCCAATTTTCAATTTCTAAACGCAATAAAAAGATATGGCATCTTAAGCCTTAGATTTGACCAAATTTGAACGTTTCGCAGGTAAATCAAAAGCTATAGGGTTCTTCCCATTAACCTAGAATCATGAAATTTGTTAAAAAAGATGATGTATCTCAAGGTCTTACAGCACAGTAAAGGAAAAAATCCTTGTGATTAACTGATTACAAACATATTTTTTGCGGTTGGAAAGTTGACTTTGTCGTACATAGCAACCCGGTAAAGACGGGCAAAAATTTTTGAGAATTGATCCCCGCGATGGACGTACTATCTACATACAAGTTTGTTAGCTTATAGAACCCTCGGTGCGCGAGTCAGACTCGCACTTGTCTGGTTTTTTAACTAATGATTGGCATGTTTTACGCATGTGCATTGAAGTTTGTTGTACTTTTTAATGATAATCTACTACAACAAAAATCACGAAATGCGGCATAACATGATCTGCCCAGGCAGGTCTCGTTAGGACCAATTCAACTGTCGGCCTACTGGACGCTTTTCAACTACACATACTTCACATATCTTACTGTAGCTTAAACGTTCCCAGTTTAAATTAGACAAAAAAAATAGTAACTTAGTACTCATTATACCCTAAATAACCAATACCTAACTAGTACAGAAAAAATTACATTAACAAACAACGGACGATACGTATACATAATATACCATATTTAACGGTTTACGGGTAAACAGACTTCAAACGACTCAAGCCTTGCTCACATGATTTGATATCCAATTACTGGAAGCCTCGTCAATTGATTGAAATTAGTATCGCTGTCGGTCAATTGAGAGGTCCCTGTTTAATATACGTATTGATTTACTCCCTACCGCCCCCTGGGGGGAGGCAGGGTGTTTATGTCTGACTTAGCTACGGTATGTTATGAATGAAGATGTGAAGATATTTGGCATAATTCTGCCGTGGTAATCAAGATAGCAGTAAGTCAGGAAGACGCCTCTTCTAACATATATATTTTTTGTAGAGTTATACTTCTTTTGGCGCGTTATGGAAAAATGATGAGAGTAAATTTTTACGATGCGCGCGCATACCGTCACGAAAAACCGACACCCTGAAGTTAGCTAGCCAACGTTTTAGTTTTTCAAAAAAGTTACCAACTTCACGATATTGATAAAAAATGGTTTTTACATATTACTTTGAGTACGTTTGTAGAATTTGAGGTTGGTTGACGGTATATATTATTTATTATGATATTTAAATAAACTTTATTTAACTAGATAAGAGTATAACTTCTTACACACACACTTTTATTTTAACTTTCGCCAGTTGAATGCAAATTATCGCCTGGCGGTCGAATTTTGGTTTATTTCTTTGGCCAGTATAACTTGAACTGTGTTTGTATTATAGTCTTATGTACCATGACAGGTTAACATATACTGGACGGTTGTAGCTTAATGGAACCGTAATTTGTAACACATTGTTAAATCGTATTAATATTATAGATATACCGGTACCGCACCTAAATGCTCCGATCGTGGTCACGGATAGACGACGCCCGTGGACACGGATAGCCCGTGACCACGATCGGTGTAATTCGGTCAAAACTTCAGGTAACGAAGAAGGTATTGTACCTTAAAAATATAATCGCGATTAAGTCCCAAAATTAAAAAGATAATATAATCTATAAATTCTTACTTACGTTGTTTATTGAACTACCTATTAATAATAAATAACTATATATGTAAGATCTCGCCTGGGAAAAAGGTAGAGCAAGACAGATTTGTGCTCGAATTCGAAGACACCCGATTTGGAAAGTACCGAAAACTGAAGTTAAATAGGGTTGTCTCGAGAGGCTAGTGAGTTTGTGCAGCAGAGAGCGACAAAGCGCGAGTGTTTATAGGCAGTAACCGTAAGTTAACAGATAAGCCGTGTGCTTGCTTGCTCACTTGTTGGATATAAATTAGCTATAGTTTCGAAAAACTAAAAAAAAACGTTTAAAAGGCGAACTAAATTAAAAAGTAGAAAAGAATTCCACCATCCACCTCCTGGCTTAATCATCAGATCATCGTAAGCTTTCTTGGACGCGTCAAAACGAATCATATGAGTCCAAACTCGAGGAGTTAACTAGTAGCCACTGAAGAGGTGCAGTATCCACCTCCTAGCCCCATCATCAGAACAGCTCCAAGATGCCAAATTATAGTATTGTCATCCAAATTACATATACATACAAGGTTTCATTTCAATACGACAATTAAAAGTAGGTTGAAATTTACTTCTTAGATTTATATACATAGTCAAATTAGTTACCATGTAAATTAAAGCGTGTTAGAAAAAGTTCAGGTACTTAGAATTCTAGTATTGTTTAAAAATTATACATATATTATTTCCTAGTCTGAATTATTTACCAAACTACTATTGTTTACGACGTTTAATCAGGCCAAATATGCAACAAATTCATGCTGGCTGATTCAATCAATGAATCATCCTCTACCAGTTCCTTGTTGGAAGGCCTGTATGCGGCTTAACCCTTGGCTCTTTCGCGTTTTGTATTCAATCTATCAAAGCCACCTTCTTCAGGTAATCGGTCCACCCGGCTCAAGGTCAGCCCACTTTACTTTTACCCATTCGCGGTGTCCACTTGAGCACTCATTGTAAATATCATTGACTAAATATAGATTTCAGTAGGTAGACATACTTACGTACTATGTATTTAATTAATCAGATACTCAATATGTTGGTGCTTCCGATTTCAAAGACAGCTATTGTTTGTAAATCTTTACCTAGTAACCTCCGGAACTTGTAGGTCAAGAGTCTTTCTGTATTATAAAACCACTGTCTATTCGGTTTAAAAAACATTAGCATTTAACGCGATGTCAGTAGAAGCACCAATCATTTGATATACAAACTATTTATAATTACTCGTTTACATACGTACGTTTACTATTACAGTAAACATCAAATAAAAATTTAAAAAAAAACAGTTTTCACTAATTACTAAACTAGTCAGAAAAATCCTGTTTGTGACGTTCTTCTCTTCACGTTTTACTACTGTTCAAGTTCTATACGACCGTCAATACACTTGGTGTCTTTGTAAGATTTTCTTCTATGTCTATTTAGGAAATTCATCGCATACATAGAAAAAAAAATATATGCCCAAACATCATTTTACTAAATTTATTTGTTTAAATAATGAAAAAAGTCAAAAGCACAATATTTTTTTGGCAATTTATAGTATTAAAACAAAATCCTACCTCGACCTCATTCACCGATAAATTCATTCACCGTAACAAAAATCCGAGGTTATAACCCCCAGGCGCTCGTCTATACATATATGCATAATAAAATAATTACAATAATACTTTGTTTACATTGATTACAAAAATCTAAATGAACAAAAAATACATCATAATTATATAAAAGTGTTCGGTATCCGCACTGGTTTTCAATGAAAGGGCATATTAAAAGTGATTTTATATGACCTGTAAACAAAGCGAAACGAGACATTTCCTTTATAATTAACTTTTTTTTAGTATAACCGACTTCGATGCGTCTAAATCATGATAAATTGTAATAAGCAGCATTCTTCATGTTTAGAGGTGGAATATTTTCTTCAAATGGACCGATTTATGCAAAAATCATCCAATCCACAACCTCGAAAATTTTGAGATTTTGTAACCTATGTACTCCGAATAAGGCATATTTTAACATATCAAAGTCTGGATTGGATAATTTTTGCTTAAATCGGTCCAAATTTAAATCGTACAAACCTTGAGTACAACCTATTCAATACAAAAAGATTTATTGAAATCGATTCACAAATGGTAAAGATACCGCGCAACATACACAAAAAATAGCCATATTTAGTCGAATTGAGAAACTCTTCCTCTTTGAATGTGGTTAAAATAATTAGTTATTGTTACGAATGTTTTCATTATCAACATCATCCTCCGCGCCTTTTTTTTTCCGTGTGGAAACCCCCACGGGTCGTCACCTCACCATGGCTATTGGTGAAGTGGTATGTCGGAACGGTGTTCACACGGTGTTCCGTCACAAGTGAGTCTATCGCAAGGGACTCGGGTATACCCTAGGAAGGAAGTCTCCGAGAAATCTTATGACTGACCTAGCTAGTATTACATAACCTTGCAGTGTGGTAACCTACCTACTCGGTTACTACTTAGCCACGAGTTTTCATTATGTTGTAACTAATTCCCAAAAGAAATCACGATAAATCGTTCATATTGTGTGAGTACAGTGCAGAAATATTTTGCTACTTGTATGTTATTGAAGTTTACTCCTTAAGAATCGATTTTCATATAAGGCGCCCGGTATACGCATGTAATATGTGTATTTAACTTTATGTTATATATATGTATATGGAATATATACTATACAGCGTCTAGAAATGACGTATATATATATATATATATATAGAAGAGAGAGAGAGAGGGAGAGAGGGAGAGAGAGAGAGCCTCCAGGAAATTGTAAACTCCAGTCGTGCGTCGGAGCTGACACACACCTTTTTTTTGTATTTATCTGTAATTTCTGATAAATAAAGTATCTGTTTTCTTATTTTTTCTGATAAATAATATTTTGATAAATTTAGTTTTATCATGAGTTTTCTGGCTGTATATTCGTGGTTGTGCATACATATAACGTGCATAACATTTACCTAATGGTAATATCCAACAGTAACACCTCTGATGTGATAAGACTACCTAATTCATAAGAATATGACATAAAAGAATAATAAAAAGAAACAGTCATTTTAATGAATTATTGATAGTCTGAATTTTTTAGTTTAAATTTGAATTGTAAATATCTTAAACATAATTTACTCATTTATATGTAGGATATACAAAGATGCTAGACATATATTATGTAAAACTTGTAATTCTCATGTAGTAATTCAATTCAGTCTCACACGCCGAAAATCAAATTAATATTCTTAAATTAGACTAAACACTACAGCTAAAATCGACCTGCGACAAGTCTTGATTTCAATAAACCTTTATTTAGACTGTACCCGACTAGTCGTTAGACTTGTCTTGTCTCTTGTCGTTGGATACTACTACTGTATGAAGGTGCCCATACCGACTGCGGCTACAGCTAATTTTCTTTATCACTACACTACTTTGTATGTGTCATTCTCCCATAGAACTGTTTCCCAGCCGGACTGTGTTGAGTGTACGTCTAAAACCTTTTCCCAGAATGCTAGAAATATTCGTCCACAATGTTGTAAGTTGCTGGCTAAAGAAATTGCAATAAGTTGTTGCTCCTGTTGCAGTGTACATACATTCTTATGCGTGAAAACGCATCCTTCGGAAGAAATTAAAGTTAAGTTCATAGTAGTGTTACGAGGTGAGGTTCGAGATTAGAAAGTTACACCAATTTATTACCAAATTAGACACAAATTATTTTAAAAATTCACAAATAACACAATTACAATTACTTCTCACTATTTCAATTATCACTTGTATTTCGCACTTATCGCCTTGTTTCCCCGCTGATCGCTCAACTAGAACTCTTTTCATACCGCAATGCACCGCCTTACGAGATATACTCTGTACGTTATTTCGTAGAGATATCGTATCATTTTCCGAAACCTTGAAACCACTCTGAAATTTTCTAATATAATGTGGGACATTCTATAAATAGACTACTAGTTCATTGTCAAAAGATGGGTTGCATCTCAATTTAGGTAATCGTAACCCTTTATGATTTCCTCTCGTGCGTCTCAATTAAGTGCCGTAACAGTAGTAATACTATCTAACACCTGTAGCTAAAATCTCCCTATGTTGAGATGCTGAATAATTGTAACTTAAATATCCTTATCAGTGATTACAAGTATTCTTATATCTGTTGTTTATTCATTGTAAGTCACTAATTACATATTGTTTGTTAAAAGCTTCACTCCGATAGTTAGTGCTTCAGTGATAATAGACCGATTACAAAGTAGATATATTATGCTCTAGTCAATTTATTGACATGTATTAAAAATGATTTACTTGGACTTGTGTAAACTAAATTCATAATATCTTATATTTTATTATTTTTAACTTTTAATGTGTATTAAAAGTAATGCCACTTGACGGTTGAACATGGTGATACACAATTTATGGTCACTGCTCTGCTCCTGAGGGTCGTAGGCTGATATTACATTGCCTATAATATTTCTCGATGAATGTTCTATCCAATACAAAAATAATTATTAAAATCCGGTTGATAGCTCCAGAGATTAGAGCGTTTAAACAAACAAACAAAAAACTCGTCAGCTTCGTTATATCTATATATTAATACGTGAAGCGAAAACTTTGGATCCCTTTTTACGAAAATTGGGCGTACGGAGGAGTATGAAATTTCGCACACTTATAGTTTAAAATTTTTTAACAACATTTGCTACAAAGTTAAAAAAAATGCAAAAACGGACACATACAGCAATGAGTGTCCAGTATATATTTTGACCTGTCATGGTACAAAAGTCTATACAATGACAGATCAAGTAATATTGGCCAATGAAATAAACCATGGTCGAAATTCGACCACCACGCGATCTCTAGTTAGTATAGATAGGTACCATAAGTTTTCATGTCGGATACTGGTCAATCGTTCTTGAAACCGGGAGAAGTTGGCCTAGTGGAATCTTTGCTCTAACATGAGTGCATGGAGCTTGGGCTAGTAGAATCTTTAATCAAACAAGAGTGCGTGGAGCTGGGTAAGTGTTTTCTAAGGTCTCTGCCAATTGTGATTGTGATTATACTTTTATTGCATAGCTTATAATATCTGTCGTTAAAATTTAAATAAGATTTACAAATTTATACCAAACTTTTGTAGTTCTTACGGTGTTAGAGTACCTACCTACTTTCCGAAAAATAGCCGCTCCAGCTCCCAGGACATTTCTGCAAGAAATCGGAATCATAAAAATACCTCCTTTACGAAAGACCCCGTTTAACCAGCATAGTATTGAATTTTCCCTTCAAATTCCGTACCTATCATTTCCTTATAGGGTTAGCAACTAACGAGTGACTTATTGGCAGCGGTAACCGCTTACCATCGGAAGGGCCGAACATTGGATATATATACGGAGATGCCCTTCCGCCACCGTTGAATGACTTTTACGGGGCGGACTTATATGTGAATAATCTCGTCTTGCAAGCCACTATGGGTAAAAGCACACCCTTGGGCAGGGCATATGCTTGTTTGTTGCCCCAGTATTATAACTAAAAAATAATACATAAAACAAAAATAAACACACAAGCTCTAGACTACAATATATAAGAAAAGTATAACACTATTGGTTGAACCAGAAAAACAAGTAAGAATTAAAATATCTGCCGGTCACTCCAGGTAAAGAAATACCAGTTAAAACTAAAGGTGGTCCCTAATGAACAAAAACATTCAGATGCTTACGTACCCACTCAGTATCACAATATTCACAATGTGTTACAATGTAATGTGTTGAATGTCGTCCCTTATCGGCATAGCTATGAGACCACAGAATATACCTAATAGATATTGCCCTAGAACGGTACAAGTGACGGGCGGATAGCAGAATCAAATTACCTTTGGGCTTTTCTTTAAATAAAAAGAATGAGACAAGTTTGTTCATTTTATGGCACGGAGTGGGTAAACAAATATGGCCGATCGGTCGGTCTTACCAGCGAGCATCTTAGCCTGTCAATGATTAATTACGTCAGCAAGACTGCGATCTTGTAAAAACATCTTTATGATATTTTTCTGAAACTTTTTACAACCAAAAAAGGGCAGGTCATTCCACAGTATAAACATCTTTCATCGTTGTCTATATTTCACATTCATCACAATCCTTTGTTTTTAATAAAAGGCCTAACCTAACCTCACCTAGTCAACATTTTATAATTCAAAATTACAGTAAAACTAGCACCGCCCCGCGGTTTCACCCGCGTAAGTCCCGATCCCGTGGGAATATCGGGATAAAAAGTAGCCTATGCGTTAATCCAGGTCTCCAGCTATCTACATACCAAGTTTTACCGCAATCGGTTCAGTGGTTTTTGCGTGAAAGAGTAACAAACGTCCATCCATCCATCCATCCAAACTTTCACATTTATAATATTAGTGGGATGATCAAAAAAATCTCGTCAATAACTAAACAAAAAAAGAAAATCGTTTGACAGACAGAGGAGAAAAAGGTACTCTGTTATATCTCTACTTAAATATAAATCTTCATCCTTTTCCATCTCTTATAGTCTTGATTTGACCAAAAGAGACCCTACATTCATTTGCAAATTACGCATCATTTTTATGACGCTTTGACGTTAAAAAAGGATATCGTTCACCTCTTATAACATACACCCTCGACCAATAAGTAGCAAAATACATTGAAGTTTTTACAATGTTTGGTTGTACCGGACAACGCGTGCGTTGACACACTGTACTGTTTTTATTGCGCGTTGCAAACCATTGCTGATTGTGTTGCCATGTTGTGGGCGATCGACATCGGGCATTTATATAATTATTTGTACATTGTTAATACTAGCGTACTTCTGAAATACACACTGAATATTTTTATCATAGCACTTTATTACAATTTTTTGCGGTGATCGAGTGTTTGACGCACGATGTTTAGAAGGCAATTACTTTGACATGCCCAAAATTAAGCTTGGTCGTTATAAATAAATGTAAGCATCGAGAATAGTTAAAAAATAATAATTTAAAAGCCCACACAGAAAAGTATTTTAACACCAATTTTAAAGAAGTCCTTCAAGTCTAAATTGTCAATAAAAGCAAAACCAAAACGTGGTTTATTTATTCATTTCACAGTTTTAATACTTTTATTTTAAACTACCAGTTCCCGCGCGGCTTCGCTCGCGTGTACATATTTATATATTTTGCCCGGAACCCTAATTCTTTTTCCAAAATTAAAAGTAGCCTAAGTTGCTCCTTATAACACCAGCTATCTGCCAGTGAAAATCCCGTGGAAATCGATCCACTCGTTCCGGAGATTAGCCGAAACAAACAAACAAACAGACAGGCAAAAATTAAAAAAAATGTTATTTTGGTATATGTACGGTGTATACATCCAAATGCACTTAGTAAAAAGCGGTTGTTTTAATATTACAAACAGACACTCCAATTTTATTTATTTGAATAGAGTATAGATGTATAGATTGATACATCGTGAGATTTTTTGCACAAGAAACTTCTAAACAAAGACCATTTTATGATTTTTTTACGTTCTAATTCTAATTATAGTTGCATTTCGCGTGCGTTCATTACCGACCGTTAACCATCACCATTGTGTATATTGGTTTCAGATGCTACAGGAGAGAAGACTGTGCATCTTGGACTCCGAGCTGTCGGAGTTGGACGTTTTCGAAAGACTGATGCGATTTGCGGGCGCACAGCTGCGTCTCTTAGAGTGTTTCCAGGTAAATACCATCATGTAATCTTGTTGTCCTTTTGTCAGACTATAGTAACCAAAAGGTCGAATACCCGACATAAGTCCCTGTAGTCGCGATATGAATTGGTTAGGTTCGTTGTAAAGGGGACAAAAAGTTGCCTGAACGTTTAAACCTGAATATGAACACTGAACACTTCCCAAGGAACTAAATCTACAATGCAGTGCGTTTTGCTTTTGAGACTACTATGAAGCTTATAGATTTTAAAGGAGGTAAGGCACGGCACAGAACAAGGTGGGACAGAGCAGACTTTAAACAGAAGTCTGTTGTGTTTAATCCGTTTTTCGGAGATATTTATAACTAATCACGGCATCTTTCAAACTTCTGACAGTTATGTCAAAAAAGCTGCATTAGAAAAGTTAAAATGGTCGTTAAGTTTTCTTAAATTTTCTAATTTTTCATCACAAGAACCTTCTCCTGACACTAACAAATACACAAAAAAAGAATTTGCAAAATCGGTCCAGCCGTTCACGCGTGATGCCGTCACCAAGGGAAATAGAGATTCATTTTTATATACTCGTATGTACATAGATTTCGCTATACGCGTGAATAGATGTATATTTTATAGTTTTGTCAAGTTACGGTAAAAACTTATCATACAATGCATGTGATTGCCTATATTAATTGACTACGTTCTCAGTTGAATAATTATCGTAAACTGCAAGCCTTCAAAGTTATACAGACCAAACTTGACGATTTTTTTTCTAGGAAGGTATGAAAATAGATAGATTGTTATGCAACAAAATAGTTATGTAACTCGTTTGAACTTGACGCTAAACTCTGATTTGTTTTCTTTTTTTTGTGACAAAGAACTCAGCTTCACATTTATTTTTATGTTTTTGTTACACATTGTAACTAAGTCAAAAAAACTACATACCAGTATAACACCAATACCAGTTTTATGACGAAAAGTTAAACTTTCAAGAAATGACGGACAAAATATTAAAACATTTGCGTGTTTACGATACCAGGTTCAAATTGCGTGGTATAAAAGCTTTCGGCTTTCGTGTTACACGGAATACGGTGGAAATTAATACCTGAATAATCTAATCTGACATCGATATATTTCAACTCTGTCGTTGAAAATGCATTACTTATTTATAGTAGAAACATAAACCTGCCATCTATTTCGGTTTCCCGGTCTACGTCTGAGGAGCCACCACCATCTGGGGTGGAGGGTGGGGTTCACTTAAAGGTGCCGAGCGACCTTTCAAAGAGCAATTCCTCACTCGGATGCTCCCATTCAGGATAGGGTGAATTCTATTATCATCAACTCATTAGGTACGATCATCTACTTTCATCATAGAGTCCGTTGTACTATTTTTGGATCTTTTGTAAGCAACCAATATTAATTATGGAGCGTATTTAATAGATGGATAGATAGATGTATTTATTTGTACGAAATATGGTTATTATTATTATTAAAGATCTTATAAGTACAATCTTTTTCATACTTCACCTATTAATTTCAGTTTACAAAAAGAACTGCGAAAATAAAAACTGTTCCACAACCAGTTCAATGTCACAAAGAAATAAGTATTGAACAATCAGGAATACAATATGAATATAAATTTAAAAAGAAAATTTTAAAATAATAGGTGCTAAACAAAGAATAATTAATAATCCGATGGCCTTTTTCTTTTGTCCTTCGAATTGATCGAAGGACCAAATATCTAGCTACCAGACATAATAGTTGTGTGCTTTCGTGCAACTTGGACGTTGGTTCATATTTTTTTTCACGAGCTATAAAAAGCCTAGCAGAAGTTAGGGCCTACTGAAAGAGTCTGGTAACAATGTATTGTAAATTCTGTGACAAAACTGAAAACAAAGTAAACCTACTTGCAAATGCTACAGTACAAAAGGATTATCGTATAAAAACCACCTTAAAATAACTTTTTTTTAATTTTCCTAAAACATCTTCAAATGGTCATCTAACGTAAGATCATGGCAAGTCAAGGGTGGAACTCATTGCTCCCACGAAGCGTGCACTAGACAATAACAGTAACTATGTACATCTGAACAAGAAGCATGTTTACATCTGCACCAATGTCATACTCATCACTGTAATGCACGCAGTTGTGCCGGGGTTACCACCGCTCTCATTAAATAGCCACATGTGTTTTATTTTCTTTAAAAATAAGCTGGCATAGTACTTTGTAGAATATGTTATTGAAAATTTTCATTTTTTTTTTCAAGTAAAGAATAAATATCCACTATTATCCAATATAATTTTGCGAAAGGGGGCGAGGAACGCAAATAAAATCTTGTAAAAAAGGCGAGCATGACAAGGAGTTACAGCAAGAACTTAAACTAAACTCTTTGGTAGCTCCTTTTTGGTTCGAATCGCTAAAGTCTGGAATGAACTGCCTGCGTCTATTTTATCAAAACAGTTCTAATCCTAGAACGGTCAAGAGTAGAGCGAATAAGTTTCTCTTTCATAGGCGTACGCATTGCGCAGGAAGCTACGAGCGTAGGTAGTGCTTTCTGCTGATGGGTACGGAAACAGGAGCTCCACAGGTTATGGTAATGGGTTATATGTTTGAAAACGCACAAATTACACCACAAATTAAGTGTTTATAGACATCGGTCACCGCTTACTATCTGGCAGGCTGGCAAGAACATTGCTGGCAATACTTTTATTTATATAAGTTGCTTCTGTAATTTCCGTCGAAGAATTATTTGCCCCAAGAAGATTTATTTGAAAGATAGAAGTAGATCTCGCGTAAATGTAGATTTTGCGATTCAATCAATTCAGGTTGACGGCCGTCTAAAAGTATTTTCTCTATCCCTTGGGATTAGTACTAGCAAGTACCGTGAAAACAACAAAAATAGCCAAGTGACGAGTAGATGTGCAACATTGTATTAGAACTTAAATAATTCCGTACAACCCTACTCTATAATAATCGCAGATGTTTGCGCCTGCGCCGCACAATGACACCATCAACCTACAGCTATGTCATCTGTCATCTCGACGTCACTTACATATTTTATATTTACATGTGTTCATAATAGCTATTGTAATGTTCTCAACTGTTATAAACTGTTATGAGATACATTATCTGATTATTATGTGTAACTGTAGCTTATGTAATGAAATGTGTTAATTATTGACGATCAGTTTAATGAAATAAAGATATTGATTTTGAATTAATTATAGTTATATAACTCCGTTTGTATGTATACCTGGAAGAAGTGCTACAAATACAAAACTCGTCAATATTTTTTACAGCCTACTATGGAAGCAAAGTTCATTTTTTTTAACCTACTTCAAAAAGGAGAAGGTTCTCAATTTGGATGTTTCAATTTTTTTATGTATGTTCGGGCATAACTCTGTCATTCATAGAAGGATTTACAAAATTCCTTTTTGTTCGAAAGCAGTTTATTCCAAAATGGTCCTATTTAAATTACGTAAAGATCTGATGAGTTTATTTTTTATCATGATGTAGGCGGATTCAAGTCGGTTATAGACTTTTTTTAAGTTAATTATTATTCTAGAAATTATTACTAGTATCTCACAAGGCTTGTGTTCTTGTTAACGCCTCGAATTTAGCTAAAATTCTTGTGTTGGAGTGGGTTCGCGTTGTTAGTGTACTAGCTGGGGTTCAAACCCATAGTCTTTTTAATCGTAAGTCCGACGTTACCGTCACATTCTACTCTAGGCAGTTTAATTCTTATTTCTTTATACCACTATGTTGGCAAGTTGAATGTAGGCAGAACGCGGCCCGTCCAATAGAAGCGACTCATTTAGTTGACATACAAAAATACATAAAAAATGTAAAGGACTCGTGAATTATTAATGCAACGAGTGAAGCTGATTTTGCGATTTGGTTATAGTAAAAAACATTTTTACACGAGAAAAAGAATAATATTTTGTGAGAGGGCCTCTATTTGTTAATTTCTTTTACATGAAAAAATAAGGCGCTCTATGCTTATGAATATGCACTCCGAAGCCTACGCGTAAGGGCGCTTTTGTTTACACAAACACGTGTTACAAAGGCGGCTCTTACTCGGTGCTGCATTCAATATTTATGCAATACTAGCAGCGCCCCGCGGTTTCCGATCCCGTGGGAATATCGGGATAAAAAGTAGCCTATATGTTAATCCAGGTCTCCAGCTATCTACATACCAAGTTTCATCGCAATCGGTTCAGTAGTTTTGGCCTGAAAGAGTAACAAACATCCATCCATACATACATACATCCATACATCCTCACAAACTTTCACGTTTATAATATTAGTAGGATTCCAATAGCTGCCAATGTTACCGAAAAAGTTTAAATATAACTAGATCTCTTATTGTTGATTATGTAGAAGGTTATGAGAAGGATCCCTATTCCCTATTGTAATAATATTGTTGTATTCTCCTGGTGAATAATCCTGTAAACCACGAACAAGTCACCGTCAAGTTTCGTTCCTCACATTTAATTTTTAATAAAACAACACGTTTGTTTATTTTTAACCACGTTAAGAATTGCTACAAGGAGATTCGTTTGAAAATTATCTAACAGCTTCAGAAGTTTTCGAAAATCTTGTAAAAATATCTATAAAATTACAGTAAGAAAAACGAAAAAATTAACCAAGAAAATGTTTAATCGATATTTGGTTAAGAAACCATTATAAAATACTGTTATAAACAACATTTACTAGTAATAAACATAAGCGCATTAGACCCAGCGGAATCAGTACTCTCCCATACATTAACATAATTATTCTTCATTCATTCTTCTTCGACAGTAGTAAAAATAATTAAAGATAATGCGCGTATCTTTTGGTTATGCATTTGTTAAGCGAACATTGCGAATTCGTAACAAATTATATTAAAATATACAAAAAAGCACTTGTTATTCAAAGGTTATTTAAAAGTAACAACTACCTGTTTTAATTTTTTTAATTAAAAATAGCTTTTTGGTCTTTTAACTTGTTATTATCGTTAAATTTGTAAGTATTATGGACGAATAATCACGTGCTACTGAATCATAAGTCCTGTGTTGTTATAATTACATGTAATTGGCATCAATGTATAAATAATATAATTTGTATGTCTAAAATAAATGGAGTAAACATATTTCGCCACCCGGCGAAAAAAGTGTCATAATGCAAATCATGTCGAGAAAACACGACTTTTACGCCGGTGAATTAAACAAAACGAATAACGATGTTTTTACAGCTGTTTTTAAAATGCAACATTTGCTATTCAATGCTATAAAAATGTCAAAACGTACCTAAGATGTGATATAGCACTTTTTTGTGATATGACTTTTTTTGCCGGGTGGCGATTTAATCTAATTTTAAACTGTAACATCAACGTTACACATGCTTAGACAAATAAATTTATCTTCCTAAATTGTCGTTATAAACACGTCGGGAGTGTAAAACACCAATCAACGCGCTTGTCACGGTACCTCATTAAAATTTTCAAATCAAGGTTGGTAGTTAAGGAGATATGCACTATATGACCCGATTAACATTAGTCCAGGTAAGGAAGGAGTGTTTGAGTATTTGAATTTAACAAGCTAAATGCAGGCGCTTTTAATGGTAAACTCTCTGTCTGGAATAACGTTGGCAGTTTTAGTACTAAGAGTGATCTCTGATGACTAGAACTCGTTATCGAGATTAGTAAGGAGAGACCTCCCGTGATACCATCTCATGTTACATATTTTATCTCGTTATTTAAATGTCGTCGTCTGATCTGGTATTGCATATCGTCCCATGACATTGACAGTTATTAGCACAATGAACATTGGTTTATGTAATAAAAGGTGATTCAAAAAGCTGTTATAGGCTGGCTCTTTTCTCTTTGGCTCTACCTGTAATTGTATCGCAAAACTTGGTACTTAATGTAATAAAAAAAAACTTTTGACTTTCATAGTGTTTCATTGTCAACTAGATGAATTATTATATACTAGCTGCGCCCCGCGGTTTCTCCCGCGTAAGTCTCGATCCCGTGGGCATATCGGGATAAAAAGTAGCCTATATGTTAATTCTGGTCTCCAGCTATCTACATACCAAGTTTCATCGCAATCGGTTCAGTAGTTTTTGCGTGAAAGAGTAACAAACATCCATCCACCCATCCATACTCACAAACATTCACGTTTATAATATTAGTAGGATTGCGGGTTCTTTTGCTACGATTGAGTTGGCAAGCAAGCAAACAGTTTAACCTCGTGGTAAGGAGTTACTGGTATCAGGGTTAAAATCAACGATGCTAGATAATTATTATTTTATTTTTGACAGCCCTTTTGGTTGGTGGTAGTGCTTAGGGATTCCGACTGCTGAACCAGAGTTTCCGGGTTCGATTCCCCCACAAATCAAATAATTGTGTGATGTGCACGATCATTTGTTCTGTTTGGGTGTAAGTTATGTAAAATATGTATGCATTTAGTAACACACTAGCAGCGCCCCGTAGTTTCACCCGCGCAAATCCCGATCCCGTTGGAATATTGGGATAAAAAGTAGCCTATGCGTTAATCCAGGTCTCCAGCTATCTACATACCAAGTTTCATCGCAATCGGTTCAGTGGTTTTTGCGTGAAAGAGTAACAAACATCGATACATCCATACAAACTATCACATTTATAATATTAGTGGGATAAGCATGTTTGTCAGTATGGTAACCACAGTACAGGCTCTGCCTACTTTGAGATCAGACGGCCGTGTGTGAAGGTGTCTCAAGTCATTATTATTATTTACGGGTTTCGCATTCCTGTTCAGCTTCGATGGCGACGATCCTAGTTATGAGCAAAAATATAACACTTAAGTAGTTTCACTGCCGTCTTTTGTACGGTGGCTGTACATTCTGCGTCTCGCAGCTGTACTTCTTTGGATTTAACTTTATATTTATTGTACTTATAGTGTAACTGATTTTATTTTATAATAATTTTCAGGCAGTGATCGGCCATGGATCAAAATTGTCAGCGGAGCTGGCAAAAAATTACCTTGACACGTGTGACGCCGCCATACGCTCGAAGGACTCATTAATACACCTTGGACTTAGACTAGGTGAGTCTAAAATATATTGAACACTATTTTTATTACTTACTCGAGGTCGCATGTTAACACTTAATTTACTATTTAACATAATTACATTCGGCTTGCCTTATTTAATAATCCTGAGATACAAATCTAGGCAGTAAAACCTCCTGGGTATTATTTTTAATTGTTCGTTTTAAAGTAAAGGTTCTGTTAAAAAATTGTTTTATTTATTTATTTATTTAAGGACAACCAACAAAGCATACACCAAAATACATGATAAATTTACAATACTTTTACATTTTATAGTGTAGCCTTAATTAAAGGCCGCCACGACATGCATGTTTTAGTTAGATGCTACCACTGATACACAACCCTGAAAAACAACAGAACATTATTTTGTGTGTCTATAAGTTTTTCTTTAAATACAGTAAATATGAAGATTGTGCATCAGCTTCTATCAATCCGGCGAATTACCAACGAATTACGGATTGATGGTGTCACGTACGCCGTGGTTTTTGTGGTGTTGTGGCTTCGATTTCTCCGTTGGTCAATTCGTTTTTTATCCACTATATTGTCACAAGATGTACTTTGTGTCCATAACGCGACACGGGATATTTCACTAAGGTGATAGGTGTTTAAAAAGTAAAACGAAATATAGCTTCAGCATTATTGTCATTATGGGGTTTAAAGTGATTTCGATTGTATTTCAAAACAAGAGATTAAGATGAGGAAATATTATTTTATTTATTATTACAATTATTAGGTAACTGGTGTCCTCACAAGATAATTCGAGTTGTCAGCGAAGGTCAGGTGCACAATTGCAGTTGTAGCACCCACAACCATTTAGATAACATTACCGTTCCCACTCTCACCTACTCTACTGTTCGTTATGTCATACATAACTAATCTCCTGGAAGAATAAGCTCATTTGGTCATTTTCAAGGTTAGAATAAAAGGCACATTTGGTTGTTGCATTATTTAATTTGCGACGTAGGTGGCGTTGGCAATATATTTCTCTGGTTCTGAATGCTAGCATTTCATTATTTTAAAGTTTATATATAACTAGGCGTTTTTATATAAATTTATTGAGCTGTTTTCTTTTTAGGTGGATTCCTAAACGAGGCTGGATGGTATGCAGACGCTGAACGCGTACTACTGCGCTGCCGCGACATATGCCAGTCGCAGCCGCAGACCACACACAACAAAAGAATCACACTTGAGTGCTGTCATAGGTAAACTATAAAAGTTACTGTGCTCACTGCTTAAACTGAGTGTTGTAGGTAAAGTACACAATTAGGATTTAAGTAATTTTTGCTTACTTCTTTCCTTTTCCGCCTAAGCCGAAGTTATATAACTTTTGAGGCTGTTTAATTTTGTAGTGTAGTACAAATTCAAATAAATAAATCAATACAAACATTTTGACACGCGAAGAAAGATGGGACAGGCAAGCCTCGATCAAATACAGTAGGTAGATCGAGGTACTGATACTGAGACCTAGACCCAGATACTGGTAAATGGCAATAATGGGATTGTCCATTGGGTTTGCTACCCAGGTTTTTTAAATTAATAATGTACGTGTTTTATCAATTTTCATAAATATTTGCTTATTTGAAATAATTATTTCAACTGCAGGTTATTAAACACACAATCAGCGTATTGCTGCTTCCCGGCGGCTGCAGAGACTTACTCCCTCGCGTTGAAGTTGCTCGACGTGCCCGATGACGTCACGACCGAGATGCCCGAAGGACCATTTGCAATAGCAGATACTTGCAATAAGGCATTATCGGCCGAGGATGATGCCGACAATAGGTTAGGCACTTTTTGTACCAGGCGCTTAGGCACAATTTAGTAAGAACCTGTCCTCGTATTCATCTCAGAGAATAGGATAGAATTATTTAATTCATTAATGAATATAGAAGTTAACTTATAGGTACATTACAGGTCACGATGAGTAGGAAAAAATACAATTGAATCGCATTAACGAAATAGTTCATAAACGATTAGGCGATATAAATATTATTATTTACAGGAAGTAAAAAAAAACTTAAATTAAAAATAGTTCGAGTTAAGGTGGCAAGGTAAAGGAAGCAAAGTATTTTAGTTGTAAACTTTCCACGTTAAAATATCTGTTTTTTAATTTATTTACCAAGAATGTTAGTTATTCAATCGGTTACCAGAAGACGATAAAAATGTCCATTAAAGGTAGATTGTTATTGATTAACTGTTGTGTGTTGCGTCAGTGTGCTTAAAATTTAATTATAATGTTGTCAGACTTAGAGGAATTCAATTCGTGTTTGCTATTGCATAACAAACAAAAAATAACACAACATTCACGGCACTAGACTCGATAGTCTTTACTTCTGATTGACCAATATATAGGATTACAGGATACTCAATTATCTATTTTTGTTTTCTTTTTTCTCTAAATGTAGTTACAGGTGATAGACT